>CP092865.1:122366072-122966072 GCA_030710605.1 Cordylochernes scorpioides | reverse complement strand
TCTTCCAAACATCAGGAAAAAGAGAGAATATCCTGTGGTTTCCTGAATTGTAGTATTGTAAGCGTGAGTGATGAATGGGAGTATTTCGTCCCAATTTTTCTGATCAGTGTTCACATACATACTGAGCATATTGATCAATGTTCTATTTAACCGCTCTGTCAATCCATTAGTCTGGGGATGATAGCTCGTTGTGAAGCAATGTTTAATCTTGCACGTTTTCATCACCTCTTTCATTAAATTACTGGTAAATTGAGAGCCTCTGTCACTAATAAGATATTGTGGGGCTCCGTGCCGAAGAAAAATATCCTCTACTAGAAATTTAGAAACTTCTTTCACTGTTGCTTCCGAGACTGCTCTTGTTTCTGCATATCTAGTGTAGTAGTCCGACAGCACGATTATCCATTTTTTCCTGTTTTTCGTAGATGGTAGTGGACCAACAAAGTCAATTCCAATTCTTTCGAAAGGAAAGTTGGCTGGGGGGATGGGCTGTAGTAGTCCAGAAGGTAATTGGTTTGAGCCTTTCCTACTTTGGCGAAGGTGACACGTCTTAACGAATTCTGAGACATCCTTTAGCATGGATGGCCAAAAGTATTTACTCTTTATTCGGTACATGGTTCTGGCGACACCCAGATGGCCATTCGACATATGATTGTGATATTCTTTCATAATTTCTCTCTTTTTATTCTCTGGAACCACAAGCAACCACGCCCTGCCTTCAGGGTTCGGGTTTTTCTTAAAGAGGCATCCATCTTCTTCTTTAAAGTTTTGCGCAATTGATCGCCTGCTTCCATTAAGGTTTTTCTTAACACTTTCGATAAATTTATCCTCTTCGTCTGTTATTTGATTTAAAAATAGCCTTTCAAAATCCTCATCCCAATCAGTTTCTGGTAAGGGCCCCCTAGATAAGCCATCGGCGTCCAGATGCTTCTTTCCCGATTTATGTATTATATCGAAGTCATATTCTTGAATTTTCAATGCCCATCTTGCCAATCGACCTGTTGGATCCTTCAAGTTTTTGAGCCAGCATAAGGCGTGATGGTCTGTTACTATTTTAAAGTGTCTTCCATAAAGGTAGGGTCGTAATTTTGACATTGAACAGACAACGGCCAGACATTCTTTTTCAGTGGTTGAATAATTTTGCTCCGCTTTACTTAGGGTACGACTCAAATATGAGATCACCTTCTCTTCACCACCGATGTCTTGGACAAGTGTTGCACCTATGCCGATGTTGGACGCATCAGTATGAACATAAGTAGGTGCATTTGGATTGAAGTGACCTAAAATTGGTGGACTTAATAGTGCTGTTTTTAGGGTTTGAAACGCTTCCTCTTGTCTTTCTGTCCAGGTAAATGATACACTTTTTTTTATAAGGTTGGTCAAAGGGTCAGCAATTTTGAAAAGTCTTTGATAAATTTTCTATAATATGAACACATTCCCAAAAAGGATTGTACTTCTTTGACCTTTTTGGGTCGAGGAAAATTTCTGACAGCTTTGATGTTATGTTCCGCGGGTTTTATACCATGTTTGCTCGTTATATAGCCGAGAATCTCCAATTCTTCAAAAGCAAATCGGCATTTTTTGTCGTTTAACCTTAAATTAGATTCACGAAAACATCTAAAAACAGCTTCAAGTCTTTTGAGGTGCGTTGGAAAATCCGGGCTATATATGATAACATCATCCAGATAACACAAACAAATTTGCCATCTCAGATTTCCAAGCATATTCTCCATATTTCTCTCAAAGGTAGCAGGCGCATTACAAAGTCCAAAAGGCATCACGTTGAATTCATATAATCCATGCGCTGTAGTGAAAGCTGTTTTCTCTTTGTCTCTTTCTTCGACTTCAACTTGCCAATATCCAGATCTGAGGTCTATTGCTGAGAAGTGTGTAGATCCTTGGAGAGTATCCATAACTTCGTCTATTCTAGGGATCGGATAGACATCTTTTACTGTCACATTATTCAGTTTTCTGTAGTCCACACAAAATCTGTATTTACCATCTCGCTTCTTGACCAATATTACTGGAAAAGACCAGGGGCTAGAAGATGGCCTAATTATGCCTTCTGTAAGCATCTCGTCAATTTGCTCTTTTATAATATCTCGTTCTTTAGCACTTACCCGGTAAGGCTTGTGTTTAATTGGCTTCGCGTCTTCTGTGTCTATCCGATGTTTTGCCAAATTGGTTCTCCCTAATCTCGATGAAAAAAGATCTCCATACCTTTCTAAAACTTGTTTTAACTCCTTCTGTTCCTTTGGTGAAAGATTTTCGTTTATTTGGAATCTAGGTTCTTCGTTCTTTTCTACCTCTCTTTCTCGACTCACATTTATTTTCGCTGGACTACTTCCAAAAGCCAATGTTTGGTTTTTCATTATTTTTAACGGTCGAGGATACGGATTAGTTATCCAGATGTGTGTTTCCCTATTTATAACATTGATCAAGCTTCTTGCTAGACGAAGTCCATTTGTTTGAAACATTTTGCTGCTCTCCTCGATAATATATTCTCCATCCTCTGTTTCTACCAATGCCTTGATCAATTTCATGGAACATTCCGGTACAATGGAATCCTTGGCACTCTTTATTTTCAACATTTCAAAATTGATTTCGTCATGATTATTCGTCAAATCATATTTTATAGTTTCTTGCTTACAATCTATTTTTGCGTTCATTTTCTTAAGGAAATCTCTCCCAAGAATTAATGTCCGTAAATGCGTTTTCAATATCACAAAGTTGTGTGATAATATTTCGTCATCAATTTTTATATTTAAAAATATACTTCCTACCATGTCCAATTTTTTTCCATCGGGTCCTGCACAAATTTTTGCGAGTTTACTTATACCATGGCCTGTATCGAGGGCCGTTCTGAGGTCGACCACTGAGAGGTCAGCACCTGTATCAACCAAAGCTTCAAAAGTCCCTATCTTGTCCACATTAATTTTTAATTTGTATTTAGGGTCCAACTTCTTGATTCCGTTTATGGTCGACTTGCTTTGATTGACAGATTCAGGCGCGACGCTTAGTTTAAATCTTCCAACACGGAATATCTATTCCGGGTAGGAATATTTGTCTGTGTGCTATGACATACATCAGCATAAAGCCGAGGTCCTGATTTCTCTGATATTTCATTCATTTGGCATTTTTCTTCGACCTTCTCTAGGGTATCTGCTGGATCCTCTTCTAGGATTCTTATAAACTTGACCCTACAATAACGGGCCACGTGCCCTGGCTTGTTACATTTAAAGCAGATTGGTCTTCCATCTTCCGTCCTATTTTTGCTCACTTCTTGGCTTTTATTGTAAGTGTTTCTCTGAAGGTTTGGTTTCGGCACAAAGTTAGGATTATAAGGACGTCTAGGGGTAGAGGGCTGGGGAAAGTTGTTTCGATACTGTCTGGGGGTAGGATGGGAGTCGTTCTTGTAATTATTGGAAACAGGGGCTTGGGGCCTGGAAGTGGTCTGGTAGTTTCGTGCGGCAGTCGGCGGCACGTACCTCGATTGTTGTTGGGGTCTAGAATAGCGTGGACCGTTATATAGGTTTCTGGATTTCTCCACACGTTCCCGATACTTCTTTTCAAAAGAATCCATTTTCTTGCACACGACAAGAAGGTCATCGGTCGTTTTAGGAGGGTTCAGGTAGAGGGCGAATGAGTACTCTTTTTTCAGTCCTCCAATAACATGTTCAATTTTTGTTTCTTCTTCCATTGCGGGGTCAACCTTGTTGCACAACACTAGAATGTCTTCCGCGAACCTGATTGCTGGTTCATTCCAGTGTTGCATTCTGTTGAGCTTCATTCTAAGTTCTTCTTTATTCGCGTCCAAAGAAAAATCCTGAATGAGGCGGATTTTAATATTTTCCCAGCTCGTGAAACTAGCTTTGTGTAAATTCAACCAGGTTTTAGCGCTTCCCGTCATGTTCATGGCGGCATAACGAGAGATAATGTAGTCTGCCCAATGGTACAAGAAGCCAATTTCTTCAAGAGATTCAATCCATGGGCGAGGGTCTTCCGTTCCATCATACTTGGGGATGTCGATGTTGGGATTCAGGACAACTGGGTCGGAACTAGCATCTCTACCAATTGTTGCACCAGGTTGCGGCTTGGCAGACTCTTCAGCCTGGATTCTCTCCTGTGCTGGGTCTTGCATCTTACCAGAGCGTGTTTCAACCATCCTACAAATTTATAAAAGGGAATAACGAGATAAGTCTTCTTTAAGTAGCCACCAGAATCCTTTTTTTTATTTTCTCGCATCAAAGAGAGCAGTGAAGTCACAGTGTACCTAAATACAAATGATGATAAATTAATAATCTGTTTTAAATAAATATCATAGAATATTTTATATAAAAATAAATAAATATATAATTTAAACTTCAAATATATTAAAACTAATATAAGAAATACGCCATTAATCATGATGTAACAATATATATATATATATATATACATGTATGTGTTTGTGTGAAAAAAATAATAAAAAAGGTCAGGAGTTGGCTATTAAAATAAAAAAGGCATATCTTGACCACGTTCACATAAACCTTTTAGATGGCAGAGCACCATCTTTTTTTATTATTGTTTATCTTAAATTATTTTTCACATGTTTAGCGTATTTACGCAAGTTTGGTCTGGAATACCAATTTCTTGGTTTCTCAGGAAGCCTCTGGCACCAAAATATTTTTGGTCATAGAGCTACAGTCTGCGCCACGCTGACGAGGGCCAACAGCCTGAAACGCGTTCGTGGTTGGCTTTTCTTGATTGATCAAGAAAATGGGTTGGCCAAATATCAGGGAACAGGCTAAATCAATGTGCTTGTAAAGAACGTTTTGGGGTGTGATCTAAGGATAAACAAGAAATTGCTACTTGGATCATTGGGGCGACAGGATGGAGCCGGCGGGAGAACAAAAAGGTCGAGGGACCGACACCACCAGGGGAAGTGATAGCGGTATTAAAGAAGGAAAAAAACAGTCTGGTGATGGAATACTTGTTGCCTACGTCCATACCACATTGAAAATACCGTTTCTCGTCCGATCACACGAAGTTAAGCAATGTCAGGCCCGGTCAGTACTTGGGAGGGTGACCACTTGGGAACACCGGGTGTTGTAACCTATTAACATATTTTTCCTTCAAATATTATCTATTTGGTGATGGCGGTTTGACAGCGAGGATTCTCTCAAGAAGACATCGGAGTGCCCCGGGAGCGAAATTCCCAGTAGATACCAACTGTTGACTTGACCGCATATTAACTTGAAGCTGCCAAACCGTGTTGGACTATATGGAGCGGATTTACTGTGTAAGGTGGGCAAAGGAACGAGTGTGTCGGTCTATAATGGAAGCGGGGCAGCCTACAAGTCGGTGTCGTCCAGACCGGATGTAGATTGTGTATGTAGCTTGCAAGAGTGAAAGCCACGATGCCCAGGATTCTTCAGACTGCGGAGGCAAACCCAACATATTGCTATCCTCCCAGTTTGTGCCACTCTAATAACGTCCCAGTTCTAGTTGCATCACTTTACGAATTCACAAATATCCTTTGTACCTGATCAGACAAAGTACATAAACAGATTCAGGGTATCGACGCAATACTATGTGTTGTACGTTTCAATTTGGTTCCATAAAAAGATGCACTTTTGTGACAAAGTCACATCAACGAAATGAATAATAAAAATATTATATTAAACTTTATAAAACGATTGTCTTTATTACCTGACGAACTTTCAAACTAAAAGTGTATCCAAGGATCTTATACTTGATCGATTGTTCAATTAATTTGACCATTTTTAGGCGTTTAAATAACGGATGGCAGGTAGGTTGGATAAAATAAAACTGTTCACAATCAAATTAGACAATTCAGGGAAATCCTTGTGGTGGTGGTATCTTTTCCAATCCATGGAAGGGGAGTACCATTGCCCCGTTAGTCATCCACATTTCAGAGTTCCCTGTTGACGGTTACCGTAGCGGTTCAGGGCTCACGACACCGTACTTCACCCTACAGGGCAGTCCCTTACTTGTGCTGCTTCTCCCGTCCGCCACGTAGAGGAGAACTTCTGGGAAGGGGGAAACCATTGAGATAGATCTAACTGAATATGTTTATTTTACTATCAATCAATACCTTTATTAAGACTGTTTGAAGTTTATATGTTAATTTTGTAATTATTCTTATTTTTTTTTAATTCATAGAAGCATTTTTCTCTGGCAGATATATTCAATTTTTTATCATAATCATTTTGGATGCTTTTTTTTTTCTTAGTTAGTTATCAAACCATTTACAATTGTAGTTTCTTTTTGTTTTGTTGTGTTCCTTTTTAAGCAATAAAATATATAGAACTAAGGTGTAATATTCAATTCAAGCATGTGGAACCAACATCGATTCATTTTTAAAACAAAACAAAATCATAAGCTTATATAACTTTCACTTTTTCATACAAAGACATTTAGTCGTATATATAGATTCTCCTGATAGATTTACAGCAAGTGGATAAGAAGATTCAGAGATGAGAAAGAATAAAAGTCGAAATGTTTCTACATGTGGCACATTTACAGTATAAGCAAGGCCATGTGTGCTTGGGACACAAGTGTCTACAGCCTGAAAGTTCTACCATGTCGGTCAGTAAACACTCCAAGGCTATATATAAGGAGGGTGGGAGATGAAGACTTGTGGAGAGAGGGAAGGCTATGTTTGACTGTGGCCTCACTTTCCTGAATGCATTTTTGCCCTCGATACACTCCAAATTTAAAAAATAAATCTTTTAGCGACACGTAAGTATTATAAGCTTCTTAGAACTTAAATCTAAATATGTACCAAACTCGTTTAATCGCGAGCTAATCAGAGTTATTACAACTCATTTTCAGAATTGCTACATATTGTATGTTCCATTTGATTTTAAAAATCTGTACATCTTCGTATTTGGCGATAAAGGCTTGAAAAGAATTTTAAATAACAACTTTTTGATTATTATTACAATATTTCGATAATTATTTTTATTATTTTTTTAGAAGGCACTGGTAACAGGCGGCTAAAGTAAAATAGACCTCAAAATAAAATTTAAAAAAAAAAACGTATTTGTTTGAAATTCTGTTTTAAAATCGGTAATTCATCCAGTGAAAGCTTTGTTTTGTTACAAAAATAATTTGAGGTCTATTTTAAGAGATGAATAGCATTTGAGAGAGTAGTTCAAAAGGTTTAAAGATTGATGAACTTCCGTGGAAGACGACACATAGTGTAGATGATCAAAAGCCGTGAATGCTCCTGAAAATATTTTAAAAAGTAAAGCCGTGGCGTACAAAATAGTAGAATAACAATTAGAGAAATATCCTAAGAAACCGGATTGTCATTTGGTATATTCCGTTCCATTATCCATGAGAATTTTGTTCGATAATAATTATTATCCATATATTATAACATAAAAGAACGATGTCGTTTGAAAGCTAGCGGAATAAACGTGTTCTACAAAAGAAGCTCCTTTTTGTTCTTTTATATTATTACAAAGCAATAACGCGCCATTTATATATATAAAATGAAAGGATTTAAAGGACGAATGTTTCTTTTATACATAAATACAAACTTATATTGTCCTTACTGCGATGAAAAAAAATATTGGGGAGTGCTTGGCTTATTAATGGTGAACCCTTCCAGCGGTTTCCCCAATTTAATCTACCAGACCGCTTCTCAGAGCTCTAATACTGTATTGGACGATTCTGCTTATATACGCAACACTGAAAGGTGGAATCTCAGAAATCTCTCTTTTATATTATCGCAATACGCTTGAGGAATTCTTGCGACGTATCCGCCTCGGTTAACACTCTGATACATAGATTAAACCTAAATCTATTACCTAAAGTATAGTTTTTTATTCTAGTTTTGGCATTTTAATTTTTAATAAAAAAGAGGGTTTGGAACTTATTGACCACCCTGTATAACATCCCACAGGTAAATCATCCTTGTTCTTGTTCCAAAATCACTATTTAGTTTTTAAAGTAATAAATAAATGCTTCCCAGAATGTTTATATATACTCGGAATAGAGGTTGAATTTAAAAAAAAAAAAGTTCTCAAAGTCACTATCTTAACTAGGATTATACTTGGCATTTGAAATCTGGATAATTTTTCTTGTAATCTCTCCAAGATATAGAATTGTAACAATGCAATAACGCGCCATCTAAATAAAGCAAATGAAAACATTTAGACTCGAATGTTTCTTATTGTTTGCGGAAGAGCATTGCTCGATGCCAATATTTAAATGTAATTCTACTGTCCTAAAAGCTTATGTCCATAGTTTGACTAAATACTTTTCTGAGATTCCACCCTTCAGTGTAGCATATAAAATCAGAATGATCCAATACAGTATTAAAGCTCTAAAGAAGCGGTCTGGTGGATTAAATTGGCGAAATCTCTGGGAGGGTTCACCACTGATGAGCCAAGCCCTTCCTAAATTTTTCCATCACAGTAAGGACAGTAGAAGTTTGATATGTGTATAAAAGAAACATTCGCGTTTAATGTTTTCATTTGTTATATATAGGATTGTGTTGGAAGATCCGGTCATGTCCTAGCTAGCTGTCCTTCAAGACAGACAGAGAGAAGGAAACAATGGTGTGGGCGGGGAGATAGGACAGTGATAAGAAGATCCTATCTCGATCTTATCTTCAGGGAGGCCTCACTCAAGTCTGAAGTTGTGATAAGGGACATATTTTGTGCAACCAAGTTTCTTTCTTTAAGTAAACCCCGAAACAGACCCTACCTACATCCACTGTTCAGAAGCGTTACAGACAGTCGATCATCTTCTATTCAGCTGTCCAGCATTTCTGAGACATAGGATACAAACAGCTATCCTGCTTGGACTGACCCACCTCAATCCTAAATCTATGGCCAGCCTCCCAGACTCAACCTCAGCATGAAACTTCCTGGTCAACTGGTTCAATTCAGCAATCAAAACAGGACGCGAGTAAAAGCGCTCAACACTAGTCCATACTGGTGAGCTGGACTCCCCGGGTAGTTGGCGCTCTGTGCTCCCTGGGTTATAAATCTCTCTCTCTCTTTTTTTTTTACAAAGTCAAGCACCTATCCATCGTTTTTTTAAATAGAAAGACGAATATATCTGACTTCAAACAGCACGAGCTATAAACTTTTGGTGATTTTTTTTTAATGGGAAAACGGTAAATAAATTCAATAATAATAACAGAAAAAGAAGAGAAATCCTTGTTCCAAAATCACTATATTAGGTACCCCTCAAAAAGAGCAACCTAGTTTATGATAATTACAACAATGAATAATATCTGAAGGTTATTCACATATTAAAACAAGATGTTAACGTGGTATTCTACCTCGGTTCATGGCTGTCGGGATTCGAGGGTGTTACCCACTCGTTCACCGACGACACCGTCATCCAAATATGAAAAAATAAAAGAAATGAGACACCATAACTTCTTTACTTCTAAAAACTATACGCAAGTCGAGTATATGACATCTGACTCTGAAAGGCACCAAACCAAATGAATAAATACATAACTATTTTAGAAGTGTAAGATTCTTTTTGAAATTAAACAATTTCTACTGCCCTTACTGCAATGGAAAAATGAATGGGAGGGCCTGGCTCATCAGTGGTGAACCCTCTTAGCGGTTTCTCCAGTTTAATCTACAATACCACTGTTATATTGCATTTTTCGATCTTCCTTTTATAGTGATAATGTTGCTAGACCCTTGGAATGGGTATTTAAGATTAACTATGGAAGATCACAAAAGGAAGATCGAAAAATTGTATATAACAGCGGCATGGTAGATTAAACTGGAGAACACCGCTGGGAAGGTTCACCACTGATGAGCCTGGCCCTCCCATTAATTTTTCCATTGAAGTAAGGGCAGTAGAAATTGTTTAATTTCAAAAAGAATCATACGCGTCTAAAATAGTTTCGAATTTTCATAACAGATGGCCCGCTAGTGCATCATAATATAGAATAAATACCTATTACTGAAATATACACCTACCATTGATTTCATCATCTTATCTGTAAAAACTTGCAATCACATCAACCCAAGCATTTTCAAACTGTGCGGGGAATCATTAGAAAAGGAACATGTGCTATTGTGTAAATATGTAAAGGCTGATATCATTCACAGAATTCGTTATATATTTATTATATATTAATTTGTTGCCTTTTGAGGATGTTTTCACGGGAAAACACTTCATTTATAAAATTTGACAAAACTGGGCAACTCTGTGCTTCACTTCCATCAATAATTGACAATATGACCCAGAATAAGTATATTGCTACGGCGTTTTATGGTTTCCACAAGTCTATATCTCAGAAGAAGGCCAAGTGACACTCACTCCTCACTTTCTTACTGCTACTCTTTTTGTGTTGTTTTTCTTGCTTCCCTCTTTCTCTTTCTTGTTTTTTTTTCTTTTTCTTCTGTATATATCGTTATTTCCTTTGACTCAATCCTGTATAGGGTCAGTGACCCTAAATAAAGGCTTTTTGTTGTTGTTGTTGTTGTATAAAAGTTGACACCAAAGAAAAGCTATCATCTTCATATAAAAAAAGAACAAGATACAAAATCATAATATTCGCAGTAAGATATTTGCGAATTTTAAGATGTTTTCACGAATTTGCTAATTTGAGGATGTTTTCACGAAAAAAAAAACTTTATTCATAAAAGGCGACGAAAAAGAAATGCTATTATCTTCATATAAAAAAAGAACAAAATTCAAAATCATAATATTCGCAGTAAGACATTTTCGAATGTAAGGATGTTTTCAGGAATTTGAGGATGTTTTCACGAAAAAAAAACTTTATTTATAAAAGGTGACATCAAAGAAAGGTATCACCTTCATATAAAAAAAAAAAGAACACGGTCGCAGTAAGATATTTGCGAATGGGTAAAAAGTCAAAGTTATTGTAGCAAATCCACTAATTTAATGTTAAATGGTTATATATATAGAATACTTTGATATAGCAATTATTTAATTATATATACTGAATGAGTCAAGCCCCTTCCCAATATTTATCATTGCAGAAAGAGAAGTATGTTTTTTTTTTTTTTTTAATTCACATAAAAATACACCTGCGTAATTGATTGATATTTTTACAAAGTTCTCATTGGACCGTTCTCTTGTATTTTCTGAATATTTTTTAGAAAGGTACATGATATTGCAATGAATAACTGGCAAAAACGCCATGTCATTATATCACAAAAAAATGTACTACGGGAGAAAGTTCTACAACTATTTAAAGAAGATGAAGGGTTGGTGGAAGGATGGTCTAAAACATTGGTTTTCGACTGCTACGACCCGGGTTTGATTCCCGCATTGGACACTTTTTTCTGATTAAAAAAAATATTGTCCAATGACCCACGATTTTTGCAAAAGTTCAATTCCACCAGCGAGTGAAAGTAATCAAATGGGGCTCTGGCACATTTGTAAGTGCAAAGTCGAACTGCTTTTCACATGTGTAGACATGTGGTGTACTTACAGTAAAAGCAGTCGTCAACCTCTACCCACCATGATTATCTTGGCCTGTACCAGGTGTACTAGGGATAATTAAAAAAAAAAAGATGAAAAATGAAAAATTTAACAGGATTCGAACCCGAATAAAGTTCTGATCCATAATCAGATACGCTGTTTCGCCACAACAACAGAATGTGAAATTAGCTTTTACAAAATGAACAAAATTTGTCATATATTCCGAAGCATTAAAGGGAAAATATGCGCAGAAAGGATCCAAAAAAGTTGCCATGAGTCGGCATATAAGAAATAGATAAGACATCCAGGGGACATAGAGCTAGAGCAACTACCATGTTCAAATGTAGTAATTAATAACATAACACTGAATAATTAATAAGTAAAAATACCTTTTAAAAAAAGCTTTTAATTAAATGCACTAAAAGCGGAAAATAAAAATATTGTATCTTCTGTCATTGAGCAATTAGATGTATCTGAGTGAAAATAAAAGCGGCGGGGGACGATCATCATGAATTTCGAACCTAATGTGATTTAATATGTAGCAGCTGATTAGCGATTTTTATAAGTGTTTGCTATATTTTTACCTCTTCTCTAAATATGATCTTCCCCCGCCGCTTTTATTTTCACTCAGATACATCTAATTGCACAATGACAGAAAATACAATATTTTATTTTTATCCTTTTAGTGCATTTAAATAAAAGCTTTTTTTAAATGTATTTTTATTTATTAATTATTTATTTAGTTTTTAATCATGAATTTACAAAACTTAGAATCAAAAGTTCACTGGGGATTAGGCCTTAAATAGACAGAAGCCTACTCGCGGCGGATTGGTCAATTCTTTGTAAGGGGCGTAACATAAGACTTAAAAAATAAATATAGGAATTTGTTCATTCCTGGCCATTCCGACCACCCAGAAGTCTGAAAATTCGTACACTTGCATTGTTCATTGGACTGAGTGAGTGTTAAAAGTTTAAAACTTCTATGTAATCTGGAAGTATATTAAAATTGATTTACAAATTTGAAAGGCAATTTGGAAATTTGTTCATTTCCGGCCACCCTGACAACCCAGAAGTCTGAAAATTTGTAAACTTGTATTGTCATCGGGTTCTGAAAAGTGTACCAAATTTCAGAATTATACGTACTCTAGAAGTATATTAAAAATTGATTGCAAGATTTGTGAATAGACAGACAGGGGTGCAAGTTAAATAAAAGTTTAAAAAAATAAATAACCGGGGTAACTTTAGGTTCTTGTGAGAAGTGAAACACCGTTTTTTTTTTTCATGTCGGAAGTGACTGTCTCGTAACAAAGGATGTGACAAAAATGTCAGCGACAGGAGAATGTTGGAATGTGATACACACAGGGAATTGAGGTAGACTTCCTGGTTTGTAGGCAGGTTCACTACGAGATTAGGACGCTTGGTTGAAATGTCAAAACCACGATAATTGTGGTCTTCTATACACGATAAAATTCCTGGGGATAGTAGGTTAATGACATTAGAACCTAGTTGTTGGATTTAGGGGATTATGGTCAATTTTGTTGTCGAGTCCAATGAAGAGCCTCAGATGTCTCCATACATTTCTATCACAGCAATGTCCACTATCTTGGTTGTGTAAAGCTGCTGTTCTGGGTCCATGTCAATTTCTGTTGTTGTTGTTGTGTCCAATCAAGAGCCTCAGATGTCTCCATACATCTCTATCACAGCAATGTCCACTATATTGGTTGTATAAAGCTGCTGTTCTGGGTACATGCCAATTTTCTGTTGTGGTCGTGTCCAATGAAGAGCCTCAGATGTCTCCATACATCTCTATCACAGCAATGTCCACTATCTTGGTTGTGTAAAGCTGCTGTTCTGGATAAATGTCAATTTTACGTTGTTGTCGTGTCCAATGAAGAGCCTCAGATGTCTCCATACATCTCTATCACAGCAATGTCCACTATCTTGGGTGTGTAAAGCTGCTTTTCTGGGTCCATGTCAATTTTCTGTTGTTGTCGTGTCCAATGAAGAGCCTCAGATGTCTCTATACATCTCTATCACAGCAATGTCCTCTATCTTGGGCGTGTAAAGCTGCTGTTATGGGTCCATGTAAATTTCTGTTGTTGTTGTGTCCAATCAAGAGTCTCAGATGTCTCCATACATCTCTATCACAGCAATGTCCACTATCTTGGGTGTGTAAAGCTGCTGCTCTGGGTCCATGTCAAATTTCTGTTGTTGTCGTGTCCAACGAAGGGCCTCAAATGTCTCTATGCATCTCTATCACAGCAATGTCCTCTATATTGGTTGTGTAAAGCTGGTGTTCTGGGTCCATGTCAATTTTCTGTTGTTGTTGTCGTGTCCAATGAAGAGCCTCATATATCTCCATACATCTCTATCACAGCAATGTCCTCTATCTTGGGTGTGTAAAGCTGCTGTTCTGGATATATGTCAATTTTCTGTTGTTGTTGTTGTTCTGTCCAATGAAGAGCCTTAGATATATCCATACATCTCTATCACAGCAAAGTGCTCTATCTTGAGTGTGTAAAACTTCTGTTCTGGTTCCATGTCAATTTTCTGTTGTTGTTGTCGTGTCCAATGAAGAACCTCAGATATCTCCGTACATCTCTTACACAGCAGTCGCAATGTCCTCTATCTTGGGTGTGTAAAACTGCTGTTCTGGTTCCATGTCAATTTTCTGTTGTTGTTGTTGTGTCCAATGAAGAGCCTCAGATGTCTCCATACATCTCTATCACAGCAGTTGCAATGTCCTCTATCTTGGTTGTGTAAAGCTGCTGTTCTGGGTCCATGTCAATTTTCTGTTGTTGTTGTCGTGTCCAATGAAGAGCCTCAGATGTCTCCATTCATCTCTATCACAGCAATGCCCTCTATATTGGTTGTGTAAAGCTGATGTTCTGGGTGCATGTCAATTTTATGTTGTTGTTGTTGTGTCCAATGAAGAGCCTCAGATGTCTCCATACATCTCTATCACAGCAATGTCCTCTATCTTGGGATCAGTCTTATTTTTTTTTTCAATAATGAAATCTGAATTATTAATAGCGCTTTTTTATTGAAAAGAAAACAACAAAAAGAGCTTGTCTCAAAACTAACCTCATCAGAAAGTACAAAGACGAAGCTTGGGGCCTATTTAGTAAAACGTTCAAATATTATAAATATGCAAACATGTGTTTGTGTACAATTACAAAAAAAAAAAAAAAACCCCGACCTTTATCAGACCCGTCAGAATGTAAACAAAAATACAATTAAAAGAGCACCATTTGGATTGTATATTGTATACATGTATTTTGAAAATGACTTTTATAATTTAAAAAATAAATATCGTGCATGAAAATACTCAAATTTCTAATAATAACTTCGAAAAAATCTATTTTTGCAAACATAAGAGACGAAAATCGGAATCGTCTATAGTTTTACACAAAAATTAGCATAAGTAAAAACATATGAAACAAAAATCATGAAATATTTATAAGAAATTGTGACACTCGTATAATATATCTCGTATAATAATTATAGATTTAAAAACTTCTACAAAATATATTTATTTATTTATAATACAATATAATGCGGCTTATGATTGTAAAACGACGTTTGACAAGTTTTACCGCAAACGTTTCTTTTGAACGAAAAATCGTAATTTATTTTAAGGAGAAATAACGACTATTTCTATCCTTAGGGATGAAGTATGAAAGGATGAATTGTGAAGAGTAATGATAAACGGAAAAATAAGTGTCCAGGGATGGGAATTGAACTCACAGTGTTCCGCTTACCGGGCAGATGCCATGTCCACTAAGCTACCCTGGACACTTTTATTTTTCCGTTCATTACTCTTCACAATTCATCCTTTCATACTTCATTCCTAAGGATAGAAATAGTCAAACAACAACAACAAAAAGCCTTTATTCAGGGTCACTGACCCTATACAGGATTCACCAGAGGTATGCATAAGAACAAAGCAGTGAGACAAAGGAAATATCGATATATACAGAAGAAAAGGAAAAAAAAAAACAAGAAAGAGAAAGAGGGAAGCAAGAAAAACAACACAAAAAGAGTAGCAGTAAGAAAGTGAGGAGTGGGATAGAAATAGTCATTATTTCTCCTTAAAATAAATTGCGATTTTTCGTTCAAAAGAAATATTTATTCATAATAAAAGCAATGCGAAAGTTGTAAATTACAAAAAGTAATGAAATTTTCTATTCTTTCTGGTAGTCAAGTATAAACATACAATCGTACACAGTATTCGTAATTAATCCAAGTTCTAAGTTTATCTATCTATAGTTTGTTTGACGATCATGGCACATAAAGAATAAACGTTTGTAAGAAAAACATGGCCATCTATGAAGCTGTCAGAGCTGCTATTAAACAAGAGAGTTCATGTACTTACCACATCTAGAAGCACTACATTTTCCGGCTCGGGATGTACCATTGCAGGGATCTCGTCTACGAGTGGACAAGATGGTAGATGCGGATTGTAGTCCATGCTTTTGCAAACGTCTTCCACAGGTTGATCTACTTGCACGTTCCAGTCTGTCTCAGGATGGACCATTGCAGGGACTTCGCTTCTAGGAGGGTAAGATTGGCGATGTGAACTTAGGTCCATGTTCTTGTAAATGTCTACCACTGGTTCATCTACTTGCACCTTCCAGCCCGGCTCAGGATGGGCCATTGCAGGGACTTCGCTTCTATGAGAGTATGATTGTCGATGTGGACTAGGATCCATGCTCATGTAAAATCTAATACTGAATATGAACCTAACACAATGTGACAGCTTTTTAAAAATCACCTTCGTAATTTGATTACGTTCTATTTTTATATCGAATCATCAATATTTAAAATTATTATGCATTTTTTGAAATTACAATGACCAACACATATTTTGTTATCGAAGATTTGAGACATATTTCTTTGTGATTTTGATGTGTTGAATCCAGAAATGTTTGTTTTGTTCGATCAGCTCTTGTTTTGGAGATACATACTCCTTCTAACATTAATGAGTCTTTTAAAATGAGTGATTATCTATATTGTCGCGGAGATAAATAAAGCAAGGGCAAACTTGGGAATAAATAATTTATTATAAGAGGTATTTATAGGGAGAGAACTTACCCCAAGTTAAAAGTTAATCCTAATGAACGGGGTTAGCCACCGTCCCGTTTTCCGTATTTACCGATCAGCTTCCCAGAAGCCCCCACACCTGTGGTCCCCCCCCCACCCCCCCCCCCCCCCCCCCCCCCCCCCCCCGGGGTCCAGGGATGATTGACAGTTGTCCCATCTGGATGGAGCTATTTGACAATATAGATGGAAATTTTGCCGGGAGGATATTGATCTAAAGAGACAAAGGTCGCCTCTACCGTCAAAATAGACGTCAAAGCTAGACGCCATCTATTGGCCAGCTAAACACCACTTTGGCAGATTGTCAAGATTCCATTAGATCCCGTGTGGATCTCAAGGAATAAAGTCCGCCTTAGACTGACGAAGGCCATTAGCCCGAAATCATGGTCTCTAGGTGGACGCTTTTCAGTTTGTTAAAGCTGGTGTTGTGGGTTTGTCACCGACCCGAGGCCTGAAATCTGGAGTTGTGATAAGGGACATATTTTGTACAAAAAGTTTATTTTTGTAAGTGCATCCCAAAACAGATCCTACCTACATCCACTGTTCAGAAGAGCCACAGACAGTCGATCATCTTCTCTTCAGCTGTCCAGCATTCCTGAGACATAGGATACAAACAGCTATCCTGCTTGGACTGACCCACCTCAATCCTACATCTATTGCAGGACTCAACCTTAACATGGAACTTTCTGGTCAGCAAAAACAGGATGCGAGTAAAAGCGCTCAACACTAGCCCATACTAGTGAGTTGGACTCCCCGGGTAGTTGGCGCTCTGTGCTCCCTGTGTTATAGATATATCTCTCTCAAATATAATTTGTTCTTGCCTTAAATAAATTGCTCTGTCATCCTGAAGTTCTCCAGATGGACTAGAGCGGGCGATGTAAGTGTAACCCGTCCACATTTTGTGCGGATGTTGTTGTTGTTGTCATCCTGAAGAGAGTTTGTTTTTCCTAATTTTCCACGTGTCATTTTGGTGGAAATGCTGGGTAAATTAGGGAAGACAAACTGAAGATCGCCGAGAGGACCTTGAAACAATGAGTGCTGTGATATAAATTTTCAGAGACTGACTCCAGGATTCCACCGTCGTGTCAAAACCAAGATTTCCCTCCAAGATGACGATGTTCCTATAGACGATACGACGACAAAGCTGCTCTTCACGCCGCAAGAAAATGGACGCAAATGTACTGAAGACAAAGTTTCAAGATTCTGATGGAATCCTTTGGGAGAAGCACGTCAGATCCATGTTAGTAACTACAATAATTGCAAGCTGTGGGTCACAACTCCCATACTGGATCAGATGGCCTAGATCTCCTTATCTCTTCAGATTCGCTTCAATGCAACAACCTTGAATAGGGAGTCTTGAGCATGTTTCAGAGTGTCGGTCAAGCTGATGGACTTTGTATTAACAGAAGTGGGATCCGGATAGGACGAATTTTCTCTTCAGTAGAGAAAATAGGAGAGAAAACGAGTCCATGAAAATATAAAGAAAATTGTCCAGGTGAAAAATGTAACAACAAAAACAAAAAATGAACAACAATAAAAATAGGTCAACCGTAAACTTTAGGGGCCGCCTCTCCTCTTCATTGCACGCAAGGGAAGTAAGAGATATAATACAGTCAACCTTTGTTCATGATAAAATTTTGAAAATTGTTTTAAAATTACAAAATATTTTCTCACAATGAGTTTCTTTTTATTTAAAAATGCTAGCTATCAAGTGATAATCGCTCTTCAACAGGCTTAATAAAAAATATCGAAATAATGAGAAATATTTACTGTAAATATTTATTGTAAGATATAGTCGACGTTTTTTACTAAGCCCGTTGAAGAGGGATTATCGCTTGAAAGCTTGCATTTTGAGATAAAAAGAAACTTATTGTGAGAAAATATTTTGTATTTTTTATAGTCAACTTTTTTTTTTATCAAGCAAGGACTTGAATTTAGTCAAGCACGTGAAAGCGATTATTTTCGATTTAAAAATGATCAAAAAGAGGCACAAAATAGGTTACGTTCTTTTAAACAGGGAAAAAATATGAATTGTAACAATAAATATTGAAAAGTTTGAGTTTTTATTTTAAAACTAGCGAATGTACCCGGCTTCGCCCGGTTTTTACCCGAGTGAAAGTTTGACTAACGAACATTTGTTAAAACGATTCTAGCTAACATCCAATCTCTGCTGAATTTTGTACCTGCCTACTAAAAATGATGATCTGGCTTGGCCCGTGGTCTGCTTTATCGAATTTTATATACTTGTCAAGATAACTTTATGTTTGATAAAATGTATACAAAACATATCAAAATGAAAATGAACAATAAAATTATCCCTACATATATGTCATTTGAACATAACATATGTACAAAACATAGATATACATAGTTGATGGTAGAATAAACACGCTTCTTCACTTGTAATATTAAACAATATTGCAAACGAATTTCAATTAAACAATAATTTTGTAATTATTTAATATCATTATGAAAGGTTTAAATGCCACTTCTAAGATTTCACCCTTCAGTGTAGCATATAAAAGCAGAATGATCCAATACAGTATTAGAGCTTTAAAGAAGCGGTCTGGTGGATTAAAAATTGGCGAAACTGCTGGGAGGGTTCGCCACTGATGAGCCAAGCCCTCCCAATATAATGTCAGGATGACGAGTTTCCTGGTATTCCCTCTTATCTTGACTGGACGGTCTGGTAGAACAGTGGCGCCACGTGGAAGGGGGAACACTCAGTTTTCACTTCTAGCTCTAACTGTTGGGTCAATTTGGCTCATGTACATAATAACTTTTATTTTATATTTAAAATATTTCCTATAACTAATTAAATAAATATTTAAAGTAATTCGGAAGCCTATTTAATTATTTTTTTTTATCGCGGCATAATTTTTCATTGCAGTAAGGACATTAGAAGTTTGATTTATTTCTGAAAAGAAACATTCCCGTCTCAATGCTTTCATTTGTGAATATGTAGTCTGTCTGTGGGGGAATTAGGTAACAATTAATTCGCTGTATTTTTCCTTTTTCCTTTATTCCCGTCTGCTAATAAATATATGTCTTTGATTGAATACAAAGTACACTCATATACAGAAGTGGAAAGACAGTTGTAACATAGACGATTATCTTTTACAAATGTCCATCTTTCAGGTAACATCATACCATTAAACTTAGGACATTTTAACAAAAAATGTTCACCTTTACATAAGACGCATGACTTGACTCTGCTATCTATACTAGAGTCAGAGGCAAATGTTGCTGTATGAGAATGAGTGGAATTTTGTAGAATTGTTTTGAATTTTCTTTATTCTGAAAACTCCCGAGACTTCCAGCAAATCTTTCCAGGAAAGAAATCATCTTTTCATACGATGGATATTCTTTCTCAAGCAAACTAATCTTCCATTCCTTTCTTATAGAACGATCAAGTTTTGATTGAATTATATGAATTAAAATCATATCCGATAAATTATTACGTTCCAATCCGAGGATAGAGAGATTCTGAATGCTTTCGTTACAAGTCTCCAGGAGATAAGTAAATCTTTAGTCGATTCTTGTTTTACATTTTTTAGATCATACAAATTTTGAATTTGTTTAAAAGCTAATTCACTTTTTTTTGTCGAATCTATTGACCAAGGTTTGCAGGCAATAGGATAATTTTCATCAGAAATATTGAACGCCCTAATAAGTCTAGCGGCATTTCCTTTTAGTGCAGAATTTGAATATTGAAGTTTTTGATAATTTCCCAGTGTTGGATTTTGATCAATAGATCTAATAAAAATTTCCTTAAAACTCAGCCAATCTGAAATATCACCACTAAAGGTGGGCAATTGAAATTTGGGAAGTTCTAAATGCGTTTCACCAGAAAATGTATTTTTATTTAAATTTCCCAGCGATCTATTTATTTTTATCAAAAAAAGAATTGATTTTAGACTTTGCCTCAAAGGATATCTTAAATTTTTCTTCAGCATTAATGCCTTTATATTTTACTAATTTCACATATTGATTATCAAAGCTAGCTTTTAAATTTAACAAGTCTTCTTTATTTTGTATAAGTGCGTATTTATCATTGCCTTCTAAATTATATTCTACATCTGCTTTTATCAATTCTAAACTTTTAATCAGAGATTCAAAAATTAAGATTTCTGTTTCCATATTTTAAAGATTAGTATTCAAAACCTTACCTTTCTTTATTTTTATGGCTTCTAAGAACTTTCTATTTTTTTTTTTACTTCTTTCCCGGGTTTAGGCACCAAAAAATGTTAGCACGTTTTCTTTGAAGTTTCTTCTAGAAAGAACGAGCTGACTCGATTCAATTCGATTTATTTCAAACAACAATAGATAATTACACTACGATTTAATGCGATTTAGTTGTATTTATAACACAAAAGAAAAACAGAAGAAGAAAAAAAAAGAATGATGATAAGTAACAATAAAATTCTATGAATATGAATTATAATTAATTAATAAAATACAATAATAATAATTTTAAAAAAACCTAATACAATCAGTAGAATTACATCAGGAGACTGTGAAGGATTGTTTGCTCGCATTCGCAAAAATTGCTTCCCGGCCACACAAAACACCAGTTTATTCAATAAAATCTGTTTCTAATTTATTTCGTGGTTGTTTGCTCCCATATTAGTGTTTTTAACTTAATGTCAAATGTATTTAATTAATCTTTATGATATTGTCTTTTGATATTTAAACATAACAATCTTATTTTTAAAGGCGACAAATTTATTTAAAAAAAAACGAATTCATTTTTAAAAGTGACGAATTCACTCTTAAAATGCTATATGTAACTTACGCACTTGAGGAAAAAATGCACTCGGGTAAAACCTGGGCGTTGCCCGGGTCATTCGGCTAGTTTTATAAAAATGCAGATAGCATCTCCCTTCCAAATGGCACCTAAATGGATGGCGCTCAGTTTTAGCGTCTATTTTTGACGGGAGGGACAACATTAGTATATTACAATGGGAATTATTTATCGACATTTTATCTTTCTCTCTGCGAATAAAACGACTTCTTACTGTAATTACCGAGTTGAAAAATATTTGGCTGGGCCTGGCTCATCAAACGTGACCTTTCTCAGCGGTTTTGTCAGTTTAATCTAGAAGACCGTTGTTTTGGGATGTACAGCAGAACCTCCCTGTAAAAGACAATACCTAATTGCAGAGCCAAAGTGTCCTTTAGAGAGAGATGTCCTCTTACTGGAGAATTGAAAAATAGTAAAAATGGTAATTTTACAAATGAAAACTGTCCTATGAAGATATGTGTCCTCTTACCGGAGAGTTGAAAAATAGTAAAAATGGTAATTTTACAAATGAAAACTGTCCTTTGTAGAGAGGCGTCCTCTGGTGTGAGTGTCCTCTCACGTAGGTTCTACTGTATTGCATATATATCTGGCACTTTAGAAAATTTTTGATGAGAGGTTAGAGAGTGATTGATTAAACCAAAAAGAAAATCTGCCTGACCATCCATGAGAGGATATGACTGACCATCCCGGAGAAAATCTGTCTGGCTGTCCAAGAGAGAAAATCTGCCTGGCTGTCCAATATAGAGAATCTGCCTGGCCACCCAAGAGAGAAAATCTGACTGATCATACAAGAGAGAATCTGCCTAGCTATCCAAGAGAGAAAATCTGCCTGACCATCCCGGAGAAAATCTGTCTGGCTATCCAAGAGAGAAAATCTGTCTGACCATCCCGGAGAAAATCTGTCTGGCTATCCAAGAGAGAAAATCTGCCTGGCTATCCAAGAGAGAAAATCTGCCTGACCATCCCGGAGAAAATCTGCCTGGCTATCCAAGAGAGAAAATCTGTCTGACCACCCCGGAGAAAATCTGCCTGGCTATCCAAGAGAGAAAATCTGTCTGACCATCCCGGAGAAAATCTGCCTGGCTATCCAAGAGAGATAACCTGTCTGACCACCCCGGAGAAAATCTGCCTGGGTATCCAAGAGAGAAAATCTGTCTGAACATCCCGGAGAAAATCTGCCTGACCATCCCGGAGAAAATCTGCCTGGCTATCCAAGAGAGAAAATCTGTCTGACCACCCCGGAGAAAATCTGCCTGGCTATCTAAGAGAGAAAATCTGTCTGACCACCCCGAAGAAAATCTGCCTGGGTATCCAAGAGAGAAAATCTGTCTGAACATCCCGGAGAAAATCTGCCTGGCTATCCAAGAGAGAAAATCTGTCTGACCACCCCGGAGAAAATCTGTCTGGCTATCAAAGAGAGAAAATCTGTCTGACCATCCCGGAGAAAATCTGTCTGGCTATCCAAGAGAGAAAATCTGTCTGACCATCCCGGAGAGAATCTGCCTGGGTATCCAAGAGAGAAAATCTGTCTGACCATCCCGGAGAGAATCTGCCTGGGTATCCAAGAGAGAAAATCTGTCTGAACATCCCGGAGAAAATCTGTCTGGCTATCAAAGAGAGAAAATCTGCCTGACCATCCAGGAGAAAATCTGCCTGGCTATCCAAGAGAGAAAATCTGTCTGACCACCCCGGAGAAAATCTGTCTGGCTATCAAAGAGAGAAAATCTGTCTGACCATCCCGGAGAAAATCTGTCTGGCTATCCAAGAGAGAAAATCTGTCTGACCATCCCGGAGAGAATCTACACGAGAGAAGGCCTTAGCGACATTAGAGAGAGAGAGAGGGAAGCAGGCAAATCGTTAGTCAACGGAAGCCGGAACTTAGCAGAGTGACCAGATTGCTGTTCATCGTTATCTGGGTAACCGCCCACCCGCCATTACAATGTATAAGTTACCAGTGGAATTTGCATATTGCATATTGGTTCAAAGAATTGTCCAAATTCGTTTATTCCTGGGTTCTACACAGGCTGTAGATGAGGCATATGACGAAAGGAAACAGTTACAAAGTTGGTAAACTGCCAACATTCGGCCGCTACACGCCTCTGCCTTGAACATAGTGCCGGTTTCTGGTGTTTACCGGAACATCTTTCACAATTTGCTAACATTACTCATTCAAAGATTTCGAGATATATGAAAGAAAGCATACGTACAAGTAGCTGCATATATTGAGTACTTTCTTTTTCCCTATAAAAAAATATACTAATTCATCACGTATGGAGATTTATTGGTGAGATATGAAGTGAAGAAAGAATTCATAGTTCTTCAAATTAAAGATACTTCGGCAAGTAAATATTTTTATTATTTCGAAAAAAATCTTTTGCCTTTTGAAGAACTATGGAAGCCGGCCAAGCAGCCTCTATCTTTCCAATACAGAATTCATATTGATATGATTCTATATATTTATATAATACACTATTTTGGATTTTGATAAATAGTGGTTATAGCGACAACCACTTGGGTGGAAATAGCTTCGTTTTAGATGAATTTAAAACTTAAAATGAACATTTAGCTCTCAAACAAGCAAGTCATCAGCAATTACTATATCCCCGATTTATAAAAAAATATACAGTTAAACCTGTCTATAGCGTTCCCTCTAAATAGCGCCTTATCTCTATAGCGCTCGATTTTAAACATTTTACATTGGAAGTGACCTGTCTATAGCACTCCCTCTCTATAGCATTTGGTGAGTCTCAAGAGGGGGCGCTATAGACAGGTTTAACTGCATATAGTTTTAATAATTATAACTTTTCTTGGAATAAAAAGATTCAAACTTTGATAAATTTATTAGAATAGAAGATGGAGTTAGGAATTCTGTAGTTATCAGTATCAAAAGAAAGAAAAGGTGGGTGAAAGTTCTGAGCCGCGGTCAGGAGCCCACTCACCGGGTTGAAGATAGGAGCGGCCATCGGAAGTCGACTGGGCCACAGCTGATGACGTGTGATGCAACCAAAGCTCTGATTGGCGGAGCACTAGCCAATGAGAAACGTTCTTACTTGCATCGCTGGGAAGAAATGTCCGTGACGTGGAACAGACAAGTACGAGATTTATTGCCACCAACTTTTTTTTCTCTCTCTTTCTTTCTGAAGAAAAAAGTATTGCTGTAAGCTGTGAAACTTGCACAATTGGAACTCTCAATGATATTCAGTTAGGGGATCTAGATCTCCATCCTGACGTCTGCTAAGACATGTCTTTATAAGTATCATCTCAACATTGAACTGAGAGATCCTGTCCTTGTCTGGAGGAGGACTAGATGGAGTAGTCTCCCTTCCTGAGAACAACTTAGTTACAGTAAGGACAGTAGAAGTTTGTATTGTGTATAGGTGAGACATTCGTGCTTTTAAATCCTTTCATTTTTCATATATAGATGGCGCGTTATTGCTTTGTGTTATTTTATGCCTAACTGACCTTGTTTTTATTGTTTGCGGAAGAGCATTGCTCGATGCAAATATTTGAATGTAATTCTACTGTCCTAAAAGCTTATGTCCATAGTTTTCTTGAAAACCATTTCTGAGATTCCACCCTCCAGTGCTGAGTATATAAGCAGAATCGTCCAATACACTATTAGAGCTCTGAGAAGCGATCTGGTGGATTAAATTGGCGAAACCGTTGGGAGGGTTCACCACTGATGAGCCAAGCCCTACCAATATATTTTTTTTCATCGCAGTAAGGGCAGTAAAAGTTTGTATTGTGTATAGGGGAGACATTCGTGCTTTTAAATCCTTTCATTTTATTAATTTTTGTAACAATTGACTGAGAGTGTCAATAAATAATTTTTGAATCTTAAAAAAAAAACTACCTTACAATCTACTAGGGACATATAGTCTTATTTTAGTACTTTCTACTATAGGAAAATATTTCTTCATTGGAAGTCTGTTCTATAAAATTTGTGATGATTATTTTTCGACAATGTGTGTTTCTTATGAATAAGATTGTAACATTTAATTTATTTATCACTGAATTATTTATTTTTAATTATCTGTTGTTCTTGATGATGATTCAGAAATATCTAGAATGGCCCATCAGTGGTGAACCCTCCCAGCGCTTTCGCCAATTTAATCTACCAGACCGCTTCTTTAGAGCTCTAATACTTAGTATTAATCACTTTGTATATCACCACTGATGAGCCTAGCCCTTCCAATATTTTTTCATCGCAGAAAGAATAGTAAAAGTTTGATTTATTTGTAGAAATAAACATTCGCGTCTTAATGTCTTCATTCGTTATATATAGATGTTATTGTTTCATCTTTCTCTAGTATAGATAAAAATTAAGTTTCTCCTGAATGTCTTTATATTATGTTTTACTGTATTGTCGCGATAAAAAAAAAATAGGCTCCTACTTTTAAGTATTGCGACTGCTGTGATAGAGATGAATGGGGACATCTGAGGTTCTTCATTGGACACGACAACAACAATAGAAAATTGACATGGACCCAGAGCAGCAGCTTTACACACCCAAGATATAGGACATTGCGACTGCTGTGATAGAAATGTACGGAGACATTTGAGGCTCTTCATTGGACACGACAACAACAACAACAACAACAGAAAATTGACATGTACCTAGAGAAGCAGCTTTACAAATCCAAGATAGAGAACATTGCGACTGCTGTGATAGAGATGTACGGAGACATTTGAGGCTCTTCATTGGACACGACAACAACAACAGAAAATTGACTTGGACCCAGAGATGCAGCTTTACACACCCAAGATAGAGGACATTTCTGTGATATAGATGCATGGGGACTTCTGAGGCTCTACATTGGACACGCGACGACAACAACAATTACTTCAAATATTTATTTAGTTAGTTATATGAAAGATTCTAAAACTATAAAATAAGAGTTACTATTTACATGAGTCAAATCGACCCAGCCGTTTGTGCAAGAGGGGAGAACTGAGTTTTTCCCCCTTCCACGTGGCGCCACTGTTTTCCCCGACCTGTCCGTCCAGTCAAGTTAAGAAGGAATCCCAGGAAACTCTGTCCTCCTGATCTTTTTTTTTTTTTTTTATCCCTAGTACACGTGGTACAGGCTATGATAATCATGGTGGTTAGAAGTAGGCGACTGCTTTTACTGTAAGTGCACCACATGTCTACACCTGTGAAAAGCAGTTCGACTTTACACTTACAAATGTGCCAGAGCCCCGTTTGGTTTCTTGCACTCGCTGGTGGGGTTAGAATTTTGCAAGAAACGGGGGCCACTGGGGCATTTTTTTTTAATCAGAAAAAAAGTGCCCAATGCGGGAATCGAACCCGGGTCGTAGCGGTCAAAAACCAACAGTTTAGAACATACTTCCACCGATCCCCTAGTATCATCCAAAATTGTTTCAGGTTTGGGTCAATAAGGTTTCTCCTGAGTGTTTTTAAGACAGGTTTTACTATATATCATCTTAAGTTTGGTCTCGATGTAAAAAACGATGTTTCTTTTCGATGCACCTTTAGATGGAGAAGTCATTCCCTTTATATCAGAATACTAGCCGAATGACCCTGGCAACGCCCGGGTTTACCCGATTAAATGTTTTTATTTAAATACTATTCGTTACAATTATAAATTGGCGCCGTGGATGTCACTCTTGTGAAATATCCCGCTCCAAACTTCGTGTGTTTTAAAATATAAAAATATAAATTTTCACAGCTATATTTGAAAATTTTTTTTTTTTTTTAATTTTCAAATGCTATTCGTTACAATTATAAATTGGCGCCGTGAATATCACCCTTGTGAAACGTCCCGTTCCAAACTTTGTGTCTTTCAGATTTTTCTCTATGTCCTGTTAAAACACGTTTTACATGTACATTATGTCAGCTGATATTACCTTCCATATTCACCGCTAGAGGCGCTGCTTGCGAGCGAAAGGGCAAATTTGCACCGCAAATATGCAAATAATTCGAGGAATATTCGGGATAGAGACCTGAAATGTTTACTATAAGTTTTTCTAGATTCTACTCTATATACTGTTAAAATTTCAATCAGATTAGTTACGTATTGTGGACGTGTATAGCCGACAAACATGCATACATACATACATACATACATACACTGACTTTTATATATATAGGGATACGAACGAAAACTCTTCTGGGACCGTTTATTTACCATTTCATGAAATGACCACGAAGGAAAGATTTAGCAACCTTTTACCTCATGATGCATTAGCGCGCCATCTGTTATGAAAATTCGAAACTATTATAAACGCGTATGATTCTTTTAAAAATAAAACAAATTCTACTAGTCTTACTGCACTGGATAAATTAATGGGGAGCCTGGCTCATCAGTGGTGAACCCTCCCAGCGGTTTCACCAGTTTAATCTACCATACCGATGTTACATTGCTCGAAGCATACTATATATTTTTATTTATATGCAATTCTGCTGTCCTCAAAGTTTATGTTCATAGTTCATCTAAAATACCCATTCCAAGAGTCTAGCATCAGTATCACTATAAAAGAAAGATCGAAAAATTCAATATGGTAGATGCAATATGGTATGGTAGATTAAACTGGCGAAACCGGTGGTAGGGATCACCACTGATGAGCCAGGCCCTCCTATTCATTTTTCCATTGCAGTAAGGATAGTAGAAATTGTTTTATATTACAATATAATGCGGCTTATGATTGAAGAACAACGTTTGACAAATTTTACCGCAAATGTTTCTTTTGAACGAAAACATTCACAATTCATCCTTTCATACTTCATCCCTAAGGTTAGAAATAATCGTTATTTCTCCTTAAAATGAATTACGATTTTTCGTTCAAAAGGAACATTTGCGGTAAAATTTGTCAAATTGTTTTATTTTTAAAAGAATCATACGCGTCTATAATAGTTTCGAATTTTGATAGGGTATGAATGCGGTAGGTTTTAGAGAACTACATGTACAACAGAGAGATGGATGTACTACACTCCAGTGGTTGAGTAGATAGCGAAAATCTAATCTACGACATGCCACCAGCGGGCGGCCATGTTCTCAAGGCCAAGGCTCGGATTGGATACAAGAGGCTTGTACCTTTACACCCCACTATCTAAATTACAAACACCTAGGGCAACTAGACCTTTAAATAGCTCCCATACATGGAATAACATTTCAGCATTTCGTGAAATTTGGTTACACCCTATGTTAACTTATTCTTCTTTCTTTTCACCACTCAATTATATTAAGATATCATGCTTGTAAAGCTTGTTGATGGTGTCTGCCGGGGAAGAGTAGAGCTCATCAATGGATGACACCCTGTGTTATGAAAATTCGAAACTATTATAGACGCGTATCATTCTTTTTTTAAAAATAAAATAATTTCTACTGCACTTACTGCAATGGAAAAATTAATGGGAGGGCCTGGCTCATCAGTGGTGAACCCTACCAGCGGTTTCGCCAGTTCAATCTACCATACCGCTATTATATTGTATTTTTCGATCTTCCTATGTTGCAGTAGAAACTGCCATATTAATCTCTTTCCATAAATAGTACAATTTTTCAATTCAATTGATTTTAACTCAACAATTACTTTATTTCAACGATTTTTTTCTAAAATCGAAACCATTTTCAATTCAAATTGCCATCTTTAATAAACCAATTATAGTTCATTTAGTGTAATTAAAAATGAAAACATAGTAAAAAGATTATATTAAAAAAAAGCGTAACTGGATCTGTAAAGAAAAAAAAAAAACTTTTTCTCAAAATATTTCGAGAGATTGCTCCCTCTTTATCAATTTATTGCACTGTAAACTTAATTTACAAATTTTTGTAGATCACATGAAAACAACTTTGTCATTGGTCAAAAATAATT
Source organism: Cordylochernes scorpioides (assembly GCA_030710605.1). Classification (NCBI taxonomy): domain Eukaryota; kingdom Metazoa; phylum Arthropoda; class Arachnida; order Pseudoscorpiones; family Chernetidae; genus Cordylochernes; species Cordylochernes scorpioides. Next base: position 122,936,899 of record CP092865.1, on the reverse strand, counting down.
AATGATTATTACATAGTAAAAAGAGTAATTGTATTGGAATCATATTGATAGATTAAGAGAAAGACATCTGACCGCGCAACTAAACGTTGCTGATGTCTTGCTCCATCTATCGGAATAAATCTAAACTAATCGCTGATTTAATTTTTTTTTTTTCCTGAATTGGCCGAATACTCTTTCTTGTTTAATCAATAATTATCCTTTCAAATCTGTTTATGAGCTCAATTGTCTTAATTACAATGTATAAATTTCATCATCTCAATATTGATTGTGATTAGCTTTTGCTTTTTTTTTTCTTCATTTGCGGTGAATCCGCGATAAATCCATGTATTATACAATAAATTTATTTTCCTTCAATTTACCGAGACAAATCTATTAGCTTGATTGTCTTTATATAATTTTTCCTGTCTATAAATATATTTTTTTACCATTAAGGTACTATTACTGTTTTTCCTGCATGTATCCTACATTTCTGCTTGGAGAATCTGTATAAGACTAAAAGGTCTTAATAAAGATTTTTGTTGTTGTTGAATACTGGTACTATTACTGTTATTCCTGCATGTATCCTACATTTCTGCTTGGAGAATCTGTATAAGACTAAAAGGTCTTAATAAAGCTTTTTTTTTTTATCAAGAAAAACTAACTACGTATTCGTTTCAGGCTGCATCTCAACGTTATAAAAAAAAAAGTTGGTATTCGAGGCTTCCTGAAAAATAAAAGTTTGGCTATTTATGACCATAATGGCGGAGAACAACAAACTATATTGAAATAGTACAAAAGTAAAATTGAACTGTGTAGGTTGATAAACTAAGATAAAGGCATCTCAGCATTTTTGTACCAGCTTTTTTTGGTCGTTGAAGTACAGCCTAATTTACGCTGATGAGGGCTAACAGCCTGAAACGGGTTACTGGCTGGCTTTTCTTTATAAATTAAGAAAGAATAATTGGCTAATAAAAAAAAAAATTAAATCAACGATTAGTTGAAATTTATTCAGATAGATAGCGCAATCGCCATCATCAAAATTTAATTGAAAGATCAGGAAAATACTTTCTCTTATTTTAATTCAAGAAGTTTCGGAACCCAATCAGCCAATTTACTTCAACTTAACCAGGGATAATTCCCTTAAATTCTGATAAAATGTCCAAGAAGAATGTTCATTAGCAGTGAATTTTGTGACGAATTTATAATAATATAATACCGTAACAGAGTTTTCCATTGTAAAGTCCTGAGCTATCTCCTCCGAAGATTCTGAACTACACATAACAATCTATATACCAAAATTTTCGTTATTTTTTTCTTCGTATCATAGGCCTGTTTTTATTTTCCTAATGTTAACAGTTATTTTTATTTTTTAATTTAATCTATTTTACAATCGTAGATTTTTTGCATTTATCATCATCAATTCTTTTGTTTACAATTGCGTAACTTTTATAGAGAGAAATAAAGAAATACATAATTGATTAGATACAAAAGTGTGAACCAGAAAGTCGATTTTTAAAAATGTTATTATTTAATATAAACTTATTTTAATTTAATTTTGAAATGAAAAGGTAGTGTAAAAGTGTATATGAGGTTAGATTCAAATAGGTTTAATTATGTTAGTTTAATCGCTAAATAAGGTTAGTTTTAGATAAGTTGAATTAGGTTAGTTTCAGATAATTAAAAAAAAATAATGTTCGTTTTTAGAAAAATAATTCGCAATAGTAAGTATATATATTAATATAAAAGATCGAAATGTAAAAATCACTATGTCCAAAATCTTCGCTTTAACTCGTGTAAAACGGCTCGAAGGTACGGCGGTGTCAACGTACAGCGCCGCCTACCAAAGTTACCCTTTTCTGGGAACTCACCAGGTTATATTATTTTTCGAATTGTAGATTGAATTATTACTTTTATTCTATCTTTTATAAGTGTTTGTTATAGTTTTTCATTTGAATTTAGCACAATTTTTGTATCTGGTTATTTTTTTTGGCATCTTTTTTTTCTCATTAATAAGACCTAATCCAAATAATTTAATAGTGTGTGACTTTTTTTTTAATTAAATTATTTGGATTAGGTCTTATTTTCTTTTATTAATTTGTTATAGTTTTTCATTTGAATTTAGCTCCATTTTTGTGTCTGTCTTTTTTTTTCTTCTCATAAATAGGCTGATGCTGTATTTGTGTACTCAATTGTTGCTTTTTTTTTTATTAAATTATTTGGATTAGGTCTTATTTTCTTTTATTAATTTGTTATAGTTTTTCATTTGAATTTAGCTCCATTTTTGTGTCTGTCTTTTTTTTTCATCTCATAAATAGGCTGATGCTGTATTTGTGTACTCAATTGTTGCTTTTTGTGTCTGGTTTCTTTTTTGCAGTATTTTTTTTGAATCCTTTTTTTTTTCATCAATTGTTTCCTCACATGCTTGGAATTTTCTTTTTATGCCTGTCCTGGCTTTCAGTTTTATAGATTTCCTCTGCTTGGTTCTTATTTTACCTTTTTTTTTTTGAGCGTCTTCTGTCATGCCTCGGAAAGGCCGTGGAAGACTCACTCCCCTGACCGCTAGGCTATTTCTCTTGTTTACTTTTTTACCAATGCCTATAATTTTTCACCTGAAAGATTTTTTTTTATTTGTTATTCAATAAACTATTATCACTTATTTTTGGTCTTCTTTTTATTTACTTATTTTACTGGGGGTTGGTGGAAGGATGGTCTAAGCCGTTGGTTTTCGACCGCTACGACCCGGGTTCGATTCCCGCATTGGGCACTTTTTTCTGAAAAAATAAAAAAAAAGCTCCAATGGCTTCTGATTCTTGCAAAAGTCCAACCCCACCAGCAAGCGCAAGTAATCAAACGGGGCTCTGGCACACTTGTACATGCAAAGTCGAACTGCTTTTCATACGTGTACCATTTTCAAAGACCCTGCTTAGGATTAAAACTTCTCAGAAGCATAACAATAGTACCAACCTAGAGGTTAACTGGTGTGGATGCATTCCTCTGGGAGTAAGACTATTGAGAAATTCAGTAGGGAGTTATTTTGCTTCTCCGCATTCTAACACTCCAACTGTTAACACTGTGGAAACACTGACTCATGTTTGGTAAGCAATTTCAGGGAAGAAACTATAGACATTGGATTAAATAAATTATTAATTAAATTGCATTAAATAAAAATTATTAGATTTAAATAAATATTATTCGAGTGAAAAAAAAAAGAAAAAATTAACAAATTAGAAAATAAAATTTCGAAAAATACAACTATATTGCAGATAAGATAAGAGGACCTTATTAAAAAATAAATAAACAAACTGTAATTCGACACTATCGATAATTCGACACTTTCGATAATTCGACACTTTCGATAATTCGACCATTTTAAAAATCAAATTTACAAGGTTGATTGTTGTTTAAATACAACTTTGATTTTGCATGCATAAACACAGGCTCTTGTAGCAAGAACCCAACTTTAGTGAAAACTGATGCCTCTTCAGAATGAATGGAAGACTGAAATCTGAAGGAGCAGAAGATATGGGTCATCTTTACATGTATGCTATCCAATGTTCGCACACTTGAAAAAGCTACATATAAAGTTGTCCGTGCGTAAACACAGGCTCTTGTAGCCAAGGTTTGGCCTTGAGCCTTATTTATAGTCATAGCAAAAGCCAACCTTAGTGAAAACTAACGCCTCTCTAGAATGAAGCGAAGGTTGGTATCCGAAGGGGCCAAAGATATTTCAGACACTATACAGTGTGTTCAACTTTGGGCACTGTCAGTATATGTGCTTCAAGGACATGAGAGCACATGCGCTGAAACACCATACGTGTTCCATCGCAAAGATCCTAAAGGCATTGGTGAAAGTATAAATAAATATTCTGGAAATGAAAAAAAAATACATATATATATAAGAAAATAAATTGGAATAAAAATTTACAAACTATATTTCAGAGTGGATACATATTTGAAAGGAAAAAAAAAAAAGAAAATTGCAAACAACAAAACTATATTACAGATATGACATGAAAACTAACGCCTCTCTAGAATGAAGCGAAGGTTGGTATCCGAAGGGGCCAAAGATATTTCAGACACTATACAGTGTGTTCAACTTTGGGCACTGTCAGTATATGTGCTTCAAGGACATGAGAGCACATGCGCTGAAACACCATACGCGTTCCATCGCAAAGATCCTAAAGGCATTGGTGAAAGTATAAATGACCCATATATTCTGCTCCTTCAGATTTCAGTCTTCCATTCATTCTGAAGAGGCATCAGTTTTCACTAAAGTTTGCTTTTGCTATGACTATAAATAATATTTGGGTTCTTGCTACAAGAGCCTGTGTTTATGCATGCAAAAGCAAAGTTGTATTTAAACAACAATCAACCTTGTAAATTTGATTTTTAAAATGGTCGAATTATCGAAAGTGTCGAATTATCGAAAGTGTCGAATTATCGAGTGTCGAATTACAGTTTGTTTATGTATTTTTAATAAGGTCCTCTTATCTTATCTGCAATATAGTTGTATTTTTCGAAATTTTATTTTCTAATTTGTTAATTTCTTTCTTTTTTTTTTTCACTCTAATAATATTTATTTAAATCTAATAATTTTTATTTAATGCAATTTAATTAATAATTTATTTAATCCAATGTCTATAGTTTCTTCCCTGAAATTGCTTACCAAACATGAGTCAGTGTTTCCACAGTGTTAACAGTTGGAGTGTTAGAATGCGGAGAAGCAAAATAACTCCCTACTGAATTTCTCAATAGTCTCACTCCCAGAGGAATGCATCCACACCAGTTAACCTCTAGGTTGGTACTATTGTTATGCTTCTGAGAAGTTTTAATCCTAAGCAGGGTCTTTGAAAATGGTATACGTATGGTGATACAGTGCATGTGCTCTCATGTCCTTAAAGTAGTGTAGTTCTGTTGTTTGCAATTTCATTTTCTGATTTGTTAAAATTTTTCTTCTATAGTTTCTCACCTGCGGGTCCTTCGGGTAAACCCGGGGCGTTGCCCGGGTCACTCGGCTAGTATAATAATACTAGCGGATGTACCCGGCTTCGCCCAGGTTTTACTTGAGTGAAAGTTAGTCTAACAAATATTTTATAAAATATATTTTCCGAGCAAACATCCTCTTTCTACTGAATTTTGTACCTGCCTACTAAAAATGATGATCTGGCTTGGCCCGTGGTCTGCTTTATCGAATTTTTCCTGAAAGAATTTTGTATCTGATAAACAAACATGATACAGGAATATTGTTATAATCATTTTCTGAATAAAAAAACCTATTTTGCCCATTACTATGGTCAATTTAAATTTTCTTAGCTAAAAATACCACAATAAACTCTTCCATATTTTTCTCTATCTCCTGTTAAAATTTCAGCCAGATTAGGTACCTATTGAGGATGTGTATGAGGACGTGAGGACAAACCTACATACACTGACTTTTATAAATATACTAGACGAATGACCCGGCTTCGCCCGAGAATTTTACCGAGTGCAATTTCCTTGATACTGAAAGTACATCAATAATAAATATTAGAAGTGTCATACACATGTGTATAATAGCAATACAGAAGTAACACATAAACCACAGGCAAAAAGCATGCGTGATGGCAAAAATTGTATTATATTTGTGTTAAGGTATTTGATTTAATTATTATTATTATTTTTTGTAATCCATTTAGTTGTTTCAAAATCAATATACATAGATTTATGAATGTAGTTTTTTTTCTAATGATATAAAGGAAACATTTAAAAGTTTCTTCAACCAATATGTCCGCCACAATTTCTACAACACTCAATGCAAGACCAATCATGGTAATTTCAAAAAAGATATTGTAAGAAAGAATATGTGCGGTGGATGACTGATTATTCGAATGTAACGTCAGGATTCTACTCATCTCTCACTCAATTGCCTAGAATTTGAAGAATATAGACATACACATACATACAACTTTATTAAGACCACCGGTCTTATACAGATTCACCACAGGAAGGAAGCATAGATAGAGCTCCTATACTCCAGGTAACGCAGAACCCAACAACCTCCAGGTCCGACACATGTCCAGTGGCCACAGAATACACCGTGCATAGGTTAGCGTATCACTGAAAAGACGAGTGTGGAATCAGCCGCGTTTTAGTCTTCGCTTTCCTCATCCAAATGGACCACGACATTCAGCGATTCTAATATAGACATAGTAACGGTATTATAAAATAAATGAAGCTTCCAGGTTTAAGTTTCTTGTGTAACTTATTATTTTCAAACTTTCGGACTTGTCAGTCCTTCAACAGGATTATCACGTTATATACCTATTTTAAATATTTATTTTATATTGAGAGAAAATATATTACATTATTTCTGTTTGAAAAACTAAATTTTGAAATATATACGTGCGTGGTGGATGATACATGCTGGTTGAATGATAACTCGAGACTTCAAATTAAATTTAATAAATTCGTGAACTATTGTGTTATACACTGCGTGACATTGAAAATGGAACACCAAGAAATAGTGGCCAGAAATTATGCAAATTTCAGGGTAGACGCGCCTAACCGAGTTATGCAAATGATGTAAAATGCGCAGCTCTCGTGCGCACATGGAGTAAGATATAAGGGAAGGAACTTGCAGAAAGGACAGTATTCGTGTCGTTATTTCTTCAAGGAAAATCATTGTAGAAATTTTGTTCTTGTGTCAAAAGACACGTGTAATAACAGAGAATGCCAGGTCATCGTAAACGGAGGCAATTCAAGCAGACAGACGCTTTTACGAGGGGCATGGTGATCGGACTGAAAAGGGCAGGTTGGTCCATACGTCAAATCGCAGCTGATACACACCTTGGTGCGTCCACAGTGCACCGACTGTGGAGAAGATGGTTGGAACAAGGAAATGTGGCAATTTATAGGAATGTCGGTGCAACCAGAGTGACGTCAGCACGTGTGGATCGGCGTATCCTTCGACAAACAGTGGCGGCCCCACAAGCCACTTGTACCGCCATCCTGCAACATGTGCAAGACACCCTAGATCATTCCATCTCGACCAGAACCATTTCCCGTCGATTGGTTGCTAATGGCTTGCACTCATGCCGTCCGCTAAGAAGACTGCCATTGACCCCACCGAATAGGCGCCAACGTTTGGAATGGCGCCGGGCTAGATCGACGTGGATGACGGAATGGCACAGGGTCGTGTTCTCAGATGAGTCGTGTTTCTGCTTGTCCAGTGATAGTCGCCTGTACGCGTGTGGCGTCGACGTGGAGAAAGGTCCAATCCGGGAGCAATTGTGGAACGCCCCACCGTGCGACAACGTGGAATCATGGTTTGGGGCGCAATCGCGTATGATTCCAGGTCACCTTTACTTCGTATTCAGGGCACTATGACGGCCCAACGATACGTTGATGATGTGCTGCGACCGGTGACACTCCCCTACCTTCAGGGGGTACCCAACGCCCTTTATCAGCAGGATAACGCCCGACCGCACACTGCTCGCATTAGCCAACAGGCTCTGCAAGATGTACAGATGCTTCCCTGGCCACCGTACTCTCCTGATCTCTCACCAATCGAGCACGTCTGGGACATCATTGGACGCCGTTTTGCATGCCTTGCCACAGCCGCGTTCAGAAGACGAACTATGGCAAATGGTTGAGAGGGAATGGAGAGCCATCCCTCAGGACGCCATCCGTACTCTGATTGACTCTCTACCTAGACGTGTTGCTGCGTGCATCGCCGTCCGCGGTGGTCCTACTTGATACTAAGCCGACGCCGTTCTCGCTCTGTATTATGACTATCATTTTGAAATAAAGATCACTTATTGTTCGTCCCTGTCTCTCTCTGTCTGCCGAGTTTCATCACTTTCTGGCCACTATTTCTTGGTGTTCCATTTTCAATGTCACGCAGTGTATATAGAAGAGTGCCTACACATCTATGGGATAGTATTTGTCCATATTGTTTCGTATGTTTCTGGAATTTCAATGCATCTACTATAGTAATATATATAGTAACGGTATATCTGTACTCAGACCCACAAAAGGATAATATCTAAAAATCTCTTACATTATATTTATAGATTTTGTAAATCTTTATCGGACTTTCGAAAGCCTTTTTTTTTCTATTAAAAAAATAGTTCTTCAAAGGTTTGTTCGTCTCTGATAAAATGTCATTTAAAAATTATTCCATTGTTAATTGTGCATTCTGTCGAGATTGTGTTTAGGAGAATTTTCTCCATTGGTGCTGATTATGTCATATAAATATTTTACTTCCTAAATTTTCGAAACTTTTAAAAATAACAATACTGTTTATCTGTGGAAATTGCTAAATTTTGAAAAACGGGTTAATATATATATATATTTATTAATAAAAGCTTTTATTTATTGAATTATTTCTTGAATAATTTTTATTCGAGGTAAATATTGAATCATTAGCTGAACGACCAAATAATTGGTTCAAGAGGGTTCTAGGAAATCAAGAAATGGGAATCAAAGGTCAAATTTATGAAAATATACAAAAAAAATGTAGAGAAAGAAATAAAAAATACAAAAAGATCAAGTGTTAATATAAAAAAAGGTCTATCCTAACCGCTCACAAGAGTATTTTTAAATGATAGGGCGCCATCTATGCGAACAAAAATCAACTAAACGTTGATATGGGTTATTATTACTCTTCACAATTCATCCTTTCATGCCTCATCCCTAAGGTTAGAAATAATCGTTATTTCTCCTTAAAATAAATTTTGATTTTTCTTTGAAAAGAAACACATGCAGGATAATTTTCAAAATTTGTTTTAAAATCATAAGCCGCATTATATTATATTGTATGGGTTTGTTTTCCATAATAACTTGATATTTCCATGGAAGCACAGGGCGTCTCTCCCGTCAAAATAAACGCCAAGACCTGATGCCATCCGCCTAGGCTGACGAGGGCCATTAGACCGAAACCATGGTGGTCTCTAGGTGGACGCTTCTCAGTATGCCAAAACTTGGGTTGTGGCTCTGTCACCGACCCGAGGCCGCTAGTTTGCGGCGACGGTCAATAGATGGCGTCAGGTTTTGACGGGAGAGGCACCCTGTGCTTCTATGGATCAATTTCCTCCCGGCAAATTTTTCATCTTGATATTTATCTACGAATAAAAGACACACTATATCTTAAGATCTACTCTCGATTACGATCACTCTATATCTATCACTTTATATCTACACAATCTACCTCACTTTATTTTTAAATAATAGTAGAGTACTTATATAACATTATAGTTGTGTCTAATATATTTTCTGTGTTTACAAAATTGTTCAATGCTTGTATTGGACTTAATTATTATCCGGAAGCCTGGAGAAAGTCAGCAGTAATGATGATAAAAAAACCTAATATAGATAATTTTAAAGATCCGAAAGCCTACCGCCCTATAAGCTTGTCTTCTAATTTAGGTAAAATTTTTGAAAGTCTAATTCATATTGAACTTTTAAGTCATATTAATAGTAACAATGTTATGCATCCTGCTCAACATGGATTTACACAAGAAAAATCAACAATCTCTGCTTTACAAGAAATAACTAAATTAAGTCTTCTGAAAAGAGAAACAGAAAATACGGCAATAGTAACAGTGGACATCAGCGGAGCTTTCGACAACGCATGGCACCCGGCAATTCTCCAACAATTGGACAAGGCAAATTTTCCAGCGGTACTTATAAAAATAATTAATTCTTACTTTGAAGACCGGAGTGTAGAGTTTAAATATACTAATGTAAAGTGTATAAAAAAGATAAATAAGGGATGTCCCCAGGGTGGTATTATTTCTCCTATTCTTTGGAATATATTACTTAATGATTTCAACTTATCTTTTAACGAAGGTTTTGCTAGAGTAATTGCTTTCGCGGACGATGTGACATTTGTGGTATGGAGTTCAAACATCTATGATCTTCAGTATAATATTACCAAATGTTTAATAAAAATCAAAGCCTGGTGTGAAAAGGTAAAACTTTCACTAAGTCCAAACAAAACAGGCATACTCTATCTACATAACTATGAAAAATTGCCCATTAATTTTGATGGAAAAATAATTCAACCATCAGAAACTGTTAAATTTTTGGGAGTTATTTTTAAAAATCACAGACAAAGGAATAAGATTAATTTTGGAACACATGTTGACAATATAATTATGAAAGCTACGAAACTTAAGAATATATTATTCTCATTATGTGCACGTACTTGGGGCATTGATACTCGGCGTAGGTTGATCTTATATAAAGCTATGATACGCTCTACAATAAACTATGCATCAAATATTTGGTTTCCTTTTATCACTGCAGCAAAAAGATCCAAGTTGAATTCTATACAATATCAAATTCTTATTAGATGCATTCATGCTTATAGGACTTCATCTTCTTACATCACACATATACTAGCGAAAACCCCTTTACTGTCCGATTATCTTGAATTATTACAAACAAAGTATAATATGACAAATTCTCTCACAGATCGAACACTCAAAAACCCCTTCAAAAAGAATTAAACAAACTATATCTGGATCTAAAATTTAAGTTTTATCTTTCTCAATCTAATGAACTGTTCAAGAAATTATTTCCAATTGCTGTCCCAAATTTCATTTTTTCTGATAAATTCACTACTTTATTCTTAACTGGCAAAGGACCCTTTTTAAGTTTCCTATTCAAACTGAATGCTATCAGTGATCCAACATGTGAATGCCGCTTAGATGTTGAATCACCGGAGCATCTTCTTTTAACTTGCCCTCTGACTAATCAAATTGTATGTAGATACTTTGAAACATTACCAAATTGTCTTTGTGTATATACTCTATCTTATGAGAACTTTGTTAAGTTTAGAACTATTTGTACAATAATTTACAAAACAATACTAATCCGTCGTGTAAATAATTAATCATATATATGTAAATAATACTAGCACAGCACAATAGTCCTTTGGACTTCGTGCTTTTGTAACAATAAATAAATAAATAAAATAATATCGCGGAATCTGTTAACTTTATTTGACAATGGTTACTATTACGGTTTGACACACAAAGTTGCAATAAACTAGGACCTACCGTAAGAGTAATTAACACAGAGAAAAGCGTACAACAGCAACAATAAAAAGGAGCAAAAAAACAAAACAAAAAAACTCACGAATTGCTATATAAAAACAAAACAGTACTTATCCTTTATTGTAGCGTTGGTAGGGATCGGACCGGGGTCACACAGGTATGCGAAGAGATCACCAGACACGGATAAATCACGCAGAGAACACTTGAAGTGTCTCCACACGATAATCCACCACACTCTCCTCTCGCAATACCATAGCCCCCTTATATATTCAAACAGGGCCACATTCGTCCAATTCGAAGGCAGGGAGATTGGTTCACTAACAAGCGAAAACAAAATTCTTCCCATTAAATCTGAGATAAGATAAAAGTGCAAATTTGACATATTAACATCCTATAACGCGATATCCAAAACTGAGGGATATTTGCGTCAATACATTTCTAACATCATAAAATTGGCTATATACAAGCTTATATACAATTCAATTATTTTACATAATTATCCAAAGATAATTGGTCAAGGAGAAAAAAGACAAACATAAAATTCTGTACATATTATTTTGTTTGATTTTAAAAAATATATTAAAAATATGAATAATCAGAATTGAAATTAACATTTATACCTTTTGATTGTCTGATTTTTTAATTGTTGGCATAATATCTTCAGACTCTCTGATTTTAAGTCTCTCTTATTCCGATAACAAGCAATCCATGTCGGCAACCATTTACAGCTCAAATGTAAATTTTATTTATTTTTCCATATTATGATAATAAAAGCTAGCTAAACACCATTTTAATCCCAATATTATATATTTTAGTTCATGTAACTTCTCTTTCTCTCTCTGAGGATAAAACATCCAATACCTCAATATTAACCATTTTTTAAAAGAGATTAAAACAACGTGTTATATTATTAATAAAAAGCCTGAAACAAGGGATATTTTATTTGGAGACATGAGGAATATAGGATTAGCGCCATTATTATATATTTCAATTTTTAAAATTATATTGAGGTAAGAGAGAGATAGAGTTATTTACTCTCCAGAAGATCAAAATGTGGTTAAAGAATGTTTAATGGTGAATTGGGGGGAAGAAGTCCGACCACACCTCCCTGCGGTCCCCTCTGGACCCTTGGAATATTCGACCAAATTCTGGTTCGTTTCCAAGGTGACTAACGTGGCAATGGCACCCATTTTCCAATGAAGAGCAAAACCGATATCTCCAGTAATGCTACCGCGTCCGGGGTAACCGCCGCGTCAGGAGCTGTAGCCCGGGCTCCTGGTGAGAAATCTACTACGAGGACACAATTCAATCTAATACAGCTCAATATAAATGGCACCCAGAGGAAAACTGAAGAGCTGACTTGTCTTCTCCGTGACAACAATGTGCATATTGCTTGTCTTCAGGAGACAAAATTGAATCAGAATCTGAGATTCAATATCAAAGGTTATACAACACTACGAAAGGACAGACTGGGAAATTTTGGAGGAGGACTTGCCGTTTTGATTAAAACACCAGAAATCCAATTTGAGGAAATCGCCTATAATCAGAGTAAGCCTACAGAAAGCACGACAGAAACTCAGTCAATAGAAATCTACCTCCCAGAAAAAACAATATCAATCATAAATGTTTATCACCCCGATAACACTAGCATAAATACAGGCCTGATAGAGACATTAAGTGAAGCGTCTTTGGATATCACAATCATACTCGGCGATTTTAACGCCAAAAGTCCAACTTGGGAATCACCAGGTCAGCAGGTTGAGGACATGCTAACCGACCTCGACCTTACACCGTTAAATAACGGAGAGAACACCTATCTATCCAAGTCCACAGGCACCGAATCCGCAATAGACATCACAGCGATAAATTCAACATCGCACCCACAACACAATGGAAAATCCTGAAAAGTGCAATCAGTGACCACAGACCAATTTTAACAACCCTAAACTTCAAAATTGAGAATGTCCAACAGAATAAAAGAACATGGAACTTTAGGAAAGCCGACTGGAAAAAATTCCCAGAAAAGCTCGAAGAACTGTGCAACGAATAATTAAATTACAGAGCGCTTGACAAAAAATTGGAAACATTCTCTTCGAACATATCCAAAGCTGCAAAAGCATCGATACCTAGAGGTAGACGTAAAGACCTGTGGATACCTTACTGGGAGGACCACAACATCGAGGCAATGATTGCAGAGAGAGACAATATCAATTAACTTCTCAAAACAAATAAAACAGAGGAAAACAGAAAGAACCTCATTGAAATTAGTCACAAAATAGAACAAGAAATTTGGATATGCAAACAAGAAAAATGGGCAGAATTCTGCGAAAAAATGGATCCAAGAAAGGACAGCCAACACTGTAATATAATTAGAGTGTTAGAAAACAATCAAAACCAACACCAAACCTCCAATACTCTAACCGATATGAATAGAACAGCGAGAACGAACAAACAGATGGCTGACATTATTGCTGAATATCTTTAAAGCACTTCCAGACTCAGCTATACTAATGAAGACGGACTCTAAAAATAATATAAACATGTTAGTTAAACAAGCAAGAAATTACCATCAACAAGATATTTTTTTCGAGAGACTTCACACTGAATGAGCTAAACTCATCAATATAAAAGTTAGATCCCAAGAGGTCACCAGGAGATGATCTAATCTTTGGTCAAATGATTAAAGACTTTGGTGAAAAAGCTAAAAATCAACTCCTACGAATACCGAACATTTCATGGCAAACTGGTAAACTACCGAAGAATTGGAAGATATTGTTGCGTTTTTGGTTGACAAAGAATAACTTCCGTGGGTACAAAGGATCTTTAGGACTTTATTTAAACCTAATCGATATAAAATAATTACAGAAGAGTCCAAAATGAAACAACAATAAAGAACACAGCAGTTACAAACTCACCAACTGCAGCACGGTGAGGGAAAGCAGGAGCAGAACAGGAGACAGAAGTTCGTAGAACCTTCTAGAATCTTCCAAGAAGTACACCGGCGTCGGCGGTAAGCAGCAGTCCGACCTCTTTAAACAGCAGCTTGCTTGGAGTACACCACGTAGCTTTGTTCTTCGACTTTTTGCATAAGTTCCTCATCCATATATCCCGGAGTAGATCTTTCCAGAACGGTCATGGTTGGTTAGCTAATCAGAAAGCCGCCAGCGCTGAGCATTGCGCAATCGCTACTGATTGGCCAATCAGTTGTTCTCCGATTTTTCTACATTTTTCTAGAACGTTCTAAAACATTCTCTTCTGGAATGTGTCATTTTTTTTACGTAAGACTGCCCCCTTTTTAGGACTGATCGCCCCGAACAGTCCATTGTTCTGTAACAGTACCCCTGAAAGGTGCTAATCGGTTGTAGTGCACCACTTTGGGTTTAGACGTCGGGGTCTTCTGAATCCGATAGATGACATCATTGAGGCACTTGATGATCTTGTAGGGTCCTTCCCACTGATACTGAAGTTAAGGAGAAATCCTTTCTTCCGTTGAGGATTATGGAGCCAAACCATTTCACCCTCTTTGAAAGTTGTGGAAAGTCTTGACGTTGTACCTGCCTTTCATTTTCTCGCTGGAAAAGTGAAGCTTCTCTCGTGCCCACTGATGAATGGACAGCATCATTTCTTCCAGGTGAGGGATGTACTCATTAGTATTTTCGAAGGTTTCTTCTGGACGACCAAGTAGCACATCACAAGGCATTCGGAGTTCATGGCCAAATAGCATTCGAGCAGGACTATAACCAGTCGATTCATGCTCCGCTGATCGATAGGCCATCAGGAGCATGGGAAGATGTTTATCCCAGTTTCTTTGATTCTTGTTAACAAACATGGTCAGGTGTTGTGTCCTGTTAAAGCGTTCAACCATTCCATCAGATTGAGGATGCAAAGGTGTAGTTCTTGTTTTCTCAATGCCCAGTCGTCTACACAGTTCTTGGAAAATATTTGATTCGAAATTTCTTCCTTGGTCGGAATGCAGAATTCTTGACCCACCAAAAATGTAGACCAAATCTTGAAGTAGTGCCTCGGATACAGTTGAAGCCTCTTGGTCTGGAATAGGGACTGCGACAGGCCATTTAGTGAAGTAATTCATTATTACCAGGATGTACTTATTTCCTAGGTCGCTTTTTGGAAAGTACCCCGCAACATCAATGGAAATCCGTTCAAATGGGGCACCTACATTGTAGATTTTCAACTTTTCTTTGGATCTTGTTGTCGGTCCCTTTCTCGCTGAACATTGGGTACAGTTTCTGCACCATTTTTCAACATCAGCTCGACTTTCCGGCGAAAAGAATCTTTCTCTAGCTTTTGCCAATGTTTTTCTGATGCCGAAGTGACCTCCCGTGGGACTGCTATGCATCTCCTGGAGAACCAAAGGCACATGAGATCTGGGTAACACAAACTTCCAGGATTCATGCTTGCCATCCTCGCTCTCCCATTTCCTGTATAAGACTCCATCTCGCAGGGTCAAAGAATTCCAGAGGGACCAGAGACTTTTGGTTTTAGGACTGTACGGGGCCACATATTCCCAGGATGGTCTTTCATCTGATTCCTTCCAATTTATCATTGGCAAGATATATCGGTCTTCACGTTGAGCTTTTCTTAAAGCTTGTCCAGTCCACTGTTGCTCTTCTACTTCATCGCTTTCTTGCACTGTAACTTGCCTCACGCCATATTTGTCTTCAGCACGAGCACAATGTCCACATTGTGGAACACATGGCCTTCTTGAAAGCGCATCAGCATTCTGGTGGCGTTTTCCAGGACGATGTTGAATTTTAACTTGGTATTACTGAAGTCTTTGAATCCATCTGGCTAGCTGTCCTTCTGGGTTCTTGAAGTTTAAAAGCCATTGCAAGGAAGCGTGATCACTCCTGAGAATAAATTCCTGTCCATATAGGTAGTGATGGGAATGTTCAATAGACTTGACAATAGCCAGCAACTCTTTTCTAGTAACACAGTAGTTTCGTTCGGGCTTAGATAGGGTCTTGCTAAAATAAGCAATTACTCTTTCGGAGCCTTCCTGCACTTGTGAGAGGACGCCACTAATTCCTGTATTACTTGCGTCTGTGTCCAGGATGAAAGAGTCTCCAGGTATAGGGTAGGCCAGAATAGGAGCAGCCACCGGCATCTCTTTCAGTTTTTGCATGGCTCGCTGGCAATCGGGAGTCCAAACAAACGGCCTTCCACTTTCAGTCAAACGATGTAGAGGTCTTGCAATATTGGAGAACCCCGGGATGAATCTTCGGTAGTAAGTGCATAATCCCAGAAAGCTTCTCAGTTGTGTCAAATTTTTAGGAGTAGGCCACATCCTTACAGTTCCTGTCTTTTCTGGATCAGTTTGAACATCTTCAGCAGAAATTATATGCCCCAGGTAGGCTACTTCCTTTTTAAAGAGTTTGCACTTCTTTGGACTCAATTTTAAATTGGCAGCTTCTAAACGTTTAAACACCTTCTCAATGTTCGAGAGATGCTCTTCAAAGTTCTTTCCAAGTACAATGATGTCATCGAAATAAACCATACATGTTTCGGTAGCCAGTCCTTGCAGAACAGCTTCCATTAGACGTTCAAAGGTTGCTGGCGCGTTGCAGAGTCCGAAAGGCATTACATTGAACTGCCACAATCCAGATCCAGTTGTAAATGAAGTCTTTTCTTTATCATCAGGATGCATTTCTACTTGCCAGTATCCACTTTTCAAATTCAGTGTTGAAAACCATTGGGATCCAGCCAATGTATCTAGAGTTGCACCAATGCGAGGAAAAGGATAAGAGTCCTTCTTGGTGATATCATTCAAATTCCTATAGTCGACACAGAATCTTGTAGATCCATCTTTCTTTTTCACCAAGAAAACTGGAGAAACCCAGGGACTTGAAGATGGTTCAATAATGTTTTGATCAAACATCTCTTTTACCAAGGTTTCCGCTTCTTGACGTCGAGCAAGGGGTATCCGATGTGGTGCTTGTTAAATTGGGTTTGATTCACCAGTGTTGATTCTATGCTTTGTCAAATCTGTTATTCCATAGTCTTCTGATGACTTTGAAAAAATGTTGCCGTAGGTAGCAAGGAGTGTTGCCAATTCCTTCTGCTGTCCAGGTTGAAGTTCTTTCATTGTTTCCTCCCAGACTTGTTGAAGATGATCTGGAACATTGTCTTCCCTTTTAGACTTCTGCATCACTGGATGGTTTCTCTTAATCAAAACAGCAGGTTCTGCATTTCCAAGGCATGAGCCTTTCTTGATGGCACGTGCAGAGTCGTAGAGATTCACCACCCTTACTGGTATTACGTCCTGTCCAGTGTCAATAAGTTCCTTTGCTACGAGAATCCCCCTTGAAGGTGCCTCGGAGTCTCCTTCCAGGATGGCAAATTTTGGAATGACCTTTGTAGTCTCCAACTGTCCTTTGATGACACATTCACTGCGTGGGGGCACTTGTGTATCTTCTAGAGCTAACACTCGGCAGGCTTGAAAATTTTGAAGTTGCTGAGATGTCAGGAGAGGGATATCTTCATCGCTGGTCCGCAGCAAGTTCCGCCCGATATCTATCGAAAGTCCAAATTGTCTCAGGACATCCAGACCAATGATGCACTCGTCCATGATATCTGCAACGTAGCCTCTTTGCTGGAAAATCTTGCTTCCGATTTGTATGCTTAGCAAGACACAATGGTGCACTTTAGCCCGCTCCCCTGTTGCAGTTTGCAGTGAAATTGGCTTCATTCGAACCTCAGCAGGCTTTGGATACAGATTCTGGAAGACATCAGTTCGCACAAGGGTGACATTAGCTCCAGTGTCAATTACCATGTCGCAGCTTCTTCCATTTATGAAGCCCCGTAGCAGTAATCCATTTTCTGTATTTCGAAGACTGGAGACTTTGATGGTACCATCAGGGGCATTCCCAAATGACCCAGCCAGCTTTCGCCCCGAAAAGCTGACTATTCGTAGTTTTCCTGGTTCTTCCTAGGAGCTGAGGGGGTTTTTAGTTATCTGGACAATTTTTATTAATGTGGCCGTCTTTTCCACATTTCCAGCAACCTGTATCACTGCGCTGTTTTACTTTTTGGGGGAAAGTTGGAGACAGGTAGTCATGGGCTCCACAGGTCCAGCAGCGACCCTTTTCTCTTTCTGTATTATCCTATTTAACTTGTCTAGCCACGCGATAACTTCCCCTTGAGGCTTGTTGGGCAGCTTCATGCTTCATGGCTTGGAAAAGGGTTTCTTGTAGAGTAGTCACACTTGAAAGTCTGGCAAACCTTTGGGTCTCAGGGTCTCCGATGGCATCAATAAACTGTTGTTGGGCCATAAAGTCTTGTGTTTCAGACGGGCACGTTGAAAAGGCTAATCTTGCCATCGTCGGATGTCGTTAGCCAAATTCTGAAAACTTTCTTTCTTTTCTTGTAGTCTATTCTTGAACTTCACCACATGAAGTTGTTGGTAATGTTCTTTTCCATATCGAGACTCCAACGCATCAATCAGGGCGTTGAAGTCTAGGCGAAGTTGTTCCGTAATCATCTGGAGTACATCCACTGCAGGTCCACGAAGTGCAGCAGCCAAAAAGCTTGCCTTATCTCTAACGTTCCATCCGTTCGCTTGGGCAATCACATCGAACTGGGTTTTGAAGGAGGTCCATGATGATTGTCCATCAAAGTTAGGAACTTTGACAAGAGGTCTACCCGAATTGTTATTTTCTTCCTGGAAAACTGGAGTTCTTGGATGGCCCGTTTCCACAGCAGCAAGTCTCTCTTCTAAAGCAGACAATTTATCTTTCATTTCTTCCTTTACAGAGGAAACGTCTTCTTTTGCAGCTGAGATTTCATCTTCTAAGCATTTGAACTTAAGCCCCAAGCTTTCTTTTAGCTCTTGATGTTGAGCTTGAAAAGCCTCGCGAGTTTCTTGATTTTGAGCTTGAAGAGCCGCGTTTAGAGCTTCACGAGTTTCTTTATTTTGAGCTTGAAGAGCCTCGTTTAGAGCTTCACGAGTTTCTTTATTTTGAGCTTGCAAGGCCTGGTTTTGAGCTTGCATAGCTTGGATCGCTTTTAATATTTCTTCCATTTTTCGGGTAAGTACCATAAATTATTCAGGCTTCACCTAAAGATCCCACTTCTGACACCAAATTGTTGCGTTGTTGGTTAACAAAGAATAACTTCCGTGGGTACAAAGGATCCTTAGGACTTTATTTAAGCCTAATCGATATAAAATAATTACAAAAGAGTCCAAAATAAAACAACAATAAAGAAAACAGCAGTTACAAACTCACCAACTGCAGCACGGTGAAGGAAAGCAGGAGCAGAACAGGAGACAGAAGTTCGTAGAACCTTCTAGAATTTTCCAAGAAGTACACCGGCGTCGGCGGTAAGCAGCAGTCCGACCTCTTTAGACAGTAGCTTGCTTGGAGTACACCACGTAGCTTCGTTCTTCGACTTTTTTGCACGAGTTCTTCATCCATATATATCCCGGAGTAGATCTTTCCAGAACGGTCATGGTTGGTTAGCCAATCAGAAAGCCGCCAGCGCTGAGCATTGCGCAATCACTACTGATTGGCCAATCAGTTGTTCTCCGATTTTTCTATATTTTTCTAGAACGTTCTAAAATATTCTCTCTCTCTCTCATCTGGAATGCGTCATTTTTAGGTAACAATATCAATTATAGTGCCGATACTGAAACCAAAAAAAAAAAAATGTCAAGGAATGCAAGAACTATCGGCCAATTGCTCTCACCAGCATACTTTGTAAAATAACAGAACGAATTATCCACTCTAGGCTCATAGTCTGGCTCACTAACAATAATAAAATAAACTTCTGCAAAACTGCCTATTGATCCAGACACTGTACAACTGATCAACTGTTCAACTGTCAATCAATAATGGATTCTTTCCAGGAAAAACCAACAAAGAAGACAACGGCCGTCTTCCTGGATATGACCTCAGCTTTTTATCGAGTGTAGAGGGAGAAATTACTTGAAAGGTTTCACAACATCGGAGTAAGAGGAAACCTTAATCTGAATTGCAGACTTCTTAAGGGGAAGAAGGATAAAAGTTCGGGTCAATGAAGCATTTTACAAGGACCGAAGAACATGGGCTGGTGTACCTCAGGGATCAGTGCTCAGTCCTCTACTCTTCCTGCTATATATTAACGACATCCATTCTTACCACACTGAAGACACAAAGGTTGCCTGTTATGCAGATGATATAGCCATATGGCACTCAAGTAGCAATATAGAAAAATCTGAAAAATACTGAGCGCATCAATAAGAGGACTGGAGAGTGGGCAATGGAACTCAAAATGACCATAATCCCAATTAAAACAAACCTATGCGTCTTCTCCACTGACAGAAAAAAACAGGCATACATTTAATCCCAAAATAAGCATAAACAACCAAATAATTGATAAAATTAGAAATCCAAAATACCTAGGTGTGATACTTGATGAGGAATTGCGATTTACAGAACACATAATTAGCACCTCAAATAGAGCTACCAGAAAACTAAATATTCTGAGAAGGTTATGTGGAACAAATTGGGGAGTAAAACCCAAAACTCTCAGAACAACATATACCACCTTAATAAGGCCAATAATGGAATATGCGACACCTGTCTGGGCTCCCTCAGTTCATCACTAAAAAGAAGACTAGACAGTGTTCAAGCAAAAGCGGCCTAAATAATCACTGGTGGTTTCATCCACCAACAATGAGAAAATTCAGAGAGAATGTGACCTAGACCTACTCGAAAGCAGAAGACAATTAAAAACAATAAAATTCACCAATAGCTTAAAAAGTAAAAAAAACAAAAAACAAAAACGAACACATATCCCATAGAACCTATTTAAACTGGACACAAAAATAAAGACTTAAAAGATCTTCAACACTTCAGTACGACAACAATATTAGAAAGGGCATATAAACATGAAACACAATGACTTTCAAATTCAAGAAGAACCAATATTTCCTACCCCATTACCATCAAATATAATCATCAATCTCAACCTGAATGAACCCTGCAATAAAAGAGAGAACAAAAACATACTTAAAAAGAAAGGACTTGACACAATTTATTTATATGATTAGAGAAATTATTTATTAGCATACACAGATGGATCATCAGACCTTACCCTGAGTAATGGAGGGGCCGGAATTAACATAATACTCCAAGATGGAACATACATCAAAATCAAAGAAGGAGCCGGAAAGATTTCGTCAAACTTCACTTGTGAGCTGACAGCTATCTGGAAAGCCCTTGATGTATGCCTGAACCAACCATCCCTGCATCAAGCAGAAGGAATTATAATATACAGCGACTCCAGATCCGCTCTAGAAGCAATTCAGAAGGGCAATACTAGAATCACGCAGAAAATACACTCATTACTTACCCAACTGGAAACATTGGAGAACTGCATCCTACAATGGATTCCTGCCCATGTTGGGATCGAGGGTAATGAAATGGCAGATGAATTGGCTAAGGAAGCCAGAAAGCTGAGCTAAAGGAAAGAACAAATGTCAGTATTTGACGCTGATGCTTTGGCAAAATACAAGATAATCAAACAAAAAATAAGAAAAGATCAAATATGTGAAATAAACTCTAAGAGAAAACTGACAAAAACTATAACAAGACTTATAACAAAACACTATAAAGGAATGACAATACATCCAGATGGCACAAGAACCTATAGAGCATGCAACAACTGTCCTGGTGTGGAACTAACACCTACTCACATATTTTCATGCCCAGCAATGGCCGCAGCCTTGCAGAAAATTGACTTAGACCCAGAGAAGCAGCTTTACACTGACAAAAGTTAACTATTTACGGAATAACACACAAAGTTGCAAATTACTAGGGCCTACCGTAAGAGTAACTTAAACACAGAATAATCGTGGACTCAAAAGTACAACACAAAAAAAAAGTAAATAATAAATCACAATTTGTTAAATAAAATAAAAAAACAAGTACTTAGCTTTATTGCTGCTTAGGTAGGGATCGGACCGGGGTTACACAGGTATGCGATGAGATTCCCAGACAGGGATATAGCACGCAGAGAACACTTTAAGCGTCTCCACACGATAATCCACAACACTCCTATCGACTCATACCATAGCCCTTTTTTATATACAAACATGGCCACATTCGTCCAATGAGAAGGCGGGAGAGATTCGTTCACAAACAAACGAAAACACAAATTATTTCCACTAAAACCTGAGATAAGATATGATAAGAATTCAAATATTTGTCAATATAATTTGACAAAAGGTATCATTCCAAAGAAAAAAAAAAGAAACTAACAAATCTCCCAAACATTTCCATTGTCCCGTAAGGAAAATCTCCCGCTATTCGGGAGGGAAAAGCTCACGGAAGCCATGTTATAAAGATACAAATAAAAAAAACTAAAGAGAGGAGAAGTAGGCATCCGGGTCGTTCCATAAAGGTGCCTTCCATCTTGCTCCTCCCAAAAGAAACTTCAAAAGAAATAATCTGCGCATACTACGTGAGTTACCATGAGTGATTACCAAACACACATATATAATATGCTTTAGCAGACAGAGTTTAATGGGGGACCAAATAAGCTCTCATCTGGGACCGGCTGGGTATGTTAGGTAGAGACTTAGGGTACTGACAGACGTTCACTTGATGAGAAACCGAACGATCCAATTCCATTCAGTTCTCTCAAGTCCAAGAGCTAAAAGCTCTTCTTAACGTCTGTTTCTAAACGCTTTCATCCTATCGACATGTACAACTTTCACATCGTGCATGGTGACCCCTCTTACCCTGAAGTTAACATCGGAGACCCTAGCTTCCACACGGAAAGGCCCATAGACGTTGGAGTAACCTTCAGTCTTTGGAACAGCTAGCATTACCAGATCTCCTCTGTCGAAACCCTGGGCATAAGGTGGCCTAGGATTCATACGCTTTTTAGCAGAATTACCTGACATAAACTGTCTGACAGTCTCCTTTGCTTTTCGCATCACCCTTGTCCTCTCAGCCCAAGTAGGCTTTCAAAAACTATTAACAGACCCAGCGCTTCACTCACAGCTTCTGTTAAACTCAGTAGGTGGCAACTTTACAGCCTCGTTTTCAATGCGTCTCACTGATTTCTCATCTATGGAGCTTGAAACCATTGGTCTATATTCACTGGCAACGCAGCTAAGGTCTACATAATCATGGTCTTCTGGTTTCAAGGAAATCATGTTGCAACGTTCCCGTACGGGAGGCAACTGGATATTCAATCTCCTTATATCATTGATTCCCAGAATCCCGTCGTAGCCTTTATCTCCGAGTGACATTAACCAGAATCTTATCTCTCCCAGCTGGCTGCCGTTTTCGTTACCAACTCTACAGGTTTTAACACGTGTAAGTGTCTGCTCGTGGCCTGTCACTGAAACTATACGTAAAGTTTTAAGTGCATCGTCCCAATTCTCCTTCAAGACATTGCAGTTTTCGGAATCAATAATGCTGACTTGGCTTTACCAAGTACTGTATCGTATAACAGGTGCCACATATTGCCGTTAATATTCACCTTAACTATTGGCAGATTTCTAAACTGATTTCCTCCATATGAATGTATGTTCACTATCTCAGCATTGTCAAGAGTATTGCAGTTGGAAAACATAGAAGACTGTCTTGAGCAATCACTAGCTATATGTCCTAAGCTACACTCAGGTGGACTCAGCCTGATTTCGCCCAACAATTTAGTCAGTTTTTCTATCTCACCTCTAAGATCTGTAATACACTGCTCATTTTCGTGCTTCATCCTGTTTACACTGGCACCAAGCATCTTCATCTCACTCTTAATGCTATTTATTTCTTCAACCCCTTCTACTGAACATACCCCTTTCATAAAGCTGCAACGGTGTTCTACACTATCCTCCGTGGCCATGACACTGACTGATTTGTCTATTGATTTAGCCTCACTGCGAACAATAGCCTCCCTATACTTATCGAGCACATTTTCGAGGAAAATTTCGAATACTAGGCTATCGTCAAAACTGTACTCTACTTCATCTCTAATGGCCAGGAATCTTTCTTTAAAAACCATAGGACTTTCCCCAACTCTCTGCTTAAGATCTTCTATTAATTTAAGGCATTCCCTAATACCACGCGCTTTCTTAGGGTACAATATGTTCAGTTTACTAGCAATACTTTTGAAACTGCTATCGTTACGGATACTCATCTCCTCTAAGCTCAACCTAACTTCAGGGGATAAAGCCTCGAACAAGAGCAATGCTTTGACCTCAGGATCCCATTTGCCTACTCGAGCTTTAAGCTCGACTTCCCGAATGAAAGATTCGAGATCAACCCCATTAAACACTGACAAGTTGAGCATAGAATTCGCGAACATGATGGAGTACAAAAAATAATAATAAACCACTCAATCAAAGAAAAAAAACCGCACGTAAAAATTACAGGAATTTACACATGCCCTGGCAGGGCTCGCCAATGACAAAAGTTAACTATTTACGGGATAACACACAAAGTTGCAAATTACTAGGGCCTACCGTAAGAGTAACTTAAACACAGAATAATCGTGGACTCAAAAGTACAACACACAAAAAAAGTAAATAATAAATCACATCTAAATCACAATTTGTTAAAAAAAAAAACAAACAAGTACTTAGCTTTATTTCTGCTTAGGTAGGGATCGGACCGGGGTTACACAGGTATGCGATGAGATTGCCAGACAGGGATATAGCACGCAGAGAACACTTTAAGCGTCTCCACACGATAATCCACAACACTCCTCTCGACTCATACCATAGCCCCCTTTATATACAAACATGGCCACATTCGTCCAATGAGAAGGCGGGAGAGATTTGTTCACAAACAAACGAAAACACAAATTCTTTCCACTAAAACCTGAGATAAGATATGATAAGAATGCAAATATTTGTCAATATAATTTGACAACACACCCAAGATAGTGGACATTGCTGCTGCTGTGATGGAGATGCATGGAGTCATCTTCTTTGGACACGACAACAACAATGGTGAATTCAGATATGTAAAAATATTCAAAATTCTGGAAATTCCGGAAGCTTACTCGTTAAAAATAAAATCTAATATATTTAAAATCATTTTATCATTGCAGTAAGAGCAGTAGAAAATTGATTCATTCAAAAAATAACTATACGGGTCAAAACTAGTTCAAATTTCTTATAACAGATGGCGCGCTAATACACATCATATTAAAAACAAAAGATCATCCCACACTATACACAGAAAATAAGAAAAATAATACATCACAATCTATTCTATTAAACAATAATATTCCTCTTTATAGGTAATATATTAAATGACGAATTGACAATCTCTCACTAGCTAACAAACGCATCACTTCAGCAATAATATAACAGCACCGCGTATGCGCAGGACGAATTCATTGTTATTCAACCTGCATGTAGCTTCCAGCTGAGTCCAACATTTTATTAATGGTTTTCGTAAATGTGTGTGTGATGTAATTCTCTATATTGAGAAGTTAATGATAGATTCAGGCAAGGTTTAACCTTCGGTAATACTATAGAAAAATGATAAGGCTGGTTTTATACTCACTCGTAGAGGTATTTGAGGTTTACATACGGAATGTCCGGCGGGGTCTGGAAAGACCAAATTTAACGAGCCTCTTGAGATTAAACTCTGCAAAAGTAAAATCTCCCATCTTGGGAGGGTCTCGATGTGGCCTGGTGCTGGCCATCTGGTCGAGGTTCTTGATATCTATCTCTCTATTCACCTCCAGTTCTGGAATTTCTAGAACCAAGGGATCTGAAATTCGTTCAATCTAGGATGTCTATTCTCCCAATTCTTCTTCTTTCTTATCTCCACTCAATCATATTAGGGTATCAAGCTTGTAGAGCTTGCGACTTAACAACCATCATGACTGGGTGAAGTAGAATGCGACTGCCTTTGTCATTAAGACTGGGAGAACTACTCAGTGGCAGGCCGACTTAGCTCCAAAAGAAATGGCCTCCTCTGAAATGAGGAACAGACGCCATGTGCAGCCGCTCCTAACATGGAGTACAAACGCTGCTCATCCTGTATCCCTGGATTAGGAGCCCTTAAAGGGTACTATCAGCCGGGCCAGCTGAGCTCAGTTTTTTTAGTGAGCTTATTACTGCTCCCCTCCTCTTTTTTCATCCGGGCTTGGGACCGGCATCTCCCAAATTTAAACTTTGTAATTAAAATAATAAATTAGAGGATATACGATTGGAAATGTAAAAGAGTGATCCTACTATATTAAAAAAAATCTCATTTATACTCGACACTAAATTTATTTATTTTTATGCTAATAAATTCAAAGTTTCAATTATAAAAATCTTAATAAATGAAATGTAATTAATTTTAATATTAACACTTATTTGGACTTGTAGCGCCATCTATTAATCCTTTTCTGAACAATTTTAATCATTTTCACCAGATCACGTGAGATTCAAATAAATAGCAAACGAAGAATATATTACAATTCTATATATATATATATATTTATATTCTATACATTTTCTATATAAAATTTTAATTATTAAAAAATAATAACATATAATTTAAAATATATTTATGAAATTCGAATTTGATTTAGAATTTTTAAACTCTATTCTCCAAAATTTAAACTTTGTAATTAAAATAATAAATTAGTGGATATACGACTGGCAATATAAAAGAGTGATCTTACTATATTTTTAGACAATCAAACTTCAATCAAGCTGATGCTGCCTTTTAATCAGTGACACTGTTTTGAACGTGTAACAATTTAGATATTTTGTGCTCTGTTCTTTATATCTAAAAAGCTATTTACTAATGATATTTAGCAAAACTTACCTATTTCGATTCAATTATACTTAGTCAAAATATATACGAATGCCATCGCAAATATTGAGTCATTTTTATACCTTTCTGCTCCGAGAGTTTTCCAGCTAAGTAAGAATGGTTTAGCTTGAATGTATTAAGCCTTTTTATCGTTATATTTATAGAACATTCAAATATTTTACTTATCAAAAGGACAAACGTTTAAAATGATTACTTTTATATAATATTGTTCCCCTTATTGCATATATGGTGGAGATAATTGAAGTTACAATAGAACCTCCACGAGAGAACACTCTCGCTAGAGGGCACCTCTCTACAAAGGACAGTTTTCATCACCAATACAATAGAACATACTCCATGAGAGGACACTCTCACTAGAGAACACCTCTCTACAAAGGACAGTTTTCATCACCAATACAGTAGAACCTCCATGAGAGGACACTCGAGCTAGAGGACACCTCTCTACAAAGGTCAGTTTTCATCACCAGTACAATAGAACATACTCCATGAGAGGACACTCCCACTAGAGGACACCTCTCTACAAAGGACAGTTTTCATCACCAATACAATAGAACATACTCCATGAGAGGGCACTTCCACTAGAGGACACTTCTCTACAAAGGACATTTTTATTTACAAGATTACCATTTTCACTATTATGACACTCTCCAGTAAGAGGATACCCTAAAGAACACTTTGGCGCTGCAATTAGATGTCCTTTATAGTGAGGTTCAACTGTATTTGAAAAGAAATGCTCAACATTTACAAGTTTGCACTCACTTTTTCAAAACAAAATTAACCAATATTTATTAAACCTATGATCTTAGGACGAGGACACAGATTCGAATATAAAGGAGTCATAAGAATGCAAGAGAAATTCGCACAAAAATGTTCATTTTTATAATTCGATGTTTTATTGGAATAATGTATTTGTATCAACACTAGCCTGTTCAGTGATACGCTAACCATGACGTATGTGAAGAAAAGTCTGGTAAACGTTTCACAAAACACTGATGTGAAATTCGGTAGAAGAATTCGCAGTGATTCAAGGATTTAAATCAGATCACTAAATATCAGAAAGGAAAGGGTAAAAGTCTCCTTCAAACTAACTTTATTTAAAACATGTTAAGAGGACAGAGAAAAACACCAAACTGGTCAACAGACCAGGCCGTGCTCTGATCCTTTGTTGCCGCCTGGCGCCGCTGGCGGGTATGTTTATTTGATGTCACCCAATATGTCTGGCCGACGTCCCGAAGTGTGTCTCCTTTATTCCACAGCGTATGCACGAAGGAACGTGTGGCCATTGGACACGCGTCGGACCTGGAGGCTGTAGTTGGGTGCTGCGCTGCCTGGATATAGGAGCTCCATCTATGCTTCCTTTCTTCCTTTGGTGAATCTGTATAAGACCGGTGGTCTTAATAAAGCTTTGTGTGTGTATTTGTATCAATAAAACAAAACTTTTTATAAAACCTCAAACACGTAGTCTTATTTTTTAAAACTTTATTGTACCCAGTTATCTCAGGTCTTCTCTCAGGGAATACCTACAATGGATCTGTGTATATCAGAGACAGCAACATTTAGGAAAGATGATCCCATCTGTCAATATTTTTCATAATATAGAAATAGAAGGATTTATAACTAATATGTTTGAAGCTTATATGTTAATTTTGTAATTATTCTTATTTTTTAATTCATAGAAGCATTTTTCTGGCAGACATATTCAATTTTTTTTATCATTTTTTGTAATATTATTGTTTTTTTTTCCTTAGTTTGTTATCAAATCATTTGTAATTGTAGTTTATTTTTGTTTTGTTCCTTTTTAAGCAATAAAATATATGTAGAACTAAGGTGTAATATTCAATTCAAGCATATGGAACCAACATCGATTCATTTTTAAAACAAGGCAAAATCATAAGCTTAAACAACTTTCACTTTTTCATACAAATGAGACATCCAGTATTTTTAAAAAAATTCTCTTGTTTGAACATCTTGTTGTTTTTGCACTAGTTCCTTTATTTGAAGAAGTTATTGATATAAAAATAATGTGGCTACATATTCATCGTAAAGTATATATTCATATATATATGTATCGTATTTAATAAACATATTTGGGTTGTATAAACTTTTGGGATATTACCCGTTTTCGGAAAAAAATGGTCACATTTGAAAAGCATTTTACCGTACTAACAATAAATAAAATAATTACATATACAGCTTTATTAAGACCACCGGTCTTATACAGATTCACCACAGAAAGGAAGCATAGATGGAGCTCCTATACTGCAGGTAGCACAGAACCCAACAGCTTCCAGGTCCGACGCATGTCCAGTTGCCAAAAAATACACCGTTCATGTGTTTCAAGGTTAATAAAATAATAAAAAATATATTTTTATAAAATGGATAACTTCAGAATATCTTACGAGTTTATTTAGATTCAATAAACGCCTCGTCGAACCAATCTCCATTTGATGCAATGAACTTTAGTGACATCGGCTGCGTCGTCATTCTTTTTCACAGAATCTTCTGCATCATGGCGGTGGATCTTGGATGTGATGGTCTGGTCGGAATAGAAACCATTCCCCAAGTCCTGATTGATGCAAGGAATCGGTCTTTACATGAGATCAACTTCTTAATACCGTTCAGTATTGATGGCGTTTCTTGAACTGAGGAAACCTGAATCCTCATTATAGGTCATAATCCTCATCAAAACTTCTTTTTTGTATTTTATAAAACATAAAACATCATAGAGCACACAAGGTAACACAACACATTACAACAGAGCACTATACAACAAAACATAACGAAATACAACATTAACACAGCACAACATCCACTATCTATATACACAATAATATTTACATTGTTTCATAGACTCGTCTAAAGTCTTATATGAAGTTTCCTGTAACAAACAAACGGAATTTTAAATTAATTTAATAATATATATTTTATAAAAAAATTATATTTTCTATTGATTTATTTGAATATTAGAGTTATATAGAATTATCACTTGATGCTGATTATTTTGAGAATAGAGAATATTGTTGAGCATTTGCTTAATCTTGGAATCCATGAGTATATTACGATATTTTTTTGCAGTCCTGGTAATAATTAAATAAAATTAGTTTTAAAAATGGCTTTAATTGAGCTAAAGGAATATATATATAAAACATAATTTGATAAAAGTACTGCCTGTTTTAAGGCGTGAAAATCTAAAAAAAAAATGAAAAACTTATTTACATAATGTACAAATGGTTTGAGCCGGATATCAGGGAAACAATAACAATGAGTTTTTATAGGGGAAGCGTGACCTCTTGCCGTCGAATTAAAAGAGTATTTGAATCTATGAAATATATATTTTTTTAAATAAAATAATATTTACATATAACATATATTTATATAGACACACAAAAATGCTATATAGAGATAGTGATAAACAAATTAAGTATATAAATATCAGACACACGTTTTGAGAAGATATTGCCACATTGAAAATTAAGAAAGACCAACTTCAAGATGACAAAGAGATTTATTTAAGGCAAGAACAAATAATATTTTTGATAAAATACAAGATAAGAAATGAGGGGATTTTACAGAGTAGTAAAATATAAACATCAAAATTGATACTCTGTTAATTAAATAATAAATACTATATGCTACAATATAATTATTTTTATATCTGTTTATTTGAATATAAAGAAGGATTTAAAAGCACGAATGTTTCTTTTATACATAATACAAACTTCTACAGTCCTTACTGCGATGAAAATATATATTGGGAGGTCTTGGCTCATCAGTGGTGAACCCTCCCAGCGGTTTCGCCAATTTAATCCACCAGACCGCTTCTCAGAGTTCTAATACTGTATTGGACAATTCTGATTATATACGCAGCACTGAAGGGTGGAATCTCAGAAATGGTTTTCAGGAAAACTATGGACATACGCTTATAGGACAGTAGAATTACATTTAAATATTTGCATCGAGCAAACAATAAAGACAAGGTCAGTTAGGTATAAATTAACACAAAGCAATAACGCGCCATCTAAACATATAAAATGAAAGGATTTAAAAGCACGAATGTTCATTTTATACATAATACAAACTTCTAAGTCCTTACTTCGATGAAAAATATATTGGGAGGTCTTGGCTCATCAGTGGTTAACCTTCCCAGCGGTTTCACACATTTAATCAACCAGACCGCTTCTCCGAGTTCTAATACTGTATTGGACGATTCTGATTATATACGCAGCACTGAAGGGTGGAATCTCAGAAATGGTTTTCAGGAAAGCATTCGTGCTTTTAAATCCTTTCATTATATATATATATATATATATATATATATATATAGATGGCGCGTTATTACTTTGTGTTTACTTAAAAATAATAATAACAACTCGAGAGTCTCTCTGAAAAGCTTTCTAAAGGTCAATGACCAAGGCATTTCGCTTATTTCCCAGCCCTTGATTCAACAATCCTATATAAAAAAAGTATTTGCTAAGAGATCTAAATACTTTGTAGTATGTAGGTATTTGTGAAAACGGTTTTTTTAAAACGACTTTAAGCTCGAAAAATTCTACTAAGGAACTAGAGAGAGAAGTTAATGCCTTAACCTAGTAAAGCCACAGTCTGTTTTACTTCAAGCATAGAAATTTGATATTTCCTTTAAAATGATAGAATTATCAGAATTTTATTAATATACGAATCAAATTTGTCTCTGAATTCACCTTTCATTATGAAACTAGTTTTCTTTATGAAAATCCGAAAATATTTTAGACGCGTAAGTTTATTTTTAAAATTAAATAATTTCTACTAGTTGTAGTTTTAAATATAGGCTCAAGTCTCAGCTAATTTTGTAATAAACCGGTATCTGTAACAAGGTTAAAAGGTTCTTACAGTTTTCCTCTCTAACTAATTTCGGCAATGTTGTTTGGTTTGTGGCGACCGCACTTTGCTTCAGCGAACTGGGACAAAGCTTCAAAACACATACGGGCAGAAAAATGGCGGCCCTACTATGCCTCGGCAAGCACGTGTTGGGAGAACACGTCACTACGCATGTGCGGGCGTTATCCGGAACTTTCTAGCGACTGGCGTCTTCCGACACTTGATCTGGCACTCACGCGGTAAACATCTAGGCTAGCTCCAACGGCCGTTACTTCAACCGTTGCTTCTTTTCTCTTTTTATATTTATGGCTTTAAATAAATTAAATTAATTTTAATTATAATTTTGTCAGAGAGCGGCCTTCCCACAAGCCACACCAACACATCACGCAACCATCCTACAAATTGGTGAGCCGGACGACTCGAATGAAGAATTAACGGCCAACGTCAAGGGCAAATCAAGGAAGCTCAAACATTCACGATGGAACTCACCCCATCTCAAATATCAAGATTGATTTTTCGAGCTCCACCCTTCTTGCCAAACGACATTCCATTGTGGCTCAGCCAACTGGAAGCTGCCTTTATTTTCGCAAACATCGCCAGCGACGACAATTTCAAGTATAACACAATAATCGTTAATTTAGAGAGACTAGCTCTCATCTGCGTCTACGACATTGTAGAGAACCCACCAGTGTCAGGAAAATATGCGGCGCTCAAAGAACGACTTCTCCTGCGATTTGGCCGGTCACGCCAGGTACGAACAGCTCAAGTCTCATAAACTAAGCCCATTGCTGATCAGAGACCCTCGATTATCCTGGTTGAATTGTCTAATACACCTCCATCTCAGCACTGTGGTCCCTGTACTCCCACCTCCAATAGCCTCCAACACCTGGAGCAGACGGATTTACCCCGTGACATGAATGTCACAACAACTGTCTGGTGACTACAGTCCATAACATTGAAGACACCAACTCAAGCTCCACCTTGCTTTCTCCCACCAGCTCTCTGAGTAACTCTTCATCCCTGGAATCCTCATCGTTCTGCTCCAACCTGCCTTCAAACACCATCTCGTGCCCCTTGAAACTGTTTTCTCCACCCCAGTGCACAGTAATCCCTTGCCCCAGCAGCCGCCGTCTCACGAAGAGCCCTTGCCCCAGCAGCCGCCGTCTCATTAAGAGCCCTTGTGTTAGGAACCAATTCTTTCCTATCCCACAATCGAGCAGAGTAAACACAAACACCTCTAAGAAAATTAAACACTTTTAATTTCCTCTCATGACTAACTAATTTACATCATTTAAAAACCAATTATATACATGTAAAGTCGTCCGGTCATCTGGTCAAAATATAAATAAATTAATCTATGAAAAAACAACTTATAAAAATCCCAACAATGCCCCCCATTTTAAAGTTGTTTTCATACTCTCATCGGAGGCCCAGAGTGGTCAAGATCCAGGTTAGGTTTTCGTTTAACACCATTTGGCAAGTCAACATCCCATACTCTGTGCTCCTGAAGTGATGCCATTTCACATTCTATAGATTTCAGCTGATCTTGTGCTTTGGGCACATTAAGCGCTTCCTCGTATGATGATGGTATTTCATCTCGATGGCTCTTATGTTCAATTATCCCATGGTGGAAGGCTGATCTGCAATACTCCCTCCGCCAAGCCGCAATTCTTGAAGATCTTCTTGGGATTATAGTTTCATTCTGGCCTTCTTCTTCGTCTTCTCTCCTCAGTTCTTCGTCTTCACAGGCATGCTCTTCATCCTCTTTTCGTTCTAAGTTATTCAGATTTTTCTCTACCGATATTGTTTCTTCATCAGTCCCTGAATATCCCCTTCGGATCGCAGCTTCATTTTGACCTTCCTCGTCTTCCTTCTTAAGTTCGTCTTTCTGATTCCTTTCCACCAATTTCGTATCTTCCCCATTTACAGATTCATAGTCTTCTTCAAAATTATTATTTAAAACCTGGAAAAAATCAGTTTCAGGTGAAATTTGTTTATCGATTTTCTTGATTGGGAAAACGTCTTCTCTAAATCTGACATTTCTGCTTACAAAGACCTTATTGTTTCTGAAGTCCCAAACCTTGTATCCTTTGACTCCTTCCGGATAACCAATTAGAACACATTCTCTGCTTCTTGAGTCAAATTTGGATCGACGCTGGTCGTTGTATGTCCAGGTCTGACAACCGAATACTCGGATATGCTCAATCTTCACTGGCTGTTCGGTCCACATTTCTTCGGGTATTTTGTTACTTATCGCCTTGCTAGAACATTTGTTTCTCAAGTAACATGCTGTATTAACCGCATCTGCCCAAAATGATTTGAGAATCCCTGATTCAAGCAAAATGCATCTTGCTGTGTTTAGCAATGTTTGATTCATTCTTTCTGCAGTTCCATTTTGCTGAGGTGTTCTTGGAACTGTAAGCTGTCGCTTGATGCCACTTTCATTAAGGAATTTATTAAATTCGCCGTTAACATATTCCGTCCCATTATCACTTCTTAGTACTTTGATTTTCCTGCTGTGGTAATTCTCAACACTATTCTTATATTCTTTAAATCTTTCAAGTACCTCCGATTTAGATCTCATAAAATATACTTTAGTGTAATGAGTGAAATCATCTATGAACGTTACAAAATAATTGTTCCCTCCCTTCGACATTGGGCTAATGGGACCCACTACATCCGAATGGATGAGCTCCAAAGGTGTTGAAGTTTTCTTACTTTCGACAGGTTTGGAAGGAAATGGGAGTCTTCTCATTTTACCCTCAAGGCACACCTCGCACTCTGCTGTGTCACTCACATTTTGGAGATCCCTTTTGTAAATGTGTCCTAGCCTTCTGTGCCAGATATCTGCACTAGGTTACTTCACTTTAGCCATCTTCAGTTCTTCCACTGTATATATTCTTCCTCTTCTATTAGATTTCAAAATCAATTCGCCATTACTTCCAAAAACAGGGGCCTTGCCATTCTGGAATAAAACTTTGTTTCCCCTTTCCTCAATCCTTCCAACAGACAAAATATTTCCGTCTAATTCAGGAACGTATAAAACGTTTTTCAAGAACAAGGTTTCACCTCCATATTCGTGACCGAGTTTGATTGTTACATCACCCATCTCTGATACCTTTATTTTCTCATTGTTTGCCATTTCAACTGAAGTTGAAATACTTTTTGTGTTCGTCAATTTCAGTCTGTTCGACGTCATATGTTCAGTAGCTCCACTGTCCAGAAACCAGATATTCTGAGAGCTATTGTTTTTAAAGTTATTCGCAAATAGGACTTTATGAGTTAGGTCTGACGTACTTTGTTTCAGCATACCTTCGTTAGTTCTCCTTGAGGAGTTGGCAAATCTGCAATTCCTAGCCATGTGTCCTAATTTGCCACAACTGAAACATCTCATCTGCCTGGAATAATTATAATTTTCTTTTTTACCTTCCGTCCACGTATTATGATAATTCCTTGGTTGGTCATATGTAAATTTATTTCGTTCTTGCCATGGTGATTTGCATGTATCCTCTTCTCTTCTTACCGCAAAAGCGCTATTAGGATCTTCTTGAGGAATTTGACGCTGTTTCTGTCGTTTTTCTTCTAAAAGTAATTTGGATTTAACCACACTAGTAGATAGCTTCTCTGCTTGCTGTTCTAAACTGAGAATTAGTGGTTCGTAATTCTTTGGCAATCCCAATAGCATAATCAACGCTAATTCGCCATCCCCAAATCCATGGTGGCACTTTGCTAATTTTCTATGACAATCCATTATTCTCGCGAAATATTCTTTCATATCTTCGTCATTTCTTTTGACAATATTGAAAAATTCTCTCAGTAGCTGTAATATATGCAGCAATCCATACTTTGTGTGGATGTCCTCCAGTATCTGCCATGCATCGATCGCTCGTTTACAATCACCGATATCATCCAGGAATGAATCTTCAACTGCTAATAATATGACAGATAATGCCAAGTTATCTTTCCGCTTTTGTTTTTCTGAAGTTTCACTAGGAAAGCCAGGCTCAATCGCATCCCATATGTCCTTCTGGATCAAAATTGATTTAGTTCTTATGGCCCAGGTATAATAATTATTACCATCTAGTTTAGGTATTCTCAACTCGTCAGCCATTGATTTTTCTTGTTATGCAAATCTGACAAAAAATTATAACTTAAATATTTTCTTCTTCTTTGTATAAAGTTCAAATTTTAAATCGCTCAAATTTCTAACAATCAAATTCTTTTCTTTATCTTATTTAGCTTTATCTTCTTTAGCCCAACTTAAAATTTTCTTCTTTAGCCCTGTATTCCCTGGCCTTATCTTCTTTAGCCTTCAGCTTTTTTTCTTTAGGTCTATCTTCAAATTTTCTTCTTTACCTTCTTAGCTTTAACTTCAGCTTTTTCTACTTTATTTTCTTCAGCTTCAACTTCTGATTACTTCTACGGCGCAGTGGTAGCGTGCTGGGCCCATAACCTGTTAGGCACCAATTCTTTCCTATCCTACAATCGAGCAGAGTAAACACAAACACCTCTAAGAAAATTAAACACTTTTAATTTCCTCTCATGACTAACTAATTTACATCATTTAAAAACCAATTATATACATGTAAAGTCGGCCGGTCATCTGGTCAAAATATAAATAAATTAATCTATGAAAAAACAACTTATAAAAATTCCAACAATGCCCCAGCAGCCGCCATCTCATGATGAGCCCTTGCCCCAGCAGCCGCCGTCTCATGAAGAGCCCTTGCCCCAGCAGCCGCCGTCTCATGAAGAGCCCTTGCCTCCATCTTGCGAGCAGAAACATCTACTCTTCCTAGAAGAAACCAATAACGCTGCTGCAACGACTCCTCTCCACTTGCAGCCCGCCCAAACTTCGGTAACACAACCTCTCCAACCTCAAAACCCACTCCAACAGTCATCACCTCCCATTGAATCAAGAGTCACTACTTACCCAATACCAATAGCTCCACCGGTTTTCGCGGCGACTATACCTATCGCTGAGCAACCTATCGTGTCCCTGCAAGCTAGAAAAATGGTCGCCACCCATTACATCCGGACAACATTTGAAAAGGACAGGTGCCTCCCTCAAGCCCCCAAGACCAGATCCCAACCCAAAAAGGCACCCTACCAAGAGTTCCCTCTACGACTACATAGGATCTTTAAAGATCCTACTGGAGGGGGAGTAGTGTGGCGACCGCACTTTGCTTCAGCGAACTGGGACAAGCTTCCCGGCAGCGGTCGCGCCCTCTTTTATACCTTGAAAGGTCGCGGTGGGTAAAATTTACCCACTTTTAAAAACCTAAATAAATCAAATATTCTTTTCAATATTTATATTGTTTTCTATGTTAGAATAATGATTTGTCTATTAAATAACTTTACATAAAATCCTGAGATATAAAAATCATATTTTATTTATTTTATTAATAACAAATCAAAATATCAAATATTTATGATATGTTAGACTATTTTATGAAAATAAAAATATATATTGAAGATAGGTTATAAAATATAAATTTGTATGAAAGTTATCACTTCCTTTCATAGAAATTAGGACTTGTTTCGTCCTTTATGACATTCTTGACAAATTATTACAGAGTGTTCCTTACACAAAAAAGCAAAACAGTACTGGCAATGTTGAATAGTTTTTCTGTCCTTTTTTTCTTTCTGGCATTTCTTGCATCGATGTCTTACTCCTATTTTTGGCTTTTTAGATGGACCAGGCTCTAACAAATTAAAAATATCGGATGCCTTTTCCATTATTTCACATTGCATTCTTCCGCTTACTGTGCGAACTTTGACCATCTCTTCAATAAGATCTAAGGATAAGGTTTTCAAAAAATGACGTCTTGATTTAACCTTTGATGCGTTGCCATTTGCAAAATGAATTATCTGGGAATTTATTGCCCCAATATTTAAAAGTGAATAAAAAATAACCATGGGCCATCTTCTTGAATTTCTAGCACAGTTATATGTAGCTGTCATTTCGTCCATCATATCTACACCACCCTTTGTCATATTATAAAACATTTTCATCTCTGGCTTTTTCAATTCTCCCGTTGAATCATCTATATTTGCATCGTGGTGCAGAGTTGAAAGCATAAGTACAACTTTATTCTCTTTAGGCTTGTATGAAAGAAGTGTCATTTCACTTTGAAAGCCAAAAACACTAGTGTGTACATTTCTACCTCTGCTGATGACAAACTCTGAGGGGATTTCCTTTTTATTTCTTTTTAACGTACCAACAATTATTAGTCTATATTGTTGTAAAAGTTTTAGAGCTAAAGAATAACTGGTGAACCAGTTATCCATTGTTACCTTGCGGCCAGTTCCCTTGATTGGCTCACACAATCGTTCCACAACGTCACTTGGACTGTTGCTGACATTGTAAGGACCTTCAGGGTTTTTTCCTGAATAAATCTCCAAGTTACAAGTATAAAACATTTTTGAATCCACGAGAGCAAATAATTTTATTCCATATTTATTGTGTTTACTCGGAATATACTGCCTGAAATTGCATTTCCCTCTGAAAGCGTCAAGCTTTTCATCCACCGTTATATATTCCGAAGGAGAATAATGCTTTTGGCAATTTTTTACAAAAGTATCAAGAATCAATCTCACAGCTGCTAATTTATCTTGACGAAGTCTTTCATTTCTTGTAGCTTTGTCATCAAAACGAATTACTCTGAGAAGAAATCGGAATCTGTTTTCAGACATAGCTATTCTACACAATTCAAATCCAGTACTATCTCTTGCCCATGCATCATCTGTATTCAATTTATTCGCTTTCATGACCCCAAGAAAGTAAATAATTCCCAATAAAGCTTTAATTTCATGTAGGTTTGTCAAATTAGCATCTCTTTCTCTGCTATAGTTCTGCTGAATATTCCTAATGTAAATGTTAGTATTTGTAACTATGCATTCAAGTATATTGTCATCTATAAAGAGATTCCAACAATCTAATATCGATTTAGCATTTTTTGCTTCACCCTTTACCCCTGGTAGATGGGTGATAATATTTTCACTGCGAGTTCGAACATTTTTTGGGGGAAGAGCTTTCTTCCATTTAGTCTTTTGGTCCTTTCCTATATAGTAATTGAAGCTTGGATCCTCATTGTTTTCTTCTTCTGATAATGTATACTGGTCAGTGTCTGTACTCCAATTCCTCTCTTCTATATGATCATCAGTTTCTGATTCCTCATCATCGGGATTTGGAATATTATTATCATCACGGAGAAAATCAGCATTTGAAAGCATTTTATGTAAAATATGTAAAAAGAGGAAATAAAATATAAATCCTACATTATTGTTGGAAGAATAGATTGTATTATTGCACTTGGGGCAGCAAAACCAAACAACAAGAAGCCAGAAAGTAACTCGAAACTTAATTACGCAAACCAAAACCAAAAGCGTTAAAAGGTCGCGCTGGGTAAAAATTACCCAATGACGAGAACTCAAAAGGTCGCACTGGGTAAAATTGACCCAAACATGCTAATAAAATGAATATATGTCATAAAATTAAAATTATAGGTTTATTATAATAATCTTTAGATAGATTTAGAAAGGTACTGAGAATATATTTTAAATATATATATTTTTTAATATAGAAATATTTTCGAAAAGTTCCTTCTGGGTAATTTTTACCCATTGCGACCGCTTAAGGGTTAAAACACATACGAGCAGAAAAATGGCGGCCCTACTATGCCTCGGCAAGCACGTGTTGGGAGAACACGTCACTACGCATGTGCGGGCGTCATCCGGAACTTTCTAGCGACTGGCGTCTTCCGACACTTGATCTGGCACTCACGTGGTAAACATCTAGGCTAGCTCCAACGGCCGTTACTTCAACCGTTGCTTCTTTTCTCTTTTTATATTTCTGGCTTTAAATAAATTAAATTAATTTTAATTATAATTTTATCAGAGCGGCCTTTCCACAAGCCACACCAACACATCACGAAACAATCCTACAGGTTAACTACATAGCAATGGCATTTATTGAATACATTTCCTCTTACTTGGGATTCCCTCTGACACCAACAATAACAACTACTCACCCGGCAAATTACTTTAAAGGAAAGGCACTTACAGCAATTAACGCCACACACCCAATATCAATAAAATCAAAAGCAAAGTCAATACATGTATTAATCAAACTCTTTGATACAATAGTGAGAGCTGTCCTGATGTATGCTGCTCCATTGTGGGCAACAGAGCATAAAGACTTACTGGACAGTATACAAGACATATTTATCCGTAGGTTCCTGAATCTGCCCAGATACACTCCAGGCTACATAATCAGATTAGAAACCGGTCGTATCTCATTGAGTGTAACAGCTTTAAAATTAACCCTGAAGTATTGGCTGCGGGTGTTGAATATGAGCAGTGACAGATTGCCGCGTATGTGTTTTAATAGAACATGGGAACTGTCTAATGCTTCGGGCACACCCATCGGTTTCATTAAAAAGCTCACCAATCTGCTTAACAATAATGGATCCCCTGCACTGTTTCCTGTGATGATCCTGAAACGCTGAGGAGCGCGATTACAGGGCTCTTAAAAACAGCGGCAGACCAATCTATACAAAACGACCTTACAAGAATGGATAAATCTAAGCTATACTCTCACTATAAAGACATTCACATATCTTTCATGACGGAGGGATACCTTTTAGGGGATTTTCCTTTCCCGGTTGTAAGACTACTCGCACAAGTTAGAATACTTTCAAGTTTTTTTTAGAGAAAACCACACCAAGATGCTCTGCGGTGAGGACCCGATTTGTACTTTCTGGATTTCTAAATTAAAAAATGAAATCACTCACTATATTTTTGATTGCTCTGCTCTGAAAGAAGAAAGAAGAATCCTTATGCTCAGAACTGGGCAACTCTGTGCTTCACTTCCATCAATAATTGACAATATGACCCAGAATAAGTATATTGCTACGGCGTTTTATCGTTTCCACAAGTCAATATCTCAGAAGAAGGCCAAGTGGCACTCACTCCTCACTTTCTTACTGCTACTCTTTTTGTGTTGTTTTTCTTGCTTCCCTCTTTCTCTTTCTTGTTTTTTTCTTTTTTTTTTCTTTTTCTTCTGTCTATGTCGTTATTTCCTTTGTCTCACTGCTTTGTTCTTATGCATACCTCTGGTGAATCCTGTATAGGGTCAGTGACCCTAAATAAAGGCTTTTTGTTGTTGTTATTGAATACATTTCCTCAGAAAGAGATAACGTTTAAAGATTAACAGATTAAAAATACTTTTCTCCCAATAATACAATTATCTTTGCGCTGTAAAATTTCTATAAAGAAATCATATTGACTATTTTTTTCGTGCTTTACATAGAATATATTATATTCATGTGAGAAATCATATCTACTCTTTAATAAACATTCATGGACAAAACTTAAGGGGGATTCTATTAGAGCATAAACCACTTCTTTTTTGCTCATATAACGGCAGATATTCCCTACAAGCAAAATTGAACGTTCTCTCAAAAAGAAAAATTAAAAAATAATAAAAATTACATGGTGAAAAGAACAACTTCCTTTGTTCATGAGTGAATATTCTTATAATCAAATTTATTAGGTTTTTTTCTCAGAAAAGTAGAACCAACCTGTCGCGGAGATATACCCCGATATAAATCTACCACAGAGATAAAACTTGTACTTGCGGAAAAGGTACATTTATTTCATCAAGTAAGATGTGCGCTCTACTCTACAAGCCACACTACTCTACAAGCCACACTACTCTACAAGCCACATTACTCTAAAAGCCACACTATCCTACTCCACAGGCCACACTACTCTACAAGCCACATTACTCTACAAGCCACACTACCCTACTCCACAGGCCACACTACTCTACAAGCCACCCTACTTTACAAGCCACTCTACTCTACAATCCACACCATTCTACAAGCCACACTACTCTACAAACCACACTACTCTACAAGCCACTCTACTCTACAAGCCACAATACTCTACACGCCACAATACTCTACACGCCACTCTACTCTACAAGCCACAATACTCTACACGCCACAATACTCTACACGCCACTCTACTCTACAAGCCACACTACTCTACTCTACACACTACCCTACTCTACTCTACAATCCACACTACTCTACAAGCCACACTACTCTACAAGCCACACTACTCTACAAACCACTCTACTACTCTACAAGCCACTCTATTCCACAAGCCACTCTAATCTACTCTACAAGCCACACTACTCTACAAGCCACAATACTCTACAAGCTACTCTACTCTACAAGCCACACTACTCTACAAGCCACATTACTCTACAAGCCACACTACCCTACTCCACAGGCCACACTACTCTACAAGCCACTCTACTACTCTACAAGCCACTCTAATCTACTCTACAAGCCACACTACTCTACAAGCCACACTACTCTACAAGCCACACTATAAACCACAATACTCTACAAGCTACTCTACTCTATAAGCCACACTACTCTACAAGCCACACTATTCTATAAGCCACAATACTCTACAAGCTACTCTACTCTACAAGCCACACTACTCTACAAGCCACACTATAAACCACAATACTCTACAAGCTACTCTACTCTACAAGCTACTCTACTCTATAAGCCACACTACTCTATAAGCCACACTACTCTACAAGCCACACTATTCTATAAGCCACAATACTCTACAAGCTACTCTACAAGCCACAATACTCTATTTTACCGCAACGACTGCCGGCTTAGACAGCATCGCCTTTTATAAAGGTAAAAGATAAAACAAGAGAAAATGTAAAATAACTATTTACATAAAATATAAAAATACAAAGTATATATTTACATATCTAACCAACTAAGATCCAACAAACCTTCACTTTTTGCAGCAGAGGACAAAGGAGATCAACCTCTTGGCAAATCTTTTCCACCAAGAGATAGGATGGATTGGTTTAGCATCTTGTTCCTTCTCTCCCTCGCTGCAATGTCAAACATTTCTACAATAGAATTTTACAAAGGTTTCATAGTAATATCCATATAATATTCATTGAATCATGATTTTGCTCTATTGATCGCGCTTAAGTATGAAAATTATCACAAATTCATTTCTTGTAAATATGTTTTTTATTGCTTATCCCTAGTACAAGTGGTACAGGTCATTATATTCATGGTGGGAAGAATTGGGCGACTGCTTTTACTGTAAGTGCACCACATGTCTACACATGTGAAAAGCAATTCGACTTTGCACTTGCAAATGTCCCAGAGCCCCATTTGGTTACTTGCACTCGCTGATGGGGTTGGATTTTTGCAAGAATAGAGGGCCATTGGAGCATTTTTTTTAATAAGAAAAAAAGTGCCCAATGCGGGAATCGAACCCGGGTCGTAGCTGTCGAAAACCAACGGTTTAGACCATTCTTCCAGTAAATATGTAAATTTTTCTGTCGTGGATGAATTATCGTAAAGATAGAGGTTGCCTTTCCGGTATTCATAGCTATTCAAATTGAAGATACTTCGGCCAGTAAATCTTTTTTATTATCTCGACGTTTCGAGAAAATTATTTTGTCCTCGTCAGGAGCGAATAAAAATGAAAACATTTAACGCTTTACCAAATATTTTAATTTTTGTTTGCT
Organism: Cordylochernes scorpioides; assembly: GCA_030710605.1. Taxonomy (NCBI): domain Eukaryota; kingdom Metazoa; phylum Arthropoda; class Arachnida; order Pseudoscorpiones; family Chernetidae; genus Cordylochernes; species Cordylochernes scorpioides. The sequence goes on along the minus strand of CP092865.1, from coordinate 122,893,649 downwards.
CCTGGCGAGGACAAACTATTTTTTTCGAAACGTCGAGATAATAAAAAAGATTTACTGGCCTAAGTAGCCTTAATTTGAAGTGAATAAATTAGTTTACTTAGTGAGTCGTGTTGAGTCGTTCTTGTTAGAGTAAATATATGTGATGATTTAAGACCATGGACTTGTTGTAAATAGTCTAAATATCCACTACCACATGTTCCACCCCATGACTGTATATAACTTCTTATGTACTGCACATAGAAAACCTCAACTAACATCAATCTGTACCGCGTAAGAATCTAATAAAGTATTGCAACTGTACAGATAGAAGGAATGGAGAGAGACAGGAGAAAGTTAAGGTTAAAACAAATCAGGTTTAGGACAGAAGTCGAAGCAAGGCCTAGCAAAAGAGGCTTAAAACCAGCCCAACTATAAATAATTTACAAGTCAATACTTCCTGACAGGACAGGGCGTATCTGATATCGAGGAAACCATAAAATCTAAGAGTGACGCCCAATTTCCGGGCCAAGACAGGACGTATTTTCAATCAAAGAAAGCCGCGAGAAGACATCACCTAAGTAGGTCAACCAATAGCCTACGGCCACGTGAAAAAGTCCCACCAATTAGGAAAGAATCACCTAAATAGGTCAGCCAATCAGAAAGAAGCAAGGTCGTGGTGTTAAATCGAAGACCTAGAATAGGCAGTCTTCGCTTGGAACTCAACGGTAACACTTGCTCTAAAATCTCTCTCTCCTCATCCCATTCCTTCTTGACGTCAGACGCTTTTAGTGGAATCTCTGTTTGTTTATTTCACCTTTGGCCCAGCTGTGTCGCCTTCCACCACGACTGCACGGGAGAGTTGACATCGAGGTTCGTCGAGCATCAGGTAACACTGGTCCCAGAGGTCCCAAGATATCACAGACTCCCCCGTCAACGAAGAGTCGACAGGATAGTGGACGCCAAGGTACAAGTAAGCAAATAGACCACTGTCTGTACAGAAAGATGGAACAGGGAAGAGAGGAGGAGCCAAAGGAACCAATGGAGTCCGATCCCGACTCCGAAAGTGGCGGAAGCCCCACTTTTCCGAAGAAAGAAACAACCTTCGGTAAGACGCAGGAAGTTGTCCCCGGCCAGGAAGACGTCACACCCCCGCCGCCGGTGTCAGATGTCCTGGGGAGGTTGACGACGACGCTACATCAGCTTTCTGCCGTGACCGGACATCGCGAGAGGTGGAATCGCTACGATGGTTCGTACGAGGCGCAGAGATTCTTCACCAACTACGACGCCCAAGCAGATCGGGTCCAACTACAATACTCTATAAGACTGAGAAAGCCACCAAACCTCCTGCAAGCGCCCCTCCGAGTTACCAACACGCGAGCGTATGTTACCTGCTCCCCCGACCATCTCTAAACCACGAGCCCAGCGAAGACAATGAACTCTGACTGTCCCAAAAATCCGCCAACCACGACACAAGACCAGGACTGTCCCGACATACAAGACAGCATAACAGTAGGTTCCCCCCTACATAATTTTTGTTGAACAATTGCTCGTTCGAGCTGAACTGTCCAATAATGTAAACCTACTCTACTAATTGATACAGGAGCATCTATCGATATAATTAGTCCGAATACTTTTAAAATAATAGAAACCAATTTGCAAAAGAAAATACCTGTTCACCCATTTAACTTAACTATTAATGCCATAGCTAACAATATTTTTCACCATAGATTATATCTTTTTGATCTTAAAAATAAGTAACATAACGCAGAATCTAAAATTCCATATGATCGATACACCTTTTCCTTTTGGCATTTTATTCCTTAATTCCATAAAACGATTTCTACTAATTATAAACTGTTCTCAGCTACTCCTGTATCAAGATAATGTACCTCTACCAACTACCTTGTACAAATTCACCTCGTGCAAGCAACACGTGTCCCATGGACAGGTTAATAAAACTGTCCCATTTACTAAATTTTCCCCTCTTGGAACGAGTTGCTCACACGTGGTGAACTCCAACACTCTTATTTAACCTCATTATAATGTTCCGAATCCCATTTTCAACGCTCCTATGTCCTTTTCTTTCATATCTTTGGACAGAAGTAACTTAAATCACAGCCTTCCAAAACTATTCTAATCGTTAAATTTCCCCATAACTACACTCCTTCCTTTTACATGCATAGTTAAATATCGACAAATCACTCTCAACAAAATAAACAACACCCTCTCACATCACTTTTTCCAATTGACGACAATTTTTAATGCGCGACTTAACACCCAAATCCAATTTCGAGCTACACAAGCTGCATCACGTCGCCCTACTAAACACACACAATCTTTTTTTTTCTCACATTAAACGTGTCATATCCACTAACAATATAAAAATTATCGATATGTTCGTACAACCAACACCCATGACTTTAGTAAATTTGTTATTCTTAGTAACACAGGTTAGATTTTGTACAAAACAGAGACTTCACGCGACACCTTTTCATTTACAATTTTTTCGCTTCGTGTCACAGCGCCACACCACTAAACTCTTTCAATTTTCAGGCCAAAGACGCCTTCACCACGCCTGTGACACATTTATTTAACCACACATTGTCCACGTCGATAGTCGCAATTTCATTCAATTCTAACCCGATATCCATGAATAACATTTTTACTAAGTCCGCCAAAAACCATTCGATTTAATAACAGATACAATATCCGAATTTTCGAAATACAAACACAAATCTAACAAATGCTTGAACACACAGGATAATTACAACCTCTGTATCTCCCTATGTCAATCCCATAACGCTTGTCACCAAACGTGACAAATCAAAACGCTTTTGTGTTTACAATTTTAGAAATAATATCTCCGAACGTAGTTCGAATTAACTTCCAATAAGTTGAAAGAAAGCAAGCAAGCCCCCTCGCTCCCCCCTTGACCTAAATCCGGAATCGCATTAAAAATAGCTTCGCTCCCCTCTCTTCCGCTGGAGATGGACAAACAAATAGCCGACATTTTGTTACGCCCGTCGCCACCCCGATGTCACTCTAATGGATTTTCGCTACCTATTAAATCAAACATTAGTGCGCGCCTTTTATTTTTAATCTACGCCGATATCCCGTTTAGCTACTAAAACTTGCTTAACACGTTATTTTACATTTACTAACAAATCTGTTCACTAACATTCTCTCGCCCTCGATTAACTTGTCAACTTAACATCGACACTTAGAACCAAGGACAACATTTTACCTACAAAAATCACACACACCCACATAAGTTTAAAAAATCGACAACATTAGGACTCAGTGAGTTTCACAGCTGGAAACAATGTGATCCACGAGTCGCGTCAAACATAAAACAAATTCGATAAGTTAGAAAAACTTAGGCCAACAAAACCAAAGATATCAATCGAGGACAATTTAAAGCTCTCTCTACCCATCCTAAAAAAAAAAAAAAAAAAAAAAAAAAACAGGTACATTACATTTGGCCTACAACTTTCCATTCTTTCACGATATATAATTTCTATATATAATCGTACTTGCTCTTCTTTCTCGATGAACATTTTTTTTTAAATTTTTCATTTTAATATCCTTTATATAATCATTATATAGCTCTTATAATTGTTTTTTTTTTTTTTCGTCAACCAATTAGTTTAGATTATTGTCTTTTTTTTATTTTTCTTTACCAAAACTTATTTACTTTTGCTTTATGACTCTATTCTATAATCAACTTTATATTTAATCTTTCGTATCTAATAATCTCAAGTTTATATTTCATGTTTATATCACTAATTTGCATTTATCATTTTATATTTTTTCTCACTTTATAAATTAGATGTTATTTACATTGTTTCACCTTCCGCTACCATGTCAATGCTATCGAGTATATTATTGCTCATTATTTTTTTTTTTTTCATTTAATATTTTCACTTTCTATTACCCCTTATATACTGCTGTAGTGTGTAAATCTTTGTATCATATCATCACTATTTTTATTTTTTTTTAAGATTACTTTGCATTTAACTTCGCAATTCTATTTTCGATTTTTCAAATCCTTTAACGCTATATGCAAAGCCTTAATTTCGCAATTTCATATCTCAATGATATATTCTTTTATAATCAAACTCATGATCTAAAAACAGGGCAATCTTCAATAACCTCTTAAACAACCACTTTAAAGGTCACTTCTTAAGAATTACTAACATTCCTTTTCCGCAGGAACTTTTAACTCCTTCGCAGGCTAGACTTGACCTCCTTTGATTTCGTAATTAACAATCTTGACACATCGTCCCCCAGATTTACCTTCTCCCAACTTCTGGCTTGGATACGTGCAAATTGTATTTTTTTTTTATTCCAGGGCACTCTCATGCCACACGCTGGCACATTTTTTTTTTATTTTTCTCTTTTTCTCGCTAAGCCCCTGACGACTCTAATTAAAACTTTGATTTCTGGTCACTGATCTTCGCCCTCATTTATCCTGCATGCGTACGTCTTAACGACTAATTACTAAAACCCATAACAATCCCCTTATCTTACTTTTCGATTGTGGTACTGTAACTTTATTAGGTCCTTAAATTTACATGTGAAACATGGCCTAGGTTTTCCGCGCCGTGCACATTAAATGGTTTGGGACTTGAGTCAAAGTGACATTGCCTCAACCAAGTAATAACTAACCCCTCAACCCTTTCTAACGCCCATCACGAAGCGATCATGATTTTCCCATCAAATCATTTTTATTTTTTCCTATCATCATTATATGCTCTCTATTAATTCTGTTATTCCTATTTTTATTTTACTTATATGTTTAATATTAGTTGTTTATGCTTTATTACCTCTTATGGATATACAGAAATCAACCCCATGTTATATACCAACTCACTTTAATTAATTTTTAAAAAATTACTTCCTTAATAACAGTCTTCCTATTCCGCTCTCTTAAATCCCTCCATATGAACCCTCTCACATCCGGGGCCATCTGTGATGATTTAAGACCATGGACTTGTTGTAAATAGTCTAAATATCCACTACCACATGTTCCACCCCATGACTGTATATAACTTCTTATGTACTGCACATAGAAAACCTCAACTAACATCAATCTGTACCGCGTAAGAATCTAATAAAGTATTGCAACTGTACAGATAGAAGGAATGGAGAGAGACAGGAGAAAGTTAAGGTTAAAACAAATCAGGTTTAGGACAGAAGTCGAAGCAAGGCCTAGCAAAAGAGGCTTAAAACCAGCCCAACTATAAATAATTTACAAGTCAATACTTCCTGACAGGACAGGGCGTATCTGATATCGAGGAAACCATAAAATCTAAGAGTGACGCCCAATTTCCGGGCCAAGACAGGACGTATTTTCAATCAAAGAAAGCCGCGAGAAGACATCACCTAAGTAGGTCAACCAATAGCCTACGGCCACGTGAAAAAGTCCCACCAATTAGGAAAGAATCACCTAAATAGGTCAGCCAATCAGAAAGAAGCAAGGTCGTGGTGTTAAATCGAAGACCTAGAATAGGCAGTCTTCGCTTGGAACTCAACGGTAACACTTGCTCTAAAATCTCTCTCTCCTCATCCCATTCCTTCTTGACGTCAGACGCTTTTAGTGGAATCTCTGTTTGTTTATTTCACCTTTGGCCCAGCTGTGTCGCCTTCCACCACGACTGCACGGGAGAGTTGACATCGAGGTTCGTCGAGCATCAGGTAACACTGGTCCCAGAGGTCCCAAGATATCACATATATTTCTTTGTAAATATTGAGTTAAAATAAGTTTCGATCGAAATTAAGAACAAAGCTGTATTCTCTCCCAATAACAGGAAGATCAAAGCTTGTTCTGACCAAATATTGTATTTATGAAGTATCTTTTTGTCTTTTTCGATTTTTACAATGATTGTACACATTTCCAACTAAGATTTCTTTTCTATTGAGATTTCAATGCCCATGTTAACTGAAGTTTCAAAATACTTATTCTCAAAAAGAAAATTCCTTTCTCTTAATGTTTCGATGGTAAAGAAATAAATCATTTTTTTCTAATTGTATTAGTTACTTTTATTCCATAAAAGATATAGGGAATAGATTATGTATTCCATATATAATTTAAGCATAGCTCGTACATCCTAGAAGCAAATGGCCTTCCAGACCTTTCGGTCCATAAGCTGGCACAGCTGGTACAGTGGAGGAGGAGGAGCTCTGAACCTCAAACAGCATCAAGCAACACTAACAAGATGTATAACAGACCATCTCAAGCCATTGAAGATAAAAAAATAATAATAACAAAATCTACCCCACATGCCCAAAATGTAGCTTGGCACCTGCAGCTCCAGAACACATTTTGGCTTGCATTAGATACACTAAACAGGACCTTTGGGAGAGGCCGCTATTTATCATAAAACAGCTCGAGGAGCATAAACTCGTGGAATTTGTCTAATCTTTACACAAGGGGATAAGAAACAACTTTTATTCCAGATAAACGAATACGTCTGAGTCAAGAAAGTAACCAAAGAATGCGTAAAATCGCCAATATACTCAATTTTATACATAATTTATATATTTGATCCTATATTAACACCTGGTAATATACCAAACTTATGGAAACTGCAAAGAAGTGAAGTCTAAAATGGATATGTGCTTGATTAATTTGTTCAAAATAGGTGATTATTTTCTTTTAAAATAAAAGAGCTGTGAAAAATACTCGATTTGATTTGCTCAATATATATATATGTCATAATATATGCTCTTCCAGGAATAATAAAGTAAATCTACAGTCAACCAGAGAGAGAGAGAGAGAGACGTAGAGAGGAGAATGTAAAGTACGGTCATCTGAGCCACTGGCCACATTCCAAGGGGCCCATTTCGTAGAACCTCAGGACTAATTAAGAGGGTTGGGGAATTGTGTTCGACGCGAGCGGACGCCTGGCGGTTGCCGGGCCCGTCTATCCCTCTCTGGTTGGCTTCCAAATTCCTCTACCAAATCGTGGTGTGATTATTTCTCTTTCCCCACATTATCACTATATTGCCACATATATATGTGGTGAGGTCCTGTCGACTTATCTGTGTTGAGGTATACTGTCGACTCTCGTTATAAGCTGTGGTAACCGAGGGTCAAACCTGTAGTAACCGAGAAGGACAGTCAGGGCGTGGAGAGTTTTCCAGTACCTCTCTGCACTTTGGAAGACCTTTAAAAGTTCTCACAGAGTACAGGCAGTCGTGGTCGAGGCAGAGTGGAAAGCTCGGGAATGTCCACACACAAAAAAAAAACGAAGAGACACAGTTGTAGTAGGAAAGTTCCATGAACAGATAGGAGTCGAGCTAAGAGCAAGATATGTTAGAGTAGATCTTACTGTTTTACATGGCGATGAGGTGGTCCTGGCTACAAGCAACAAGGGCTCGCGCCGATGGTGAACTGACTATCTAAATTGGGCTAAAACCGAGGTTTTTTATACCATTCCCGAGGAGGGGGGGGGGGGGGGAGAGAGATGTGAGAATTTGAACTTTGAACGTCTGCGGCATTCTGTACCCTTTGACCTTGATGGCAACGACTCGCCAAATTCTCTTTAGGGTTGTTGGACCTCTCTCGATTTTAGACGTTTTTGAACTTCTCAATCTTGCTTTAACTCAGCTCTTAATCTATTACATAGTTTTATTTATTTATCCTCAGTTTGTACAAAGTAGATTACATATGGTGATGCAATGACACATGTCAATCATGCGTATAATTATTTATAGATGTGTTTCTATATACAACATGACAATCTTGTTATAAGTATTATACAATATAGAGTTGCTGGTTTAAATTACCATAGATGAGCCCCGGGAGTGAAAGGGTTTATCCGGGTTTAAACGGGTAAAGCCTCTCTAACACAGGTAAGTAATTAAAATTTATTTTAATTATTTTAAACTGTGAGGTTAAAAGGGCTATAACAAGATGTTTTGTTTGGATATATCTGAAAATTGTAAAAAATAAAACTTATGTTTAATTTAAAAGTTATGATATTCATTATAAAATAGAAATTTAGATAAAACCTTTGTTTGATAAAAAAAATGATGATAAAAAATAAAATGATGTTCTAAGAGATTGTTGGCGGGCGTTGGAAAGGGTTAGGGGTTAAAGAATATGCAATTGTAAGTATTACACATGCAATCAAATACCTAGATCCAGGTGCAAGCGAGGATATAGACTTGTGCGTCTTCCGAGGCAATGTTTCACCTGTGATCCTGTATAAGGTTACAGTGCTTTGTCACAATTGTAGGGTTCTTGGATTGAAAAGTTGTTGAAGAAAAAGTTGTTCATTAATATGGTTGAAATTGGTGAAATGGAGGACCATGCGATAAGTAGAATTGTAGTATCGACAGTAGGTGATCTAACTTGACTTAAAATGAAAGGTTGATTGTGGTCCGCTAGAGCTAAAAAAAATGTGAGTTGTGAACGCTTTGTGCATGTGCTGGTGTTTGTGCTCTGTGGATGATTGAAGTAAACTTTTGAAGCGTGTTCAAGCCAGAAGTTGGGATTTTTAAATCTGGGGAACTGTGTTCAAGGAACTGTGTTAAATACCAATTCATAGATGGCAGTCCATAGCATAATCTTTAACTACACAAATTTACCCGTAATAGTTACTTAGATATATTTAGTTATGTAATATCATTGTAATAATTTTTCTAACTCTCTAATTTTTCAAATATTAACACAATTTTAATTCTTTCAAACCTAGACGCGCGAGTAGTCTCAGGCGAGTTTCTATATATATCTTATTTTTGGTTTTGTTTCCTAAGGTTAGCTGATATATATTTACATTGTTTTAATTCTCAGTTACTAAGTTGGCTTAATTTACCTTTAATTTTTGTTTTTATTTTTATTTTACCTGTAGAAGGGCATTGCCCGAAAGCTTGTAATGTTTTACAATTAAAAGAACCTCATCTTCTGAAACTTCTTACTTGACATACCATGTGTTATTAGAAATTTACGGAATTTTTCTGAGGTAAAAGCGGGCGCTCTGTCAGACAACAGACGTTTTGGAAATCCTGGTTGTAGTACAGTTTTGAGGGTTTGAATGTACGTTAGGGTACTGGTTTACTGGTTAAACTCCCTTTGAGAGTGGTGAAAGCTTGTTGGCAGTTTTATGATCTATTTGAAAAATGTAGTTTTCTCGGTGTTCGTAAGTGTTGTGTTTCGACGTTGTTGCGGACTTAGTAAAAATGTTATTCGATGATGTCAGGTCTAGATGTGAGTAAAAGTGCGACTTTCGACGTGGACACGCTTGTGTGACACGAGTGAGTGAATTGAATGGAAAGGTGTCACGTGAAGTCTTTGTTTTTGGTACAGCCTCTAACTTGTTTCAACATGAATAACAATTTTACTAGTCATGGGTGGTGGTTGTACAAAAACATCGAGATATTTTGGCTGTTAGTGAATGTGGCACGTTTAGTGGCGACGATATGGAGCTTGTGTGGCTCGAGATTGATTTGTTGCTAAGTCGCGCGCTAATAGATGGTGGCCAATTGGAGAAAGTGATGGGGGAGTGTGCTGAAGTTTGTTGAGAGAGATGTGTAGATGAGAGAGAGTAATAATTATGCATGTGAAAAGAAAGGACGAGGGAGTGAAACTATGTTGGATTTTTAACTTGTTTTGGGGAAGACAGTTACTTTTCTAGTTGTGATTTTGAAGATATTGTATCTTTCGATTTTTGCAATTAAAAAAAAATGCGTTTCACCTATGTTTTTTTTAATTTGAATATATATTTTTTGAATCGTTGATAATGGTAGTGCGAAAATTATCCTTGTAAAAGGGCAATGGCGTGATAGTGACTTATAAATTGAATGGGGCGTTTACATAAAATAGTGAACATAACAATGATTTTTGAAAAGTTTGGAGTATTTGATTAAAAAATTGGTGTTTGTTATAAAAATGAAATATTAAGAAAAACACACAAATAAGTTTAGAATTATGATTCGAGTAATTAAAAAAATGATGATTTTTTTAAAATGTAAAATTGAAAGTGATGAACTAAAATTTAAAAGTTGCTTAAAATAAAGTAAAAATTGATAAATGAGGGTGTAAAAGATTCAAAATTTGAATTGAAATGATATAAAAATGGTAAAAATTGATTTAAAATTATTACAGTGAAAATAAACATTAAATTTATGAAGAATCAAGTTGTGAGCATGAGGAGAAAGTTATGTAGGTTTTTAAAACACACAGTTTTGAGGATTATTCAGTCAGGAGACTTGGTCTTTAGTTGTTGTCCTACTGGTGACGCGGAAGACGCTCCACGTAGAGCTTGTAACTTCTGTTTGGTGGCGGCGGCATGTTGCCTGGAAGATGGTTGCGTTGTAAGGCCGAAGGTGGAGAACTTCTCACCGGCTTATTTTGCGCGATTTTCGGCTGTGTCGTCGGGGGGAGATTGCTTGGTCGTTTCGTTGGACTGGCGGGCTGGTTCCTCCATCTTTGCTCTTTGTCACTTTTATCTGGACAGGCTTCTTACTTCTTCGTTGTGGTCTCTTTCGTTTTGGTCATCCTGTCGACTCTTCTGTGGTGAGGTCCTGTCGACTTATCTGTGATGAGGTATCCTGTCGACTCTCGCTATAAGCTGTGGTAACCGAGGGTCAAACCTGTAGTAACCGAGAGGGACAGTCAGGGCATGGAGAGTTTTCCAGTACCTCTCTGCACTTTGAAAGACCTTTAAAAGTTCTCACAGAGTACAGGCAGTCGTGGTCGAGGCAGAGTGGAAAGCTCGGGAATGTCCACACACAAAAAAAAAACGAAGAGACACAGTTGTAGTAGGAAAGTTCCATGAACAGATAGGAGTCGAGCTAAGAGCAAGATGGAGTTAGAGTAGATCTTACTGTTTTACATGGCGATGAGGTGGTCCTGGCAACAAGCAACAAGGGCTCGCGCCGATGGTGAACTGACTATCTAAATTGGGCTAAAACCGAGGTTTTTTATACCATTCCCGAGGAGGGGAGGGGGGGGGGGGGAGATGTGAGAATTTGAACTTTGAACGTCTGCGGCAATCTGCACCCTTTGACCTTGATGGCAACGACTCGCCAAATTCTCTTTAGGGTTGTTGGACCTCTCTCAAATTTAGACGTTTTTGAACTTCTCAATCTTGCTTTAATTCAGCTCTTAATCTATTACATAGTTTTATTTATTTATCCTCAGTTTGTACAAAGTACATTACATATGGTGATGCAATGACACATGTCAATCATGCGTATAATTATTTATAGATGTGTTTCTATATACAACATGACAATCTTGTTATAAGTATTATACAATATAGGGTTGCTGGTTTAAATTACCACATATATATATGGTAATTTAAACCAACAACCCCATACTGTCTATATAACTTGTAATAAGATTGCCATGTTGTATATAGAAACACATCTATAAATAATTATGCGCATGATTAATCTGTGTCATTGCATCGCTATATGTAATGTAATTTGTACAAAGTGGATAAATAAATAAAATCTGTAATAGATTTGAGAGTTGAGCTAAAGCAAAGATCGAGCATAGTATTGCCAAAACAACAAAGTCTAAAGATGGAAGTCATAAATCAGGTAGATTCACAGTTCCCACGACAGGCCACCCACACTGTCACATGTGGTGGAATGCAGAGACCCCTCTCACATCTGGACAGGTAAAGGCGCCCTTTCTCAAACGCCCCTGTCACATAAGGTCCCCCCGTCTTTAATCTATAAATACATCACCTTACAGTGGCTTGACAGTTCAGCTCAGTTCAGTTTAGTTTAGTTCACCCTTAGTGCAAGCCGCGTCGGTCGTATGTCGTATGTTATGTCGATCTCATCCAACATGTAGTTAGGAAGAACTCGTCTATCTCCATCTTGCCTTACTAGCTTAACTTTTATCTGTTTACGGAACTTTCTTAGTGCAACTGTGTCTTCGTTTTTTGTGTGGATATCCCCAGCTTTTCCACTCTGCCTCGACCACGACTGCCTGTATTTTGTGAGAACTTTTAAAGGTCTTCCAAGGTGCAGAGAGGTACTGGAAAACTACATCCTGACTGTTCCTCTTGGTCAACACAGTACAACAAGAGCTACCAGGACTTCAACATTATTTCAGTAGTCGACATCAAACTCAACAAATCATTACAGTGAGTCGACAAGATCTCTTATTTCAGTAGTCGACAGGATCTCTACAAAAGCTACTAGAATTCTCACTCACATTACATGAGTCGACAGGATCTCATCACAGATAAGTCGACAGCAACTCATCATCACATTTAAGCCGACAGGATGACCAAAACGAAGGATGACACAACGAAGAGGTAAGAAGACTGTTCAGATAAGAAGCGAGAACGAGCAAAGATGGAGGAACAAACCCGCCAGTCCAACGAAACAACCAAGCAATCTCTCCCCCCAACAAGAGACGATATTTACGGAAGAAACGCCGCCCCAACGGACTTCCGCATACCCGCTAACCGATCGCCAACGTCGGGAGCAAGCTGACCGCGCCAACGACAGCTCCGATATTCCCGCAAGTCATGGAAACCGAGCAGCGATGTGGCCCAAACCCTGTGACAAGTTCCACACCTTCGACTTGACATCGTCGAGACAATGCTCAAGGCAAAAAGCTGCAAATCAACTTCACAAAATCTACAAGCTTTACATGGAGCGACTTCCACGACAGCAGGACGACCACCAAAGACCAAGTCTCCTGACTGAAATATCTTCAAAACTGTAAGTTTAAAATCTTACATAACTTTATCCTCAAGTTCACAACTTGATTCCTCATAATTCTTGTATTTATATTTTCACTTTAAGCATTTTAAAATCAATTTTTACCTTGTTATACCATTTTTAATTCAATTTTTAAAACTTTAACACTCTCATTTATAAAATTTACTTTAATTTTTAATCAGATTATAAATTTCAAGTTATTACTCTCAATTTTACTCATAAAAAAAAAAAAAAATTTCGCCCATCACGCATTTTTACCAATTTACTAATTTTACATGTCTATCCAAAATTTATCTAAAATGGTACTATCCAAGTCTACAACTTGAAAAAAAAAATCCTATTATTATTTTTAAAAAATCTCATTCATCATAATTCTCAACTTATTTTTGTTTTACTTATTAGTTATCTTTATACCAAAAGACCAATACCTTTATCAATTCTTAAAATTTGGTAATGTTCACCATTTTAAGTAAGCGCCCAATTTAAATTATTTGTAACTCTCACGACATTTCCCTTTTACAAGAATCATTTTAACGCTACCATAATCAACGATTTGAAAAATATATTCAAATCTTAAATGTAAATTAGCATAGGTGAAACGCATTTTTTTAAAATTGCAAAAATCGGAATATACAATATCTTCAAAAACGCCACTAGGGAAAACAACTATCTTTCCCAAAACAAGTTAAAAATAAAGATTCACTCCAATTCACCGCCAGTAGCTAATTTAAGTCATAGCCTTCCAAAACGATTAAAATCGTTAATATTCGAGGATAAATACACTCCCTCGTCTTTTCCTTTTTACATGCATGATTGGTCATCAACACATTTCTTTCAAAAAACCTTACAACACCCTCGCATCACTATCTCAAATTGGCAACAATTATTAGTGCGCGACTCAACACACAAATCCAATTTCGAGCTCCACTTAGCTCTATATCGTCGCCACAATAAAATAATTTCACATTAAGCGTGCCACATCCACTAACAGTCAAATATTCTCTCGATGTGTTTCATACAACAACCACCCATGACTTTATTAAATTTGTTATTCATGGTGAAACAGGTTAGATTTGTACCAAACTAAGACTTCACGTGACACCTTTATATTCACATTTCTCACTTTGTGTCACAGTGCCACACCACAAAACTTTTTCACTTTTCAGGCCAAAGACGCCTTCACCACGCCTGTGACACCACAATTCATCCCAAAACGTGTCCACGTCGAAAGTCATATCTTTCACTCACTTCTGGCCTGAAATCATCGTATAACATTTTTTACTAAGTCTTAACACTTACGAACACCGAGAAGATCATATCTTTCAATTATAACAGTAAATTGCCAACCTCGACAAAAGAGAGAGAGAGAGAGAAAGTCAGTTTCAAGTGAATCTCAGGCCTGGAGAACCATCCCACATGTGTGACCACCCCAAGAATGGAATTTCCGTGAGGAAAAGGAAGTGGACGCCCTTTATGACGTCGCTCCCTTGGTCACTACTATCTTTTGAGAATATCTTTGGACATGCCCTCTCTTCCCCCTCAAGGCAGATCTTCTTGACCGCTAGCTTCATGACGCCATTTTGAACACAGGTGTCACACTACTCATTTAGATTTCCTCGAGAATCTCACAAATCTCACCAACGAGATATCACAACACAACATACTTTAAACATTTTACATGTTAATTGATAACACCAATTAAAACAATTTGGTTAAGTCTTATATAGACTTTTTAACGCGAAAGAGAAATCATTCTCTACATACCAGCATTGAGGACAAACGAAAAGATCATTTCACATATTCCCAGTTTCAGAGTCATAGAAACACCGATGTTACCAAAGGGATATAATCTAGTCACACACCACAACTGTAACTTTTCGTCAAAAGAGACAATTTTTGTTCAATTTTACACTACTTAAAATTTATCCAATCATTAATAACCTTCAATTATATTATAAATTTTGTATAAAATCTTGAATAATTATTCTTATTCTTACCTTCCAATTATATAAACAAATTTTTTTAATCCAACATTTAAAAAAAAAAAAAACCTTTAATCAAATTTACTTTTATTTTTCATGATATTATTTTAGCATTGTAAAACATCTAATTGTTTCAAAAATTATTTTTATTTTATTATTTATTATATATTTTATATATTACAGGTTTAATTTTGTCCACTTACACTTTTTGTACCCGCAATCATATTTCTATATTTCTATTCACTATATTTTATTTGTTTAAATACCTTTATTATCTGACAATGTTTATCATCCACTATCGGGCATCTACAACAATCGTTTTCAACAATCATATTCTTTAACCAATTCCCTATATTTTTCATCACTATCTTTGCAGTCATTGCGTCACATCAATGTAGAAAAACGACAGCACTGCTTGACAATTTATTTTTTGATTTCGTAATTCAACAAACGCCTTGAACACAGTTCCCCAGACTTACAAATCCAAACTTCTGGTCTGAACAAGCTTCAAGAGTTTATTTCATCCGCAGAGCAAATCACCAACGCATACACAAAGCGTTCACTTTTTTCAACTTTCAACTTTTTTTTTCAGCTCTAGCGGACCACATTCAACCTTTGATTTCGAGTCAAGTCAGATCACCTACTGTCGCTACAATTCTACTTATCGCATGGCTCTATTTCACTCCTTTCTCAATCATATTAATAAGCAACTTTTCTTCAACAACTTTTAACCCAATAATCCTAAAATTGTGACAAAACACTGTAACCCTTATATAGGATCGCAAGTGAAACATTGCCAAGGAAGACAGCTCAAGTCTATATCCTCGCTTTGCACCTGGATCTGAGTATTTGGTTTACATGGGCACTTCTAACAATTACATATTCTTCAACAACTTTTCAACCCAATAACACTACAATTGCGACAAAGCACTGTTACCCTATACAGGATCACAGGTGAAACATTGCCTAGGAAGACACTCAAGTCCATATCCTCGCTTTGCACCTGGACCTAAGTATTTGATTGCATGTGTAAATCTCACAATTGCTTATTCTTTAACTACTAACCCTGTCCAACGCCCACCAATATTCTCTTAGAATGTGAATTTTTATGTCATCATTTTATTTTAATCATCTTTTTTGTTAATCAAACAAGATGTCATTTTTATTTCACTTTTATATATCCAAAAAATATCATCTTGTTGTAGGCTTTTTAACCCTCACAGTTTATATTAATTAAAAGAAATTTTAATTACTTACCTGTGTTAGAGAGGCTTTACCCGCCTAAACCCGGATAAACCCTTTCACTCCCGGGGCCCATCTATGGTAATTTAAACCAACAACCCCATACTGTCTATATAACTTGTAATAAGATTGCCATGTTGTATATAGAAACACATCTATAAATAATTATGCGCATAATTAATCTGTGTCATTGCATCGCTATATGTAATGTAATTTGTACAAAGTGGATAAATAAATAAAATCTGTAATAGATTTAAGAGTTGAGCTAAAGCAGAGATCGAGCATAGTATTGCCAAAACAACAAAGTCTAAAGATGGAAGTCATAAATCAGGTAGATTCACAGTTCCCACGACAGGCCACCCACACTGTCACATGTGGTGGAATGCAGAGACCCCTCTCACACCTGGACAGGTAAAGGCGCCCTTTCTCAAACGCCCCTGTCACATAAGGTCCCCCCCGTCTTTAATCTATAAATACATCACCTTACAGTGGCTTGACAGTTCAGCTCAGTTCAGTTTAGTTTAGTTCACCCTTAGTGCAAGCCGCGTCGGTCGTATGTCGTATGTTATGTCGATCTCATCCAACATGTAGTTAGGAAGAACTCGTCTATCTCCATCTTGCCTTACTAGCTCAACTTTTATCTGTTTACGGAACTTTCTTAGTGCAACTGTGTCTTCGTTTTTTGTGTGGATATCCCCAGCTTTTCCACTCTGCCTCGACCACGACTGCCTGTATTTTGTGAGAACTTTTAAAGGTCTTCCAAGGTGCAGAGAGGTACTGGAAAACTACATCCTGACTGTTCCTCTTGGTCAACACAGTATAACAAGAGCTACCAGGACTTCAACATTATTTCAGTAGTCGACATCAAACTCAACAAATCATTACAGTGAGTCGACAAGATCTCTTATTTCAGTAGTCGACAGGATCTCTACAAAAGCTACTGGAATTCTCTCTCATTACATATATATATTAAATTGTTCTTTAAAAAAATTATAGATTGAAATCAGATATTTGTAAGAATATTTTCTAAACAAATAGAACTACTTCTACAAAGATACATTTCTAATATATCACAGATATTAAAGGGTCAATCCGGCCACACCGGTCCACCATGCGGTCCCTTTGGACCCTTGGAATAACCGACCAAATTCTGGTCCAAGGTGACTAACGTGGTAACGGTAACTATGTTCCAATGGAGACCAAGCAGTTTTAAAAATTAAAGAAAGAGAGCATTCCGAAGATGTAATGAAGATGCACGAGGAGACATCTGGTACATTCGACACGACAAAAACATCAACAAAGAGACAACCTATTAAGAAATATCAAGTAAAAAATAACTTCTTTACTCACTATAATAAAATAAACATGAAAATAATTATATTTCACTATAACGAAGGTTTTTCATTAGGGATAGTTTAAAGTTAACACACTTTCAACACCATTTATATTTCAAAAACACAATTAGCTTCACAATATTTGAAGGTAATGACAATCATTTCGTTCTGTAGTTTATTTTAAAATGTCAGAATTATCTCAGAAACTGATATTCTACTTATATTCCTTAATAATAATATATATATTGTTACATCATGATTAATGGCGTATTTCTTATATTATTTTTAATATATTTGAAATTTAAATTATATATTTATTTATTTTTATATTCTATGATATTTATTTAAAACAGATTATCATCATTTGTATTTAGGTACACGTGTGACTTCACTGCTCTCTTTGATGTGAAAAAATAAATAAAGGATTCTGGTGGCTACTTAAAGAAGACTTATCTCGTTATTCCCTTTTATAAATTTGTAGGATGGTTGAAACACGCTCTGGTAAGATGCAAGACCCAGCACAGGAGAGAATCAAGGCTGAAGAGTTTGCCAAGCCGCAACCTGGTGCAACAATTGGTAGAGATGCTAGTTCCGACCCAGTTGTCCTGAATCCCAACATCGACATCCCCAAGTATGATGGAACGGAAGACCCTCGCCCATGGATTGAATCTCTTGAAGAAATTGGCTTCTTGTACCATTGGGCAGACTACATTATCTCTCGTTATGCCGCCATGAACATGACGGGAAGCGCTAAAACCTGGTTGAATTTACACAAAGCTAGTTTCACGAGCTGGGAAAATAGTAAAATCCGCCTCATTCAGGATTTTTCTTTGGACGCGAATAAAGAAGAACTTAGAATGAAGCTCAACAGAATGCAACACTGGAATGAACCAGCAATCAGGTTCGCGGAAGACATTCTAGTGTTGTGCAACAAGGTTGACCCCGCAATGGAAGAAGAAACAAAAAATGAAAATGTTATTGGAGGACTGAAAAAAGAGTACTCATTCGCGCTCTACCTGAACCCTCCTAAAACGACCGATGACCTTCTTGTCGTGTGCAAAAAGATGGATTTGTTTGAATATAATTATCAAGAACGTGTAGAAAAGTCAAAGGCTCTACATAATGTACCATGCTCTCCTCGTCCCCATCATCAAGAGCAATGGAAGAACGCTCCGTCGTTCAGAAGACCACACCAGAACACTTTCAAGCCCCAGGTTCCTGCTCCCAGACAATACCAGGCCAACCCCTCGCCCCAGGTCTCTGCCGCTGGACGACCTGCCTATGCAAATTCAAGTTTCACGCAGAGACAGACCCACCAAAATAAAGTCTACAACAAGAGTCCAGCTACAAACAAAAGCAGGACGGAGGACGGAAGACCTATATGCTTTAAGTGCAATATTCCAGGACACATTGCGCGTTATTGTAGGGTCGAGTTTGTGAGGATCGTAGAAGAGGACCCCTCAGTTTCCCAAGACAAGAGTCAAGAAAATCTTCAAACGGACGAAAGAAAAGATTATACACGGCCTCGCCTCTATGCGGATGTTTGTAATGACACACGAACGAATATTCCTACACGGAATAGATATTCCGTGTTGGAAGATTTAAACTAAGTGTCGCGCCTGATTCCTTCAATCAAAGCAAGTCGACCATAAATGGAATTAGAAAGTTGGACCCTAGGTACAAAATTAAGATTAATGTGGACAAGATAGGGTTATGCGAAGCTTTGATTGATACAGGCGCCGATCTTTCAGTGGTCGACCTAAGAACAGCACCTTTTGCTGGCCGTGAAATAAATAGTCTCACTAAAACGTGTCCAGGACCCGATGGAAAAAATTAGATATGGTAGGTAGCATTATTTTAGATTTAAAAATTGATGACACTGAATTATCCCACGAATTTGTAGTGATGGACGCGCAGCTACGAACCAGGAGAATTAGTAGCAGTTTGGACACCAATTAGGAAAATAGGAAAGTGTGAAAAAATACTGTGAAAATATTTTGGCCCATATAGAATATTAAAGAAGCTGTCCAACGTAAATTACTTAATTGAACCAAAAGATAATCCTGTCCAAGACCCATTGATTGTCAATGTATCAAGAATCAAACCCTATTTTGAAAGAATTGATGAGGTCAATCACGAGGACGTGACGACCTCTGGAGAGGGGGAAGTGTTACATCATGATTAATGGCGTATTTCTTATATTATTTTTAATATATTTGAAATTTAAATTATATATTTATTTATTTTTATATTCTATGATATTTATTTAAAACAGATTATCATCATTTGTATTTAGGTACACGTGTGACTTCACTGCTCTCTTTGATGTGAAAAAATAAATAAAGGATTCTGGTGGCTACTTAAAGAAGACTTATCTCGTTATTCCCTTTTATAAATTTGTAGGATGGTTGAAACACGCTCTGGTAAGATGCAAGACCCAGCACAGGAGAGAATCAAGGCTGAAGAGTCTGCCAAGGATTAAAGGATTTAAGGATTTTAAATTATCAATTGACAAAGCGATATCCAACATTATAATAGCTCCAGCAGTGTTTACAGTAACGGAACAGTGTCAGTGTTTATGTAACTCTACAACAGTGTCGGGCAACCGGTGTGCCGTGGCACACTGGTGTGCCGCGAAGAATTCTAGGTGTGCCGCGAACATTTTTGTAGGTATTTAGAACTTTTGGTTAAATTTAAAAATAATGTTTCAAAAAATATTTTTTATAATTTTTATTCAATTTTAATAATTTTTTTCAAAAATTTTCATATAAAAAATGAAATTAAAAAAAAAGCAAATTTCATTTTATATAAAACTTATTTTGGTATTATAATTACAACAGTTTGCATAATTTTATATTTCATATAACGTATGTACATAATCTTGACGTACATAACTGGCACGTGCCATTATTGAAAAATAAAAATGCAAATAGGTACGTACCTATTTAAAATCATAAGTTAAAAAAAAAAACAATCCGCGAAAACAACTTTATTTAATAAAGTTGAATACATACTGCGGGAAAATACCTAATTTTTAAAATAATATGACCAAACTTAACCGTCATTTACAATCTTTGTCACAGCTGTTTATTAATAGAGACTCAAAGCTACAAAGCTTAAAAAAAAAAAAATTATAAATTTATTTAAAAAATTTATTCGGAGTTTTCGTCAAAGTATTGCTGTAGTAATTCTTCATTTTTTTTGCATGTTGTAAAACACACACACATTCACACAATAAGTTTTGTACCCCGTAAAATCTGTTGGTTAAAAAAGGAAAAAAATATTTTTGTTACGAAATTCTCACTCACTTTTAACTCAAGGTAACTTTATTTAAACATTTTATTATTATATTTGTGTGTGTTTTTTTTTCTAAATTCTCTCAAAACTAGATGGAGAGATTTCTAATTAGAGAAGGTGCCAGTGATAAACAAAATCAAAACAAGCTACTTTGAAAATATACGATCAAGTTTTCAAAAGCAATCAAAAAAATTCAAGAAATTTATGACCACCTCAGATGAAGCTCAAACAGCTAGTTACATGATAGCTCAACTCATCGCTCGAAAGAAGAAAGCTCACGCGGAAGCAGAGGAAATTATCTTGCCTGCTTTAAAAATTGTGGCTGGATGTATGTTAACGAATGATGCTATGGAGAAGGTTACGAAAATTCTACTATCATCAAAAACTATTGCGAGAAGAATTGAAGATATGTCAGAAGATATTGAGTTGCAAATAAAACAAACTTTTAATGATTCATCAACAAAATGGGCTATACAGCTTGATGAAATATTAGTAATAAAGCTCAATTGCTGGCATTTTTGAGGTTCGTCGATACAGGAAAAATTGTGAATAACTACTTTTTTTGTAAAGAATTAAAACAAAGAACGACTGGTGCGGACATTTTTGAATTAGTTGATGAAAATGTTATGAAGTATAACTTGAGATGGGAAAATTGTGTTAGCGTCTGTACGGATGGAGCTCCAGCTATGAAAGGTTCAAGAAAGGGATTGATAGCACATGTCATAAAAAATCCAAATATCAAATTTGTTCACTGTATGATTCATAGAGAAATGTTAGTGTCAAAGTCGGTTCCTCCCATCCTTGTCACAACTCTAGATGAAGTTGTCAAAGTAGTCAATTACATCAAATCAAATGCTCTTCGATCGAGAATTTTTTCAACATTTTGTGAAGCAATGGATTCCGATTATAAAAATTTATTGTTTCATACTGAAGTCAGATGGTTGTCGAAAGGCAAAGTTTTAAATCGATTTATTTCAATGAAAAATGAAATAATGGCATTCATTGATAACGAAGAGATTAATTTTCCTTTCATGATGAGTGATGTTTGGTGGTTACGAGTTTCATTTTTGGGTGATATTTTCGACAAATTAAACAGCCTTAATTTAAATTTGCAAGGTGCTCAGGAGAACATTATCACTATCTCCACCAAGTTGAAAGCGTTTAAGGAAAAACTCAGTTTATGGAATTTAAACATTGCTAAAGAAAACTTTGCATCTTTTCCGATGGTTCAAGAGAATCCATCAAAATCTATTATCAAAAAAGAAGTCGAAGAAACTTTGACATTACTATCCGCTTCTTTTGATAAATAGTTTCCTTAATTGGACGTTGAAAAGATGGAATGGGTAGTTAACCCATTTATGCACTGTGAAATTCAACATCTGGAAGAAGAAATGCAAGAAAACTTAATTGATTTAAAAAACGATTTAGTTTTCAAAAGACTATTCACTGAAAAGGAGCTATCTGAGTTTTGGTTGTGCTTAAACTCCAAATTTCTTAAACTTAGTAATGCGGCCATCGAATCATTGTGCCATTTGGAAGTTCCTACCTGTGTGAGCAAGGTTTTTCAACACTCACAGAAATGAAGTCTAAGAAGCACGAAAGACTTCAAATGATAGATGAGGAGATGCGCGTTTGTCTTTCACAAGTAGATCCCCGTATTGATTTGATATGCTCTCAAAAACAATCGCAATGCTCGCATTGATTATGTTAATTTAATATTGAAAATTAATAAAATGTGATATATATGTTTAAATTTTTACTAGTATTTATTGTTGTATTTTAATTACCTACGAGGAAATTTATAGTGAGAACCACAGGTGCGCCGCAAAAAAAAGAAATTAAGCTTAGTGCGCCGCAACTCGAAAAAGGTTGCCCGACACTGCTCTACAAGTATTTAAATACAATTGTGAATGCCATCATATTTAGAATGTTTGATCGTCTGGCGAATTCTCATTAATTATTATAATCATTAGAAAGATATAGTTGCTATTTATAATCGATATTATTAATTACAATTCGATTATATTTCCAATAATATTCTCAGTATTTCAATATTAAAAGTGAAATAAATTAATAAAAAAAGATAAACATATGCACACTATAATACACTGTTGTATATAGTATAATCTGTGTAAATATAAAGATCCGGCAACACTGTGGATACAATCAATGGAGCCAAAATAAATATGTAATTCATCTAGCGTGGTACTGTATTGCATGGCTATATATATATATATATATATATATATACTGTAACTATATTATAAATATGTTTAAATAAGGCTAAATGTTAAATCGAAACAGTATAACTTATAAAACATGGTGGCAGCGCCGGGATACGGAAAGTTAAGTAAAATTTTGAAAATATTAAGCCTAACGTTCGAAATTTAGAGAAAACTAGATATATATAAATCATATTGGAAAAAGTGAATTTATTGATAATTTATATTTTAATAGATACATTTCAAAAATTAATTTATATTCGAATTGATATATTTCAAAAATTTAATTTATATTCAAAGTGATATAATTTTAAAAAGTCAATTAATATTCGAAATCGTATATTTCTAAAAGTTAATTTACATTCGAATTGATATATTTCAAAAAGTTAATTTATATTGGAATTGATATACATTTCAAAACATTAATTTATATATTCGGATTGATACTGTGACAAAGAAATATTTTATTATTTAATTTAATATTATTCAATGAAAATATATTCTACAGATTATAAAAATATATATTAATCTGTATTTGTGAAATCATCTTTAAAATATTTCTTTGCTTGCTTGCTTAAGATTCTCTAGCTGTAAATAGTGGGGCTGACCTGTTAATAATTGTCGACTCGTCGCTGTGACGTCATCAATAAATACTTTCACATCCCCAGATATACAAAGACTTAATTTTCTACGCTACAACTGGTGGAGAGACTGGACCGATACCCATTAAGAAATAAAAGAAAAATTGATTCTGTTGAACCAGAAGAAACTTCTATGAATGTAAAGAAAGAAGGTACTCAGGTAAGCAACTACGTTGTTCAACATCTGCCAAGGAACCCTTCCATTTTCTCCGGGGAGGATGGTGAAGATCTCCAAAAATGGTTAAAAGGGTATGCACGTGTGGCAAGGTACAACCATTGGGACGAAACCCTTTGTCTTACTAAAGTTTATTTTTATCTGTCTGGAACTGCTCTCAAATGGTTTGAGAACAGCGAAGAAAGCATCCAGACTTGGAAGGAATTCACATCTCAATTAGAGAATGTTTTCGGAAAAAAAGAAAATTCAAAATTGCAAGCGGAGAAGAAACTTAAAACACGGGCACAATTAAAAGGTGAAAGTACCGAATTTTACATCCAGGATGTCCTGTGCTTGTGCAAAGAGGTTGATCCTCAAATGAGCGTAGAAGATGAAATCTCCCACCTCATGAAGGGGATAGCTGAGGAGCTTTATCAAGCACTCCTACCGAGGGATGTACAGAGCACCGAGCAATTCATTACAGAATGTCGCCGTGTCGAAGCGCTCCGTTGTAGGCGAGTTACCCCAACCAGGTACGAGCGCCTACCAAATGTAGCCTCTCTCTGTGACCAGGATGACGGAGAAGATCTGTCATCGCTGATCCGAAAAATTGTCCGCGAAGAGATACAGCAAGCATTGGACTCTCCTCAAGAGGAGCCTAAAATCGCTGCCAATGAAGATTTAGTAAGGGAAGAGATCGTAAAGAACTTGGCGCCTATATCAGAACCTACAATAAGTCCCCTTCAAGCACCCAGGCCGGTATCAAATCCTAAATTTGAGACTCAACCTAGAAATCCCCATCCTACATCTCAATATCAGAAACAAGGAAGAAGACGCGACACCAATGAATGGCGGACAACTGAGGGAAGGCCAATCTGTTTCTACTGCGGACGCCCAGGTCACGTCGTCCGCTATTGCCGTGACAGGAAGAGACACAATGAGGAAAGGAGAAATGAATATTTCCAAAGAAAGCAAGACGCAATGGTATTCAACAACTTTCGAGCCGAATCTCAGGACCCCAATGACGAATCATCGAGGAAAAATTTCACTCGCTACCGAAGCCCTACCTCATATCCCGGTCGAAACAGACAACATTTCTCACCTGCTAGAAGATCTAGCTGGACGCCCCGCCATTAAAACTAGATGATAGACCATATGGGAGGTAAGGCCGCAAATTTATAAAATCCTCCCTTGCCGACCACAGTGGAAATAAAAAACTACATTGACGTAAACATAGACCTACCAAGCCCTCATGAAGAAGAAATCTCAACTGAAAGAAGACATCCACCGCAGTCACCTGAAAATATCCCTGGCCATAGTACTAGTTCTTAAGACTGACGACGTAAGTCTCCTGCTGAGCATCGGGTCGATGCTCTCTATAGGAGGAGGCTATGTGACAAAGAAATATTTTATTATTTAATTTAATATTATTCAATGAAAATATATTCTACAGATTATAAAAATATATATTAATCTGTATTTGTGAAATCATCTTTAAAATATTTCTTTGCTTGCTTGCTTAAGATTCTCTAGCTGTAAATAGTGGGGCTGACCTGTTAATAATTGTCGACTCGTCGCTGTGACGTCATCAATAAATACTTTCACATCCCCAGATATACAAAGACTTAATTTTCTACGCTACAATACATTAAAGAAGTTAATTTACAATCGAATTGATACATTTCAAAAAGTTAATTTATATTCGAATTGATACATTCAAGAAGTTAATTTATATTCGAATTAATACATTTCAAAAGGTTAATTTAAAATCGAATTGATATACAATTAAAAAATTTAATTCATATTCGAATTGATACATTGAAGAAGCTATTTTTAAATAAATAACGTTCGAAAGTAAGAAAGAAAGAAAAATTAATATATGTAAATCATATAAGTTGATATATATTTTAATAAATATATTATTTTTTAATTTAAAAATGGGTATAAAAGAATAAGAATATAGATAAATATTATAGAAAAAAGAAGAATGTAGATGAAGATTCTACAGAATAAAAAATATAAAAATATAAAGAAGAAGAATATAAAAGTTCTAAAGAATAAAGCAAATAAAGATTATAAAAAGAAGAATATTGAAATGAAGATTGTAAAGAAGAGAAGAATATAGAGTTAAAGTTTATAAAGAATAATAATATTTAGATAAAGAGAGAGAGATTATATAAAGAAGAATAATATAGATGAAGATTATGAAGAAGATAAAGGTTCCAAAATAGAGATCCAAATAAGAGTGCAAAGGGATTCCACCACAAGAGAGTGTTAGATGAGATTGTAAGATTGATCAGTTGGCATTCCACATAGAGAAAGCCTGAATGGGATTGATCAATTGGCATTCCACTTAGAGAAAGCCTAAATAGGATTGATCAATTGGCATTCCACTTAGAGAAAGCCTGAATAAGATTAATCAATTGGCGTTCCACTTAGAGAACGCCTAAATAGGATTGATCAATTGGCATTCCACATAGAGAAAGCCTGAATAGGATTGATCAACTGGCTTTCCACATAGAGAAAGCCTGAATAGGATTGATCAATTGCCATTCCACTTAGAGAAAGCCTGAATAGGATTGATCAATTGGCATTCCACTTAGTGAAAGCCTGAATAGGATAGATCAATTGGCATTCCACTTAGAGAAAGCCTGAATAGGATTGATCAATTGGCTTTCCACATAGAGAAAGCCTGAATAGGATTGACCAATTGGCATTCCACTTAGAGAAAGCCTGAATAGGATTGATCAATTGGCATTCCACTTAGAGAAAGCCTGAATAGGATAGATCAATTGGCATTCCACTTAGGTAAAGTCTGAATAGGGTTGATCAATTGGCATTCCACATAGAGAAAGCCTGAATAGGGTTGATCAATTGGCATTCCACTCAGAGAAAGCCTGAATATGGTTGATCAATTGGCATTCCACTTAGAGAAAGCCTGAATAGGATTGATCAATTGGCATTCCACTTAGAGAAAGCCTGAATAGGATTGATCAATTGGCATTCCACTTAGAGAAAGCTTGAAGAAGATTGATCAATTGGCATTCCACATAGAGAAAGTCTAAATAAGATTGATCAATTGGCATTACACTTAGGGAAAGCCTGAATGGGGTTGATCAATTGGCATTCCGCTTAGAGAAAGCCTATATGGGGTTTATCAATTGGCATTCCGCTTAGAGAAGGCCTAAATGGGGTTTGTCAATTGGCATTCCACTTGGAGAAAGCCTAAATGGGGTTTATCAATTGGCATTCTACTTTAGAGAAGACCCAGTGTTTACCGAGAGGAGGCCCAGACCGTCCAGTGGTCAAGAGGAATAAAGAGAATTCTCCCGCCTGTACTTCGGTTCAAAATACATGACCCCGGATGTTTTAATGTCCATACATACAGAGTTCAAAACAACTACTACTCACCCGTGCAGGCACGGTCACGCTCCGCCGCGTCACGTGGGAAAACATCCAATGTTCTCAGCACATCCCCTTTTTAAGATTTGAAATATATATACATTACAAACTTTAAATGCATAATATAATTAATAATGAAGGCGATCCACGGGTTTAACAATTCGTCCACTCCGGGTTCTTATCTGGCCGTCTTCTTAGTCGTTAGAGGGATAATCCACAACTGGGGTCTTTTCATTTTCAACCAGTTCCTCCCCCGAAAAGGTCGGCGTCGATGGGTCGGCTGGATATTGCACTGTAACTCCTTTTCGTAGATGGAACCTGTTTCGACGTAAAGTCCCAACTGGAGTATTAACCATATATGACCTTGGTGTCGATGCTTTCTGATTTACAATCCCCCAGATTCGCATATCTGTAATCCAAATTGTGTCACCTTCGGATAGCTCCTCCATGTCCGTAGCTCCGCAGCGTCGATCATATCTGGATTTCACATCCTTTCTCCTTCTCCCCTCCTTTCTTTTCAGGGTCTGAGAGTCCAACAACCTTGGATTAAGATTCTCTGGTGCAATTGGCAAGGTCGTTCGGAGTTTACGTCCCATGAGAAGCTCAGCAGGGCTGTAACCGTTTTCCAAAGGGGTCGATCGATACTCCAGGAGTCCAAGCGATGGGTCTTGATTTTTCTTGAGGATCAAATTAGCAATTTTCACACCTGCCTCTGCCATCCCATTGCTCTGCGGGAATCGAGGACTTGAAGTGACATGTGTGAATCCGTACTGCCTTGCTAAATTTGGTTGGTATCAAAGGTTCATGTTTTGAGACGGCTTCCTGGAAACAGACACTGCACTTTCTGACCGTTTCCGCGATCTCTTCCGAAATTCCAGGCCACCATACCGTCTCACGTGCGCGAAGTATTGTTTTTGTAATCCCGAAGGGCCCAGCGTGCAACTTATCTAGGATCTCCAGCTTCATACTTGCTGGAATAACAAGACGACAGCTACGCATCAGTAGTCCATTTTGAACGCCGAGTTCATCCTTGACATGCCAATAAGAGAGCAGAGCCTGTGACATCTTCTTCTTATCTGGCCAGCCTTGCTCAAGGTAGTTGACTACTGCTTTCAGTGTCGTATCTTCTTGTTGAGCTTCAAAAATCTTCGTCAACATCTCGTCTTTGTCGGTTATACACGAGAGAACTGCATTTATGTGCGCTGAGGTTGGCCGTTCGTTTTCACCTCTCTCGGTTGTAAGAAGTGGCTGTCTGGATAATGCATCGGCGTCGAGCAGCTCCTTTCCAGGGAGGTCCAATCTTGTTTTGAGCTTTTCCATCAAAGGTATTGGTACCCGTCGAGGAGTACGCACAGCATATGGTTTTGCTCCAGGTTTCAATTTGATTTCGTAAGGGTTTCCGATCTGTCCCAGTCCTTCAAATACTTCAGGGAATTCCTTGATCGGGTTAATTCTCGTCGCAACCACTTCAATCCGCCTCGCCAGGTTCAAGAGCTCACATGCCCGGCGACTCAGAAGAGGTTCACTCAAACGATGAATGACATAAATCTTCTCCTTGATTTCGTAATTGCCATTTCGCAGCGTTGATAAAAACATACCCACAGTCTGAAGTTCGGGATATTCAGCACCTCTAATATTGATATCACTTTCCACTAGTCGTTGCTGTCCCATTATCTTCTTAAAGAGAGACAGAGGAACACATGTAACATCCGCCTGGGAGTCGAGCTTGAACTTCACCTGTTTCCCGTTCACTTGGATTTCTGCTGTCCATCGCCTCCTGCACTCGCCTTCATCATCATCGAGATTAGATGAATCCTCCACAGCTGAGACCTCGAGGAGAAAACCAATTTCTTCATCAAGTTCAGAAACAGCTTTGACCTCCGCAGTCCTCGCCTGCTTATCTGGGCAGCAATTTGCAAAATGGCCAGTTTTTGAACATATGTTGCATCTTTATCCTTCAGCACGGCAAGCCTGTCCTTCCCTGTGGTTGAAACCTCCGCATTTTGGACATCGTGATCTTGTTTTGGCTGACTTCTCCTTCTTCCTCGAAGGCTGCTGTTGTTGTTTCGGTGATTGTTTCTTCGAGTTGAGCTTCACCTGATTGACCTTTTGGCTTGTTGGGGGACGCTGCAGGTCGACTTGCTGCTGTCGAACCAATTTCACCGCCTTTTCCAAAGTCAGTTCGCTGTCCAACTGCATTCTTTCAGATAAAGCTTTGTCCCTCACTCCAACCACTATTCGGTCACGGATCAACTGCTCATGAAGACCCTCAAATTCGCAACTATCAGCCAATTTGTACAATGAAGTGATGAATTCGTCCACTGGCTCCCGATCCTCTTGGATTCTTGAATTAAATTTCGCACGTTCGTAGATAATATTCTTCCTGACACAGAAGTGGCTGTCGAACGCCTTGAGGACGGAATCAATTTTCGTTGCCTCTTCCTCCTTATCGAACTTGAAGGTCCTGAATATATCATCCGCGCGGTCGCCCATCAAGTACATGAACAAATCGATCTTGTCCGCCTCCTCTTTCTTCTTCATTCCACTGACCACGAGGTATCGTTCGAATCTCTTCCTCCAT
Source organism: Cordylochernes scorpioides (assembly GCA_030710605.1). NCBI lineage: Eukaryota > Metazoa > Arthropoda > Arachnida > Pseudoscorpiones > Chernetidae > Cordylochernes > Cordylochernes scorpioides. The sequence continues at coordinate 122,864,122 of CP092865.1, read as the reverse complement.
TTGGGCCATTCGTTGGGAGTCGAGAAGTCGAAAGTTTCTGGAGGTTGAATCTGAGCCATGTTGAATTATCTTCCAAGGTACGCAAAAATCGATATTTTGCAATATACGGGTTCGTATTTTATCCAGTTATCGCTGCCACCATGTTTTAATGTCTATCCATACAGAGTTCAAAACAACTACTACTCACCCGTGCAGGCATGATCACGCTTCGCCGCGGCACGTGGGAAAACATCCAATGTTCTCAGCACACCGGACTTTGATTGAAAGGGGGACATGTTGTATATAGTATAATCTGTGTAAATATAAAGATCCGGCAACACTGTGGATACAATCAATTGAGCCAAAATAAATATGTAATTCATCTAGCGTTGTACTGTATTGCATGGCTATATATATATAGACTGTAACTATATTATGAATATGTTTAAATAAGGCTATAAATGTTAAATAGAAACAGTATAATTTATGAAACATACACTAATCTTTAATGATTTAAATTTCGGATAGGACATTATCTGATGTAATAAATATTAAAACCTCTGTGCCTAATTAAATAAATCTAAAATACATCTAGGGATACATTTTTTATTATATGAAGTCAATCTATCTCAAGAATATCAGCCCGGGGTAACACAATAGCTTACAATAGCTCCCTGTGTTTTCTCGTCGGAAGGCTGATAACTCCAAGCTTAAGTTCATTTAATAAAAAGTGATACACTTTTATTCGGATGGATTTGGGATTTTTTCAATAATAAATGTGTTGGTATTTTCTCAATGGCTATTCCCATCATCAATAATGTAATAACGCGGCGCCTGCGCAGAGCGAATAATTTTTGTTCATCCAACAGATGCTTCTCGCCAATTTAAAGCATTTTATTAAAGGGTTGTTAATTGAATAATATCTTATTGTAAAATTGATAGACGATTTCACGTCTATTTAAAATTTAGATTCACAAATATTCGAATTCCACTGTGTGTGTGATGGGATAGTACGATAGATATATGAAGAAGTTGTGTTATACTCACTCGTACAGCTCTTTGAAGTTGACGTAGGGGATGTCGGCTGGAGGTCTGGACAGCCCAATTTTGACGAGCCTCTTCAAATTAAACTCCGCAAAGGTATAATCTCCCATTTTAGGAGGCTCCCGATATGGTCTGCTACTGGCCATCTGGCCAAGGTTGTTGAGATCCACCTCTCTAACTACTTCCAGTTCTGGAATATCAAGAATTAAAGGATCTGTAATCCTTTCAGGAGAAGATTGAAGCTTTTCTCTGGAATGCCAACGCAATGATTGAGCCATCTTTTGACTATGTTGACGCTGATTTCTCTAAATAACTGACAATGGTTGTCTCGATTTTGTTTCAACTTTTGTCGTAATAATTTTCGAAACATTTCAATCTTTTCCGCATATAAAAATACAAATATTCAAGAATATAACTTCCCTATAATATCAATCCAAGTTGCCTATGTGTTGAAGATATTTGAAGGTTTTCACATACCTTTTCAAAGCACAAATGTCTAAAAGGTTCTATTTGGAATACTTTGAAGTCCATACATGGAATTCACTCTGAAGAATAAGCAGCAAATAAGAGAGACATTTGATAAGATAGACAATTTTTAGACTTATTGTATTTACATATTAGCACAAAACAAAGATATTTAAATATAAACCTATATACATGAACGAGTCGTTTAATTCAAAGAGTCGATCGAAAAACCACATTAGTGGTTTTCCAGAGAGTCTCCTTATTGGTTACTGCTCTAAAAACTTTGAACCAATTACATAGTGTCCAGGACATATCTTTTCAGATAATTAGCCCATTAGGTGAACTCTGAGCAAAAAAAAAGGATGCTGAAAAATTATTCAAATAAGGGAGAGATATGGCTGGCTGTATTGTCTATATATCGTACATCCAAATGTCCACTTTAGCGGTGTCTATAATTATCTTTCCATTGACTATTTCGAGTAACATCTTGAGTTTCTGGCGAGTTAATAGTTCTTTATTTATTCTACAAAAGGCATAAATTCTCACTAGAATGTCCTAAGATATCTATTTATTCTGAACTTTAAATGGGGAAGACGGGATAATTAGCATGGGCGTTGTATCCTAAGGTTTGCCCATTTTGATAGATGTTAAATTTTCTGACAGTAAGGTTGGTGTATAGATGGCTGAGGCGGTTGCTTATGGTGACAGAGGCACCATGATGTTCGGCTCTTGACTAGAAACCACAGTTGGGGAACACTGGTGAAGAACAGAAGAATTTTTCATCATCTTGCTATTGGACTTGGAGATGCCTTCCATAGGATCTACTGAAAAGAGGCATAGGGTTACGTGGCCAACGTAGACAGAGCGAGGATATAGATAGGTCTCGGTTGGAGGAGACATTGATTCCGCCATGTTTTTTGTTGATGTCCTGGACAATATACTATGGGTAGATAGCTCTATAGAATCTCTGACGTTTGGCATCTGCTAAGCTTGACGCCATGTAAGATATAAGCGTGCGTCGATTATCCCTTCAATATAATCATTAGCTTGCCAATGAAATCAGCACAGCCCCAGCTAGCCACGACCATATGCCACAAGGAAACAAGTAAGATATAGATAGGTCTCGGTTGGAGGAGACATTGATTCCGCCATGTTTTTTGTTGATGTCCTGGACAATATACTATGGGTAGATAGCTCTATAGAATCTCTGACGTTTGGCATCTGCTAAGCTTGACGCCATGTAAGATATAAGCGTGCGTCGATTATCCCTTCAATATAATCATTAGCTTGCCAATGAAATCAGCACAGCCCCAGCTAGCCACGACCATATGCCACAAGGAAACAAGTGCGCTGCAACAACCGCTTAGTCTCCGATGACAATTGGCAGATTCCTAACACTGTTTTGACCGCCAACTTTCTTTAGAAATGCATCTGATACCAAAATCCTTCTTTCTTCCAGTCACAATAAATTTTTTATACTGTCCGTTCCAATCATAATCTGCTCCCCAGAGAATCCTACTGCATCCTGATACGATACATCGTATACTGCAATGAGGTCAAAGAAGTACTAGATATAGTAGCACTGGTAGAAGGACATTGCTGCCGATCTTGTCTTGCTCTGTGCCTGCTGCTGCTGCTATTCTTGAGCTGCGCCACAGTGTTAATTGTTGAGCGCCTTTGTGGTTGAGGTCGCCTTTCTGAAATGCCATCAGCCTTCAATATTTTTTATCTGGTTTGCCAAAGAGATGGCAATCTTTCTTTATAAATCACATTCAGGCATTTGTTAAACTTTGATTATAAAATTCTGAACACTCTCTTTGCCAACAGTCAAAATTGGATGGCTGAAGTTGGTATAGGCACTTATATTCATACACTCTATAACAAAAAAATTGACATACCAAGAAATAGTTGTTCGATCTATATAAAGATAAATAAGGAAAAACGTTTTGGCCATGATGCGATTTTTTAAAATTTGGTGACGGATTTATGTGAAGCAAGAGCTCCATCGCATCTGAACTTGGCATCCATCCAGCACGAGTAATACCAGACTAAATATTTTCGGCGTGTTAAAAGCTGATTATCAAAATATTTCTGTTTAGTATTTTCTCAGTAAGCCTTTTTATACTGTATCAGTGACTTGCTTTTCGCATTCATTACGAAAATATGTCAGAGTTTGAAAGAGGTCGTGGCATTGGATTGAAAGTGACTAAATGGTCTAATTGACTAATCGCGCGACATCTGTGCCGAAATTATGCGGCTATTAGACGATGTTGTTAAGCCTGGATCCAAAACGGAAGAATGCGACTTCAGGATGCAGCTGTCGACCAAGGGAACCAAAAGAACGGGGGGACAGAGCGATTGTCAGAAAGGCAGTCGCAGCATTGGATTCGACGTCATCGTGTAAACGGCACAGAAATATCCAAAATGGAAATCAGAAGACGACTGAGAGAATGAAATCTAAGAGCTCGCCGACCGTTACAATGCCTACCCATCACACTCGAACACCAACAAGTTCGACTACAGTAGCGTTGTGAGCGTTCAATTTAGAACTACGCTGACTGCGGATGTATAGTCTGTTGTGTCAGGAGACGTCCAGGGCAGCGATTGGATCCTTACTTACTAACACCATAAAAGTCCACAGCAGGGCGTAATGGTCTGGGGCGCTATTTTATTTGATAGCAAGATATCCTATTGGTATACATTCCTTGCACCCTGGCAATAATCAGTATGAAGATGACATTCTACGGCCTGTTTTTTTGTCGTTCCTCTCACATAATTCCGGGATTCATCAAGTTAATGCCAAGCCACCAACGGTAGGTGTTACTATGGTTTGTTTGTAATCTTGCCGAACTCTACCGTGACCAGCAAGGTCGCCTGCTCTCTCATCCATAGAATACATCTGGGACGTGATGGGAAGGCGATACCAACCATCTCGGAATGTTGTCTTTTTAGCCCGACAGTGGGAGACAATTTGACAAGAAATCCAGGCGCATACATTCATCAGTCCATCAGTGACAGCCTACATCCAGACAAGCGGGGGTCCAACGACATATTGACTTTCTAAATTTGTGACGATCAAACTCTGGAATAAAACAAACTAATTGTTCTGAAATTTTAATCGTATTTCCCTATTAATGCTCTCCGCATGCACCAACCTTTGTTTCAATCCAATTCCAATTTGTTCCGATTTTATGTTCTAAATTGTATTTGAAATGCCTTTTTGTTGAATAATTCTGCCAAAAAAGACTGTATATATTATATAAAAATGTTATTTTATTTTAAAATTATAATTTATAAAAAATTACTCTGTTAAATCGACCGCCAGATGTCTCGAGCTTATCTATATAAAATCTATTGTTGTTGTTTCCCATTGGTCTATTTTCTCTATTTTGGTTAGCAGCCCCGTAAAGATATTTCCATTTTCCGTTGGCCGGCTCAAATATTTTGCAGATATGTAAATATGTAATCTTTTATTATTTTTATTCTTCTCGCCTTAAGTCAGGCATTACTTTCTCCCTTAATTATGTCCATTAGCACAATTAAATCAAATTGTGATTAAAATTGATTCTATTGTATTTATACAACGACTGCACAATAGCTGAGCATTCTAAAGATTGACCTGTTTGACATGTTTTGCCATTAGTTTTTTTAGCCTTATTTTTTTCTGCTGAAATGTTTAGAGAGAAATTTGTTTTAGTTACCAAGTTATGGTTATTGAACAATGTAGTTTTGATATTTACAAACTTAATGATGCTATGTGTGGACAATGGGTTCTTATGTTTAGCTATTGTTGTGATGGCCTTTGTTTTGTTACTTTTCTTTGAATATGAGATAATACTATTATTAAAAAGGCAGACCTTATTGATAAGATGGGTAGTATGCTTTTTTCCACTATAGTTGAGTGCGCGCCATCTCCCTATCTATATATATATATTTCCAACATACTTCTGCCTTTTCTACTAGATAATCAGTTTTGTTCTGTAACTTATTCTGATACTTTGGATTTGTTTTGGGTCTGCACTGTTTTCCTTAAAAGCTTTTTTTATATATACAAAAATATTTTCTGTACTAATTGTGCTATTTCTGTTTTTTTAGGCATATTTTCAAATTTAATCATCCCATTTGATATGCCTCGCAAAAGATCTGCAATTGGAGTAAGAACTCCTCCAGCTCGCCGCATGGCTGCCCGAGCTGCTAGAGGCCAAAGTAGCCGCACATTGGAGAATCCCCAACAGTCTCAAGCCCGCCTCCAAAGTGACCGACTGCGCCACAGAGTTCAACGCGCATCAGAGACTCCCCAGCAGTCCCAAACACGACAGGAGGCTGACCGGTTGCGGCACTTCAGGCAACGAGCTAGCACTTGGGCTGATATGCTCAATGCTGCTTTCCATTACAATACGGCCCTGAATTATGAACAAGTTACTTTTCTTCAGATTGGCCATATGGATAAACAATGTCTACATTGAACTGCCTTTAAGTACAATGGTGAGCGGCCTGGAATGTGCTGTTCTGCAGGGAAGGTCAGAATTCCTGATTTACCTGAACCCCCAGAAGCTCTCAGAACTCTGCTCGATGGGTCTTCTCCTCACTCGGCTGAGTTCATGCAACGTGTCCGTCACTATAACAATGACTTCCAAATGACATATTTTGGGTGTGGTAGTCGTGTTGTGTTGCCAGGTTACATGCCAACGTTTAAGGTCCAAGGCCAGGTCTATCATAGAATTGGCTCTGTTTTGCCACCACTCAACTCTGATAGCCGCCAACTACAGCCAGCATTCCTTCAGGTTTTCTTCATCGGAGATAGTAGTGCAGAGGTTGCCACCCGCCATAGAAACTTTCCCATCACTAAGCCCCAAATTGTTAGCATTTTGCAAGATATGTTGCATCGACATAATCCTTATGTCCATTTGTTCAAAGCTTCCATTGAAAAAATGCCTTCTCCTGATTACAAGTTGGTCATTAAGGCTGACAAAGCACCGCCTGGACACCATCCTCGCACATTCAATGCGCCAACCATTAATGAGGTTGCCATTGTTATTGTGCAGGAAAACTGTGACAGACGTGAGATTGTTCTTTCCAAAAGAGGCAGTGGTGTGCAGAGGATTAACGAGTTTCACAGGTCTTATGACGCCCTGCAATACCCATTGGTTTTTTGGAATGGTCAAGATGGTTATCATTTCCATATCCCTCAGCTGATTGATGGGGTTCCTTCGGCGCACAAGACGGTTTCTTGCATGGATTTATATGCTTCACTGCTAATGATTCGTAGCCGTAATCCTGGCATAACAAATTGGTTACTGGCTTTTGGAGATTTGACCCATCAAATTCTGGTCCACATTTATGCCAAGGTGGAATCTGAAAGGCTTCATTACATCTCAGCGCATCAAGCTCAACTTCGTGCAACCGAATACATCAATCTGTTAGATGCTATTCGCACTGACAGGAGTCATGCCCTTATTGGAAGACAAGTTATTCTTCCTTCTTCCATTGTGGTCAGTCCAAGGCACATGCATGAGTATGCCCAGGATTGCATGGCTTACGTCCGTAAATATGGTCGCCCAGACCTTTTTATTACATTTACATGCAATCCTGATTGGCCTGAGATAAAACTAATGCAATTCTCCACCCAAGGTGCATTTGTTCGGCATGACTTGGTTGCTCGCATTTTTCAATTGAAAGTTACCAAGCTTATAGATTTGATCACCAAGGGTGATGTTTTTGGCAAGCCCCAATGTTGGTGTTATACCATTGAATGGCAAAAGCGAGGGCTACCACATGCGCACATTTTATTGTGGCTTAAAGAAAAGATTCGCCCAAACCAGATTGATTCGATCATTTGTGCTGAAATCCCCAATGAGGAGGTTGATGCTTCACTGTTTCGGACTGTAACCAAAAATACACTGCGTGACATTGAAAATGGAACACCAAGAAATAGTGGCCAGAAAATTATGCAAATTTCAGGGTAGACGCGCCTAACCGAGTTATGCAAATGATGCAAAATGCGCAGCTCTCGTGCGCACATGGAGTAAGATATAAGGGAAGGAACTTGCAGAAAGGACAGTATTCGTGTTGTTATTTCTTCAAGGAAAATCATTGTAGAAATTTTGTTCTTGTGTCAAAAGACACGTGTAATAACAGAGAATACCAGGTCATCGTAAACGGAGGCAGTTCAAGCAGACAGACGCTTTTACGAGGGACATGGTGATCGGACTGAAAAGGGCAGGTTGGTCCATACGTCATATCGCAGCTGATACACACCTTGGTGCGTCCACGGTGCACCGACTGTGGAGAAGATGGTTGGAACAAGGAAATGTGGCAATTTATAGGAATGTCGGTGCAACCAGAGTGACGTCAGCACGTGTGGATCGGCGTATCCTTCGACAAGCAGTGGCGGCCCTACAAGCCACTTGTACCGCCATCCTGCAACATGTGCAAGACACCCTAGATCATTCCATCTCGACCAGAACCATTTCCCGTCGATTGGTTGCTAATGGCTTGCATTCATGCCGTCCGCTAAGAAGACTGCCATTGACCCCACCGAATAGGCGCCAACGTTTGGAATGGTGCCGGGCTAGATCGACGTGGATGACGGAATGGCACAGGGTCGTGTTCTCAGATGAGTCGCGTTTCTGCTTGTCCAGTGATAGTCGCCGTATACGCGTGTGGCGTCGACGTGGAGAAAGGTCCAATCCGGCAGCAATTGTGGAACGCCCCACCGTGCGACAACGTGGAATCATGGTTTGGGGCGCAATCGCGTATGATTCCAGGTCACCTTTACTTCGTATTCAGGGCACTATGACGGCCCAACGATACGTTGATGATTTGCTGCGACCGGTGACACTCCCCTACCTTCAGGGGGTACCCAATGCCCTTTATCAGCAGGATAACGCCCGACCGCACACTGCTCGCATTAGCCAACAAGCTCTGCAAGATGTACAGATGCTTCCCTGGCCACCGTACTCTCCTGATCTCTCACCAATCGAGCACGTCTGGGACATCATTGGACGCCGTTTGCATGCCTTGCCACAGCCGCGTTCAGAAGACGAACTGTGGCAAATGGTTGAGAGGGAAAGGAGAGCCATCCCTCAGGACGCCATCCGTACTCTGATTGACTCTCTACCTAGACGTGTTGCTGCGTGCATCGCCGTCCGCGGTGGTCCTACTTGCTACTAAGCCGACGCCGTTCTCGCTCTGTATTATGACTATTATTTTGAAATAAAGATCACTTATTGTTCGTCCCTGTCTCTCTCTGTCTGCCGAGTTTCATCACTTTCTGGCCACTATTTCTTGGTGTTCCATTTTCAATGTCACGCAGTGTATGATTCATGGGCCATGTGGACATGGGTATCCTAATCCTGGCTGCATGTAACGGGGTATATGCCAAAAGAAATATCCACGGCTACTCTTGGCTGAAACGCAGACAGTTAGGGATGGCTACCCATTGTACAGACGTCGCAGGCCTGAGGAAGGTGGCTTTTCTTTTGTTAAAAGAGTGAGAGTTTTCACCATTGAGAATGGTGATCAGGTTGTGCGCATGACTAATGTTACCATTGATAATAGGTATGTTGTGTCATATTCGCCTCTTCTATGCAGACTATTTGATGCTCACATCAATGTGGAGTCCTGTGCTTCAATCTCTGCTATAAAATATATCTGCAAATACATATACAAGGGTTCAGACCAATCAATTTTTGCAGTTACTGGTGCTCAAACAGAGTCTAATGAAGTGCTAGAGTACCAACGTGGTCGATATATTAGTAGCAATGAAGCTGTTTGGCGCATTCTGGGATTCCCTATTCACAGACGCCATCCAATGGTTCAACATCTCTCTGTACACTTGGAAAATGGGCAGCGTGTATATTTTAATTCTGCTAATGCTGCACTACAGGCTCACCGTCCACCTAAGACCACGTTGACAGAATTATTTGCCCTTTGCAGCGCGATAACTTTGCAAAAACACTTCTCTATATAGAATGAAATTCTTTAAAATTCTCTATGTTGAAGTTCCTGTTTACTACATTTGGTCTGCTTCTAAATCATGGCAGCCTCGAAAACAAGGCACTCGAATTGCTGACCAAGTTGCTTTTGCTTCTGATGCTATTGGCAGAGTCTACACAGTTCATCCAAATTTTGAGGAATGTTTTTATCCTCGCCTGCTGCTTCATAGTGTTCGTGGTCCGACTTCTTTTGCAGCCCCTAGAACAATCAATGGTGTGCTCTGTCAAACATATAAAGAGGCATGTCTGCATTTGGGATTGCTTGAGAAAGACCAGCAATGGCATCATTGTTTTCAGGAAGCAGTGCTAAGTGAGTCTCCTTTAAAAATCCGGGAACCTTTTGCTATTATTCTTACCTGCTGCCACCCTACCAACCCTCAAGATATCTGGGCACAATTTAAAGAACCAATGTCTGCAGATATTCTGAATCTTGCCAGACAGCAAACCAATGACGGTCTTTTACAGCTGACATACGAAATGTCAAATCAGGCTTTAATACTTTTAGAACAAAAAGTTCTGCAAGTGACTGGTTTCCATTTGACAAAGTTTGGCATGAGGTCCCCACAGCGCAATGTTACTCACCGAACCAGTCATGAACTTTTAAGAGAAACATCGTATGATCTCAGCAGGTTACTACAATTTGTGGCTTCGAATGAACCGAAACTTGCCAATGTTCCTGAACAAAAGGAGGCTTACGAAAGGATCCTTTCTAAAATTGATTCCAATGCTGGTGGATTGTACTTTCTTGATGCTCCGGGGGGCACAGGAAAAACTTTTCTGATCAATCTTCTTCTTACAAAGGTACTAAGTACTGGGGACATTGCTCTTTCTACAGCTTCTTCTGGTATTGCGGCCAATCTGTTGCATGGTGGCAGAACTGCTCATTCGACTTCCAAATTACCCTTAGATTTGACCAGGGATGAGGTACCAGTTTGTAATTTGAATGCTGATTCAGCAATGGGCGAAGTTCTTAGACAATGCAAATTTATTGTCTGGGATTAATGTACTATGGCACACAGGCATGCTTTAGAGGCAGTTGATATAACACTTAAAGATTGTAGGCAGGATCAGAGACCAATGGGAGGTGTAGTGTTGTTGTTGGCCGGTGACTTCAGGCAGATATTGCACATTATCCCTAGAGGTACAATAGCAGATGAGTTGCATGCTTGTTTAAAGGCATCCCCACTTTGGTCATTTGTTGAAAGACTTACTCTTTCAACAAATATGCGGGCTGTCAATTCAGGAGATCCTAACTCACTGTTACTTTCACAATTTTTGCTTCAACTTGGAAGTGACCAACTTAATGATACGGATGGTAATGTTAATTTTTTAAATGAATTGGTTAACACTGTTGTGTGTGACTCCCTCTCTGGCCTAAAGAATAGTGTTTTTCCTAACATTGGGGAGATGTTTAACCGGGGAAGGGCGAATTACTATCCTTGGCTTTGTGAGCGGGCAATTTTGGATCCAAGGAATTGTGTAGTTGATGCCATAAATGCTCAGCTTTTTAAAGAAATACCAGGGCAAAGCATTTTATATACTTCTGTGGATTCCACCATTGATGCTGAGGATTGCGTGGAATATACTACAGAGTTTTTAAATTCTTTAGAACCTTCTGGGATGCCACCACATCACTTAGAACTTAGAGTTGGTGTTCCCATTATTTTATTGAGAAATATTGATGCACCCCGCCTTTGCAATGGTACCCGTCTCTGTGTTAAAAGATTGTGGCCTCATGTGGTAGAGGCAACCATTTTGACTGGTTGTTTTCAAAATGAAGAGGTTTTTATTCCCCGGATTCCTCTGATTCATGAAGATAAACATTCTTCTTTGCATTTTAAAAGATTGCAGTTCCCCATTCGAGTTTCTTTTGCCATGTCGATTAACAAGGCTCAAGGTCAGTCCCTCAAAATGGCTGGCATTGACTTGGAGCAACCCTCTTTCTCGCATGGGCAATTGTATGTTGCCGGCTCTAGAGTTGGCTCAGGAAGAAATCTTTATGTTTTGGCTCCAGAAAATAAGACTTCAAATTTTGTGTATTCTTCTGTGTTGTCATGAATATTTTTTTAAATGCTATTTTAGTCTTTTTTTGTTATTGTTTGAGTGGTATATTATTTTCATAATTCTTTCTATATACAGTAAAACTCCGCTAATTCGAACCCGCGATATAGCGAACCTTCCCTTATAAAGAACCTGATGCAATTCCCGATTCCATTCCATTGAAAATACCATCGTGTATTTCCAATATGTTTATTTTTGTAGTAAAAGCCGTAAGATTTCGAAATAAAAAACATTTTCTATACAGTTTATATTTACCAATACACACAGATTGTCTTGATACATCCTGTGTTAAAAAGGTATCATATCTTTCTTGTAAACACTAGAAATATTTTTCATATTTAAAAATATAATTGCTTCTGATGTATTTTTTTTTTCTGGAAGCATACTGATCTATTAGAATAAAGAACACCTCTCCTGTCAATATATACCAGACAAGAAGCCATCTATTGACTGTCTCTGCAAACTAGAGGCCTTGGGTCGATGACAAAGTCATAACAGCACTTTTGACAAACTTAGAGGCGCCCACCTAAAGACCATGGTTCGGGCTATGGTCCTTGATGGCGTCTAGTCTCTACGTCTATTTTGACGGATGAGGTATCCCGTATATTGTCCCTTTTAAATGAATAGAGGTACACAGAGCTATTTCAGCAGGTTTTATTATTAAATTAAGACTCGAAAATTGAGTGATATCTTTCTCACCTTTTATCTAAAGAAAAATAAGGAAATATATACAGTTACAAAATTTACATAACATCGAACTATAAAAAAATACATATTTAATAATTAAACAATTACTTTGATTTCACTCTAAACAAATTTCGCGACAATATTTATAGATCATTATTCCCTCGGTAAAATTTCCATATGTATCCTGGCCATAGATGTAAAAGCTAGCGACTCTATCAGCTTAATGCCTCTTTCGCGAAACGTGAAGATTACATTTGATTCCATGTGGATCTCATGGAATAAAGTCCGCTCTGGACTAACGACGGCCCGACACCATGGTCTCCAGGTGGACGTTTCTCAGTTTGACAAAGCTTGTGTTGTGGCGAAGGTCAATAGATGGCGTCAATTTTGATAGGTAAGGTAACTGTTGTGATATGTGATGGATTATCATATGCTATGAATTTTGTCTATTTGATATGTTGTAACTATTTTTATGTAAATATTATTTTATCTTTCAACGCTATGCAAATCCATGGCGATCCTTCAAGATGTAAAACTCCTCGCTGTATAAAAGATAACTAAAAAATGGTGAAATAAATTCTTTCAGCCGGACAATGAGTGGTTGTCACCTCTAGTATTTTTAACATAAATTATAACATGGCGCAGCCGACATATGAATATTTTGTTTTTAAGCTTTGTCTAGGTCTCTAAAAAGAAAAGAGCAGAATTACAAAACATGGAAAATATTGAGCCACCTGCCGAATTTGTGCCATATAATGGTGAGAAGAAATAGGAAACTTGGCGTGAAGCATTTGAAATTTTCTCTATAGCTGCAGACCTGGAGAGCATGCCATTGGTACGTCAACGAGCCATCTTGAAACATATTCTTGGTGAAAAAACGATGTCGATATATAAAACATTCAGAGTAACAGAAAATGAAGCTTACCCAAGTATTAAAGAGATGCTCGACATGTTGTCAAAACATTTCAAACCCTTTAAAAATATAATTCAAATTAGAAACAAATTTTTCACATGCGTACAAAAGGAAGGGCAAGGTATAACTGAATTCGTTACGGAATTAAAACAACTTGCCCAGGAATGTGAATTCGAGGAATTGGCTGAATCTCTCATCAGGGATCGTTTCATAATTGGAATGATAGATCAGGAGGTAAAAAAGAAGTTGTTGGAAGATCCCCAGTTGACCCTACCAAAAGCAATTTCTGTAGCCACGATTGCCGAGTCTGTTTGCTTACAAATAGCGTCATGGGAAGAAAAACAGGCCATGATTGAAAAGATTAACAAAAATACCTGGGAGAAAAATAGAAGTCGAGTAGAAAAAGCTAAAGCAGGACCCAGTATTGCAAACACTAGAAATGAATGCAAGTGGTGTGGATAGCAACACACATATGGTAATTGCCCAGCATACGGAAAGACATGTAACGCATGCGGGAAATTAAACCATTTCGCAGCAGTTTGTAGGACCAAACGCATAAGAAACCTTATAGCGGAAAATGAAGGCGACGAATCCTTCGAAGGAGGTATCAATGTAAATAAGGTTCTTGTTAAGACCGTTCGGTCGGACAAATGGTCCACTGTGATGAGTATAAATGGCGACAAGACGTCTGTACATTTGGATACTGGTGCGCAGATTAATGTGCTTCCTCAGAAAGTGATAAGCTTGTGGCCAGCAAAGCCTATAATCAAGCCCACGTCGTTAAAGGCATATGCATATGGACATTCGGAATTACCTATCGTGGGGAAATGTGAAGTGTTATGCCAATATGGTGAAAAGAAAAGCTTGTGTGAATTTATTATTGCTGATGTCGATGCGCAGACACTCATCACAGGCGACACTTGCGAGAAGCTTGAGATTTTGAAACGAATCAATCAAATAAACTCGCATGAAATGATTTTACATGATGAAACAAAAAAAAAATACTCGAACAATTTCATGAGGTGTTTCAAGGAGTTGGAGTGATAAACTCTGAATGTAAAATGCATACAAAACCTGAGTATCCGCCTGTACGTGCCCTTCCAAGACGCATCCCGGCAAGCCTAGGAAATGAAGTTCAGTCTGAATTGGAAAAGATGGTAAAACAAGGAATAATTACGAAGATTTATCATGAAACAGAGTGGTCTCACCCTATGGTCGTAGTGAAGAAAAAATCGGGCCAAATTAGAATATGTTTGGATCCACGCAAATTGAATCAGGCCCTGGTGAGAAGACACTTCCAGACTCCGGCTCCATCTGAATTATTACATCAGATTCCCAAGGCTGATTATTATACCGTGTTAGATGTAAAATCGGCCTATTGGCATGTTCTGGTTGCCAAGGAATGCAGAGATCTGTCGGTGATGGCTAACACCATTCGGAAAGTTCAGATATAACCGATTACCATTTGGTTTGAATATATCGGCGCAAATATTCGTGGAAATGATGACAAATATTTTTAAGAACAGTTTTTGGAACGTCACATATGTAGATGACTTGCTGATATACGCAGATAGCATTGAAGAACATAATGAAAAATTGAAAGGTATACTAGAAATAGCAAGGAGAAATAATATCAAATTCGACTTGACTAAAGCTCAAATATGCAAAAAGGAGGTTAGTTTTTTGGGCCACATGATTTCGAAAAATGTAATTGATCCAGATCCAAATAAGGTCGACAAAGTGATCAACCTCAAAAAGCCAGAAGATAAAAAGTCGCTTCAGATAATCATGGGTCTCTTTACAACTATGTAGGAAAATTTATTCCGAATCTAGCCGCGTCAACGTCCAACATAAGAGGAATATTAAAAAAGAATGTGGTCTGGCACTGGGGCCCTAGACAAGACATCGAATTCCATCACATTAAGGAATGCGTTCGAAACGCTCCTTCGTTGGGCCATTACGACAAAACTAAGACGTTAGTTCTTCAATGTGATGCCAGCAAGGATGCTATGGGAGCTGCTCTGCTGCAAGAGAATCGACCGCTGGCATTTGCATCCGCATCATTCAACGATTCTCAGAAACAGTACTCACAGATTGAAAAAGAATTATTGAGCATTTATTATGGATGCAAAAAGTTCGAATATTTATTATTAGGACACACGTTCATAATCCAGACGGATCATCAGCCTTTATTACCACTTATCCAAAAACCGTTAACTGATATATCGCCTCGACTGCAAAGAATAGTTATGAAACTCTTTGCTTTTGATTTTAAATTGCAGTATCGGCCTGGAAAATGCTTAATTGTCGCAGATACCCTATCCAGGGATACTCATCCCATAGACGAACTCCCAACTCCCTTTCTCGAGGACAGAAGAATGGTCAAATTAATATCTGCCAATATCTCGGACGAAAAACTGATTACTCTACAGAAGGATACCCGAGAAGATACAACGCTGTTAAAAATAATCCACTACGTTATCGAAGGGTGGCCAATAAGCAAAAAAGACGTAGATGAAGATGTAAAACCCTATTATGATTTTAGACACCGTATTTACCTATGGAATGAGTTATTATGTGTCGGATCGGCAATAGTGGTTCCTGGAACACAAAGATACTACATGCTCGAATTATTACATAAATCTCATCAAGGAATATCAGCAATTCAGGGTTTGGCACGTGAATCTCTTTTCTGGCCAGGAATGTCCATGGACATAGCTGAGAGAGTTAAAAATTGTGACATTTGTCAAAAATACCAGAAGTCTAAAACACGGGAGACGTTAAGATCTTTTCCAATTCCGGATTATCCTTGGCAGACAGTCTCTATGGACATATTTTATATTGAAAGAAAGCCTCATTTATTAATTGTGGACAGATTTATTGGTTACCCGGAAGTTTATGCATTAAACCCGCCTACTGCGACCAATGTGAGAAACAAATTGGGAGAGACATTTGCACGATTTGGAATTCCGGAAACTATTATGTCCGACAATGGACCCCCGTTCCACTCAGAGATAATGACAGACTTTTGTACAAAATGGGGCATAAGGCAAATTTTCTCAAGTTCACACCTTCATAGATACAATGGACTGGCAGAAAGGAATATCCAAACAATAAAGACTTTATTGAACAAATGTAAAGATCAAGGATCCGACGCATATCTGGCCCTGTTGACCTACAGAAATACTCCAAAGAATGACCTACCGTCCCTGGCACAACTATGTTTGTCTAGAAGTCTCCGCTGCCTCATCCCAAGAATCACCCCGCTATATGGCCCGTTCAAAACCAATCAAAGACATATAGAGAATGCAAAGAAAAGAAGACAAAATTCGATGAAAAAGTGTTACGACAGAAGCAGTAAAATCTACCCTAAAGTCAGCGTGGGAGAGGAGGCCTGGTGCCAACTGTCTCCAAAACAGGCATGGACACCAGTGAAGATTACAGCTCACGGGAATTCGCCTCAAAGTTCCAGAGTCAAAACACCATCTGGAAAAGAATTCCTCAGAAATCAACAATTTCTAAGACCAAAAAATGGACCATCCGGAAAAGGGGAATCGCCCTCCTTGGGGACCTCGTTCTCAGGTGAATCGTCTCCAGTAGCGGCGGACTCCAGCAGTTGGCAGAGAACTACTGAAGAGGAGCCAGTCGCGGGACCATCTACAACTCCAATACAACGACAACCAAGTGATGGGATGGCTGTGCCCTCTGAGAACTCATCTGTAATGCCCCGGTTCTCTAGGTTTGGTAGAGAGCTGAAGAAACCACAAAGGCTTGAGTTTTGAGGAAGGGGAAACGTGTTGTGATATGTGATGGATTATCATATGCTATGAATTTTGTCTATTTGATATGTTGTAACTATTTTTATGTAAATATTATTTTATCTTTCAACGCTATGCAAATCCATGGCGATCCTTCAATATGTAAAACTCCTCGCTGTATAAAAGATAACTAAAAAATGGTGAAATAAATTCTTTCAGCCGGACAATGAGTGGTTGTCACCTCTAGTATTATTAACATAAATTATAACAGTAACCTTTATTGTTTATAGATAATTACTTTTATATATTTATTAGAAGATAGATAAATTGACTTTAATAACATGAATAAAAAAGTATATCTTAAATTTCTCTATAAAATATAAGAAACTTCTATTTTTGCAAATTAAAAGATTCTATAAAAATTGGAGAATTAAAACATTCACTTTATTAAGCAACATAATATCGGATGTAAAAGCATGTAATTAACAGATAAAGTTTACAATGTTTCTCTAGATCACTAGATAAGCTGTAGAAATGGCCACAACTTCAGATCAGATTGAAGAATATAAATTTGTACATATAATCGCCAAAAGTTAGATTCAACTTGATGAAAACTCTCTATATAATTTCTATAAAATATATTACACTATAATAACCAAATATTTATGGGGTCCAATTTGTCTGTTGGTATTATATGACGTGGTGGCATTCTCTTATTGGCTCTCACATACATCACATCAGCAATAATATAATGACTCTGCGCATGCGCAAGACAGATTCATTATTGTAAATCAAGAACATAGATTCCCGTCGTGTAAAAATTAGCTTTTTGAATAATATAATTTTCCACTTTGAATAGTTAAAATGGATTTCAGCCTAGGTTTATCATCTCTTTGAATTTCCCTGCATACATATTTGACAGAGTAATGTCATACAGGGTCCATTATAAAAGTAATGATCATTTACTGGCAAAATACATTTATTGATCGTAAATTGTGCAAATGTTCAATATTCTTCAAAATACATTCCTCCTGCATCAATACACTTGCGGAGACGCGTTTGGCACGCCTGAAAGACACCCTGAAACTTCTCGACAGGAATGCTTCTCAGGAACGTTGTAACATGGTGTTGGATGTTTTCCACGGTTTCCCAATGTTTTCTTTTCATCTCTCTCTTGAGTCTAGGAAACAAAAAGAAGTCACATGGAGCTAAGTCGGGACTGTAAGGGGGGTGAGGGATCACCGGGGTGTTGCTCTGGGCCAGGAAGTTGGTAATGATGAAGGCTGTGTGGCTGGTGGCATTGTCATGATGGAGCTTGACCGTGTCTTTAATGTCAGTCCTCACGCGTGCGATCCGGCGTTTCAATCTCCTGAGCACCTCCAGGTAAAAGGCTGAGTTTACAGTTTGTCCCTGCGGTACAAACTCACAATGGACTATTTCTCGGATGTCAAAGAAGACAATGATCATCGTTTTGATGCGCGACTTGCTCATTCGCGCTTTCTTGAGGCGTAGGGATGATTTTGTGTGCCATGCACAGCTCTGCCTTTTCGACTCTGGGTCGTATTCAAACATCCAGGATTCGTCTCCGGTTACTACAGAGTTCAGAAAGTCCGGTTCATTTTGAATCAAATCCAACAATTCTTGACAGCGCAAAACTCTTAAGTTCTTTCTGGTCTTGCGTCAACACTTTCGGCACAAGCTTCGCACAGACCGTACGCATTTGCAGATCCTCGGTCACTATCCCATGTACCACAAATGTGGACATGTGTAATGTGTCAGTAATTTGCTGGATGCTTAATCGACGGTCGGTACGCAAAACTTCAAGCACACGATCCACGTCCTCGTCAGTTCTGGCCGTTGTTGGGCGTCCTGAACGGGGTTCGTCGGCGACCTCCTCCCGGCCCTGCTTGAACGCCTTGTGCCACTTCCCAGACTGTGATCTTGAAATGCAATCGTCCTTGAAGGCTTTTTGCAGCATCTAGAATGTTTCGGTTGCATTTTTTCCAAGCCTCACGCAAAACTTTATGGCGTATCGTTGTTCAAGCGAACGCTCCATCGCGCTATGTTACAAAAGTTGAAAACACACTTCAAGCGGAGGCATGTATCTCCCCTCACACTGCTCGAACTCAACTGACGACTGGATGGGTTGAAAGGGCATATCCCTCCACCACATTTCCCACGGTTTTACCGTGCTGCCATCTATCGTCGCGTCACAATAACATTATGCTCATTACTTTCATAATGGACCCTGTATTTTACATGATAAGGCTTTTCATACTCACTTGTACAGATCCTTGAAGTTGACATCCGGGATGTCAGGGGGAGGTCTGGATAGTCCAAATGTTACCAGCCTTTTCAAGTTGAATTCGACGAATGTAAAATCCCTATTTTAGGAGGATCTCTATGAGGTCTTGTGCCGGCCATCTTATCCAGGTTCTTGATGTCCACCTCTCTGACCACCTCCAGTTCTGGAATTTCTAGAACTAGCGGATCTTCAATCTGTTCAAGAGATGGCGTAAGTTTTTCTCTAGAATGCCAACTGTTGAGGGTGTTCATATGAAATATTCAGCTAATTCAAAATTAAAAGTTTTCCAATTCAAATAAATTAGATGGAATGAAAATAAGCGACGTATACGAATAACGGAAAATTCAGAATAATTATTAATTTTTAATAAAAATAAATGGATATATATAAAAGAGTTCACGCAATGTTTGAGCAGTAACGCGTCATATATGCCGGATCATAGAAGTACATAAAGAGAGGAAGAGAAAAAAAAACTTTGAGTTGTAAAGGTTTTTAATGAAGAAACTTATTGCGCAAGGTTTTTTGATATTTTATAATAGTTGTAAAAGAGCTGAAGAGAGAACCATGTTAATATTTGTTCAAACAAAAAAAAAAAAAAAAAAGATTGGGTTTATGGTTTTTCTATGGTTATCTATTTTTCTTTTCCTCTATTTTTAATATAAATTTTAGATTATAATAAAAATTTATAGTGCGCGTGCACGCTAATTGGGCATAAAATAATTACAATGTTTTTGTATTTTTAAAAATGGAAGCCACATATGGTTCTCCCGAGGTGGAAATAGATTGGTACCAGACAATATTTTATCAAAGTTTGTCTGGCGCTTGATTTAATCCTTAGCTTACCTTCATTCCATCTCTCAGGACTTGTGTGGATTCAGATGAAAAATCAAATATTCTGTAAAAAGTAAATTGAATATTTATGCTTTAATTTTTTTGTTGTTTTCTTGATGTTCAACCAATTTATAATTCGTTCTCTTTGACTGTGTTTTAGTATTAAATGCTAGTGTGGAGTCTTGGTAATTTGTTCTATGTGAAAAAATAGTTCAAATGTGATATTATACTGGGATAAGGTTCATAAATTAAAAAGGAAAAAAGGGCATCTTCTTATCGGGCAACTGAAAGTGGCTGATGTCTTGCACCATCTATCGGAATGAATATCAACTATTCGTTCATTTTCAGTTATTCCAGAATTAGCCTAACACCCATTCATGATTGATTAAGATTTTCAGGTTGCCTGAATGACCAGTTTTTTGGTCGTTGAGGTACAGCTTGCACCACGCTGACGAGGGCCAATAGCCCGAAATGCGTACGTGGTTAGCTACTTTTGATTTGTTTTTTTTTTATTGTTTTTGTAAATGCTAAGAATTAGATTACTAAATGGGAAATTTGGTATATAAAGATATAAAAAAATAAATGAGTTTGAATTTACAAAGTAACATATGGGTAATTATGATTAAGGATTTTCAAACATTTTTAAATTTGGATGAAAGGTAATTATACAAAATTTCTATGAACAGTATCTAAGGTTTGGAATGCGAGTTTGGAGAATTTTCAAATATTGTCGCGCTTGACCCTTCCGGTTCTTCGCGACGACGCCGCTTCTTCCTTCGTGGATCACCTACTCGGATCCCGTTGCTCTCCCTCTGCAGCTGGACCCTGCAGAGCACCCAAGGACGTCCGAGAACCACCGCTCAAGTGGAACTCCCTTCCTCTGGCAGTATCTCTCGGCCTTACCACTGGTGGGGGGACACGAGAGACTTACCAGAAGATTAGAAGCAGCAATGTGGCGATGGCGAGAGGAACAACAGCAGGCGGCACCAAGACTTCAAACACTATCTCTTTATTGTCATTTACTACTAAACATTACATTTAAATGGGATAATAAACAGCGGGCATTTACATTACGCCACCTCCTGGGGCCAATATAAAAGTATATTTACAAACATTTTCCCCAGGAAACAGGACCACAGCAGTCGGCGATCCCACACCAGTTTCAGATAGGAAACAGGCGAAAGCGCCATCTATTGGCGGAGGTTGTAGTTATTCCGAGGCCTTATACGTGAAAATATTATATTGAAAACAAAGTGAATTGAGATAAATACATTGGACTTCAAAATTGAAATAAGATAGTTGAGAAGATAAAATATCTAATCAAGGACTGACCTGGCGGATATGTGTACGTCCTACTTAAATTTCTTGGACAATGTCAACGACCAGTTACGCAACCTTTCTGTGTTTACCTCTTTTTCTAGTCGTACATTAAAAGACGACATTTTTAAAATTACATCAGGCTTGGTTTGAGTTAAAATACGATCCATAAAGCTTGTTGTTTCTATGTGGAATATTTCAATATACAATATTATATATGTACAACATTGCATATATGTAAAACATATAGAATAGGACATATATATAAGAAAAATTATTATTTTTTACAAATGTGTAGATTAACAAAGCGTCATTCATTTAAATTTGGAAAAATCTACTATTATTCATTATTAGAGGTAATTTTAATAAATACACACACAAAAACCTTTATTAAGACACACAGGTCTTACAGAGGATTCTCCTTGGGGTTACAAGACGGAGAAACCCATGAAAGTGGGAAATATACAAAGGGGTAAAAATGGAGAAAGATTATATACACATGGTAAATATATACAGATTATTATTTGAATAATTCTATGGCAAATAAGAATTTTTTTTTGGAAATATGAATGGGAGAAGTGGAGAGCGAAAAGAGGAAGGAAAACAGGTATTTATATATGGAACATACATATAATGGAACAAGTCAATTCAAGCTCTTCTGCTCACACAGCACAGGTGGACCATGGCTTTTTTCAAGAAATCTTTAAGATATTTTCCAGGAAAATCCGAGTGTTCAGAGTTGTAAGGTAAACACCGTTTTATCGGTGTGTGTGTGGGGGGGTTGGCTTATCGTACCTGCCCAAACAAATAATAGGATATTGGCTCTGTCCTCCTCATCAAACAGAATTTTTTTGGTGTGTTTGGATGTTCGGTTAAGTCTTTCTTTTTACAGCATTTTTATTGAAGTTATATAGATTCAAAGCTACTGAACTATTGTCTATAAAGTTGGATAATAAAGAATATAATGTGAGGTGTATATGGCCTATCTTAGAGAAAAGTATTTTTATTTCCGTGTCATGAGGCATGCATTCAAATATATAATGTTCTAATTCATTTTCGGTTCTATTTTTGCATAGTTGGCAATACAAGTCTTCTGTCTTTATATATTTTATATGGTCTTCTAGATATAAAACAAATA
Organism: Cordylochernes scorpioides; assembly: GCA_030710605.1. NCBI lineage: Eukaryota > Metazoa > Arthropoda > Arachnida > Pseudoscorpiones > Chernetidae > Cordylochernes > Cordylochernes scorpioides. Next base: position 122,841,627 of record CP092865.1, on the reverse strand, counting down.
TAATTCTCAATTGCGCAATGAGGCGTTTAGTCGGCAGTGGGAGTTCACTTAGTAGATAGTTCTCTGCTGCGAATGTTTTATGTAAATATTTGTAGTGTGTGTGCAGCTTCGAATTGGTTATTCTTTATTGATAGGTTTGAATAGACTGTTCTATAGTGATTCAGATAATTTGAGGTATTGCTTTCTGTAGAATTTTGGGGTCTGAACAGTTCTTTAACCACATGAATCCAGTTGAGTTTAGGATATTCATTAAATTTTCTGTAAAACCTATAATGGTATTCGTTAGAGTGGACGTTTCCCATAATTGGGCTGGATTTGGGCGAAGATCTGGATTTTTCCATTTTTAATATTCTTAATCAGAACTTTAGAATTAGTTTGGTTGCTGTGACTCCTAGTGAGAAGTGTCTGGTTTCCATGCGTAGTATATAGCCTGGTGTGTTACTCGGCAAGTTCAATAATCGTCGGAGATAGTTATTCTGAATTTGGTCCAAGATTTTGTTCTTTTCGTTCGCCCAAATTGGAGCAAAATACAGCAGAGTTGACAGGATAATCGAGTCTAATAGTTTCATTGATGAACCAAATGAATTCAACCTGGATTTCTCCATAATTTTCCATACTTCGCCGGTAGCTGCAAGCGCTTTGCCTTTAAAGTATGAAGCCACTTGACTAAACGAGATTGTTGTTGTGAGGGGATAGCCAAGATAGAGATATTTCGATGTCGCTGTCAACAGTTGGTCTCCCCAGAACTATTTATCTGATTTTGCAGGGCGGCCCCCGTTTCGGAAAACCATTATCTTGGATTTTGATTCGTTCGGGGTTAGATGATTTGTTTCGAAGCATTTTAATTTTAATAAATACCTTGTTGTAATATAAACAATGTATTATTGGAATAAATATAGGTATCTCAAAATAAATTATTCAATTAATTCCCGACGTTTCAGTGAACCGCTGTCATACTCCTCAGTAAAAGGGGAGAAGGACAACGAGTCACTAAAACGTCAATAATAATAAAAAAATAGTTATTGTACTTATATTAATTCCGAATCAACTTCCAACCAACAAATTATCTTCAATACAATGTAATATTATCTTACTACCCGAGTGACCCAGAAACGCCCTGGGTTTACTCTAAGGGCCTGTGAAGACATATTAAGAGTATAGATAGTAGCTTACAATTAAAATAGGTATTTTTTAATTTATCAGAAGCAGCATTTCAAAAAAGGTTAAATAAAAATTCTTTCATGAGCAAAAAATGTATACACATTCATGTAGATACGCACACGGATAAATCCTGACCATCCGGGGTAGCTCTCTAAGGAAAATTACTTTCTTTATAGGCAGTAAATCTATTAGCAATTTATTTAGACACCCGAAAAATCTATCATTAAAAATTGATATGAATCAATAATAAAAAACACTCATAAAAAGAAAACAAAGCATTTTGGGTATGATATATATATGTGGTAACCGAGAGGGTCAAACCTGTAGTAACCGAAAGGAAATCCTGTTCCTTGTGGAGAGTTTTCCAGTACCTCTCTGCACCTTGGAAGACCTTTAACAGTTTTCACTGAGTACAGGCATTCGTGGTCGAGGCAGAATGGAATATTTGAGAATTTCCACACAAAAAAAAAAAAAACGAAGGGACACAGTTGTACTAGGAAAGTTCCGTGAACAGAGTTGAACTAGCAGCTAAAGATGGAGAGCATTGGGAAGAGGTTTCTTACTGTTCTATGGCGGCATAGTTGATGGAATGGACCTTGGGGACATCTAACGAGGGGTTCCGCCGATGGTGAAGTGACTGTTTATTTCCGGCCCATGTAGTTTGCCGAGTGGAAGTACTGGACTTCAGCGGAAGCAATAAGGGCGTGGATAGAAAGAGATGTCATTGTACACTCTTAACGACTTTATGCCAACCTCCTGACAACTTCTAGGCCTCGTTCTTACATATTGTTGGACTTCTATATCTCAATATTTGCTTTAGCTCAACTCTTAATCTATTACACAGTTTCATTTTATTATTCTTAGTTTTTACAAAGTACATTACATAATGTTGTGCAATGACACATCTCAATCATCCGTATAATTATGTGCAGAGGTGTTTTTATTATACAACATGACAATCTTGTTAAATCAGATACCAATATGGAGTTGTTGGTTCAAATTGCCATATATATAAATTGAAATTTGACGGTAAAATTTATAATAGAAAATTGAATAAATAAATAGAATAAATACTAATATTATGATCCATTAGCGCCCCATCTGTTATGAAAATTCGAAACTATTATAGATGCGTATGATTCTTTTGAATATTAAACAATTTTCTACTGCCCTTACACCCATTAATTTTCCATTGCAGTGAAGGCGTTAGAAATTGTTTAATTTTTAAAAGAATCATACGCGTCTATAATAGTTTCGAATTTTAATAACTATTAATATTTGGAGAATAAAATAGGTGTTAAACACGAATCGAAAAATAAAAAAATGCATTATATAGATCACTATGAATAATTAATTATATTTGGAGGAGATTGCTTAAAACTTTACAACTGAAAACTCTGTTAGTGTATTATCTATATAGGAGATATATCATCATATAAATTTTGAAGACCTTATCACAAAAAAAAAAACTAAAGTTTAATTATTTTATATATCGTGCTAAAAATAATATTTTCATTATTTCTGTGCATTTATTGTGTTCTAAGTCACATCATCAACGATTATTAAATTGTATATAGATTATTTCAAATATTTATCTCTGTATTGGTATATTGAAACATAATGTTACTGGTGTTGTTGTCGTGTCCAATGAAGAGCTTCAGATGTCTCCATACATCTCTATCACAGCAGTCGTAATGTCCTCTATCTTGGGTGTGTAAAGCTACTGTTCTGGGTCCATGTCAATTTTCTGCAAGGCTGCGGCCATTGCTAGACATGAGAATATGTGGGTAGGTGTTAGTTCCACGCCAGGACAACTGTTGCATGTCCTGTAGATTTTTTTTGCCATCTGGATGTATTGTCCTTCCTTTATAGTGTTTTGTTCTGAGTCTTGTTATTGGGCATCACCAATGAAGTATTAAAAATACTCCCTGATTCGTACATACTGCTGTTGAAACAACTCTACAATAGTGTTATGACGACTGGAAAATATCCAGCAATTTGGACTAATTCCACTATACACCCAATCTTTAAAAATGGTTATAAGAACAGCCCCTCCAACTACCGAGGTATTGCACTGATTAGCAATGTATCAAAGCTTTTCACTTCAATCCTAAGATCAAGACTGGAGGAATGGGTCGAGGGAAGAAGGGTTATACCGGAAAACCAAGCAGGATTTAGAAAAGGAAGATCATGTATTGACCACATATTTACACCAACTACTTTAATCCAACTATCATTAAGAAAAAAGAGGGGAAAACTATATGTATTTTTTGTCGATCTAAGGAAGGCATTTGATACTGTACCTCACTCAATACTCTGGAAAAAACATTACAACCTAGGCATAAGTTACCAATTCATAAGTATGACCAGAAGTTACTACGAACAAGCAACTATAGCTATCAGATGGAAGGGATCATTTACGGAAAGTATTAAGATAAACTCGGGAGTCCTCCAGGGAGAACCACTTTCCCCACTGCTCTTTATATTATTTATCACGGACTTAATCGAAATTTATAACAATTCAGACCTGATGAGTGTAAATTTGCCAGAATTTGGAGATATCCATTTATTGCTGTGCGCCGACGACATAGCAATTATAGGTGAGTCCAGGATGAACCTCCAAAAGAAGATCAAAATACTGAAAGAATATCTCGATGAGAACTTAATGACACTAAATGAGTCCAAGTCAAAGATTATGGTGTTCCGTAATGGAGGTAAACCCTTAAATAAGGATAGATGGTTCTGGAATGATAAACCCATAACAATAACTTCAAGATATACATACTTGGGATTCCCTCTGACACCAACAATAACAACTATTCACCCGGCAAATTACTTTAAAGGAAAAGCACTTACAGCAATTAACGTCACACACCCAATATTAATAAAATCAAAAACAAAGTCAATAAATTTATCAATCAAACTCTTTGATACAATAGTGAGAGCTGTCCTGATGTATGCCGCTCCATTGTGGGCAACAGAGCATAAAGACTTATTGGATAGTATACAAGACATATTTATCCGTAGGTTCCTGAATCTGCCCAGATACACTCCAGGCTACATAATCAGATTAGAAACCGGTCGTATCTCATTGAGTGTAACAGCTTTAAAATTAACCCTGAAGTATTGGCTGAAGTGGTTGAATATGAGCAGTGACAGATTGCCGCGTATATGTTTTAATAGAACACGGGAACTGTCTAATGCTTCGGGCACACCCATCGGTTTCATTAAAAAGCTCACCAATCTTCTTAACAATAATGGATCCCCTGCACTTGTTTCCTGTGATGATCCTGAAACGCTGAGGAGCGCGATTACAGGACTCTTAAAAACAGCGGCAGACCAATCTATACAAAACGACCTTCCAAGAATGGATAAATCTAAGCTATACTCTCACTACAAAGACATTCACATATCTTTCATGACGGAGGGATACCTTTTAGGGGATTTTCCTTTCCCGGTTGTGAGACTACTTGCACAAATTAGAATACTTTCAAGTTTTTTTTAGAGAAAACCACACCAAGATGCTCTGCGGTGAGGACCCGATTTGTACCTTCTGTAATTCAAAACTAAAAAATGAAATCACCCACTATATTTTTGATCGCTCTGCTCTGAAAGAAGAAAGAAGAACCCTTATGCTCAAAACTGGGCAACTCTGTGCTTCACTTCCATCAATAATTGACAATATGACCCAGAATAAGTATATTGCTACGGCGTTTTATGGTTTCCACAAGTCCATATCTCAGAAGAAGGCCAAGTGACACTCACTCTTCACTTTCTTACTGCTACTCTTTTTGTGTTGTTTTTTCTTGCTTCCCTCTTTCTCTTTCTTTTTTTCTTCTGTTTATATTGTTGTTTCCTTTGTCTCACCGCTTTGTTCTTATGCATACCTCTGGTGAATCCTGTATAGGGTCAGTGACCCTAAATAAAGGCTTTTTTTTGTTGTTGTTGTTGAGTCTTGTTATTGTTTTATAATTTTTCTTTAAAACATTTAAAAATATATAATATTTACAATTATAATTGATTTAAAAAAACTAATAATATAATTTTATGAAACATTCTGTATTAATTTATAAATTATTAGAATATATCAACATTATTGTGAACCAAAATCTTTAACCGTGGAGGTAAATACGAGGTAACGGCAAATGTTTCCTTAACATTGTTGGCAAGGTTTATCATCTCTATTCTTCATGGACATCCAACTCTCTGTATCAGTGTGTCCACTTAGAACAGTAATCAGTGGCAGCCTTTACACATCTGGTGTTCTCTGGAGAACAAATGGTTTTAAATAGAAATATTAGCCTGAACAACTTCAACAAATGTCTTCCCCATAGAGTGTGTTAGGATTGTCGTCACAATTTTCAATCTAGCAAGACACTTTAATATAAGCATTGCTAGGGCGTATATATAATACTATATGTATATTGGTAATTTAAACCAACAACCTCATATTGTATATAAAATAACCAGATTGTCATGCTGTATAATAAACATATCTATAAATAATTATACGCTTTATTGACATGTGTCATTACATCATCATATTTAATGTATTTGTACAAACTGAGGAAAAATAAATAAAACTCTGTAATAGATTAAGAGTTGAGCTAAAGCAGAGATCGATATGTAGAAGTCCCACAACTTTAAGAATGAGGTCTAGAATAATAGTTCAATGATACTTCCTCCGATCCACGCCCTTGTTGCATCCGCTACAAGGGGGTTGGCCAAATATCAGGGAACAGGCTAAATCAATGTTTAGTTGATTTCCGTTCCACCAGATGGCGCTCTGCTTTCTGTAAAGCACATGTGCTCCTGGTCAGGATATGTCATTTTTAATATTGATTTCAATGCCTGATCTTTTTATCTTTTATTTTTTTCTTTCGTTTTTTAATGTGCTAAGCGTATTTACGCAAGTTTGGCCTTAAATACCCATTTCTTGGTTTTTCAGGAAGCCATTGGGATCAAAAAATATTTTTTGGTCGCAATGGTTCAGCCTACTCCACGCTGACGAGCGCCAAAAGCGCGAAACGCGTTCGTGGATGGCTTTTCTTGATTTATCAAGAAATTGGGTTGGCCAAATATCAGGGAACAGGCTAAATCAGTGTTTAGTTGATTTCTGTTCCACCAGATGGCGCTCTGCCTTTTGTAAAGCACATGTGCTCCTGGTCAGGATATGCCATTTTTAATATTGATTTCAACACCTGATCTTTTTATCTTTTATTTTTTCTTTCGTTTTTTAATATATATATATATATATATATATATATATATATATATATATATATATATATATATATATATTTATATATATATATATAGTCGAACCTGGATATTTCGAAGCACAAAGGACCAAAAGAAATTTCTGAATTATCTAAAATATTTGAACTAAAAACGGAAATTCTAGGGACCAAGATAAATGTTCGAATTAAAGTCGTTTGAATTATCCAAGTTCTACTGTTTATTATGTATGTATATGTATATATGATTTTAAAAAATCAACTCATTTTCGGAGGCTGCGTTTTATTGTGATATGTATTAATGCGTATGTATATGTCATATATATAATACTTTTGAGATATAATGTGTGTTTAAAATAATTCTTGATACGTTTTCAATTATATATATCTTCATTTTATAACAATAGATAAATAATAAAAAATAAAGGGTATAGATTGGAAAGTAAATACATCTGAATATGAAACGCTTTTATTCGGCTCTTGAATAAATGTCTTGTCGTCGTGGTACAGTAGGGTGTCGCCTCTTGACATTCATCGACGCCTTTGTACAATTGGCATTCATCCATTAGAAGCAAGCCCCATACTTGGTAATCTTGATGAATTTATTATTAAGTTCTTGTCCTTTCACCTCTCTCAGTGCAAAAACTTGAGATATAACCAAAATATGTTCTAATGAGGTTCGGAAATATGTTGGTTGTGTTATAATTCTTCAAAAAAGGGAAGTTTTCAGCGTCAAGAAGGTAGGTAAGATCCTGGAGGTAAGAAGCGCTGGTATGACCTGGCCAGAATATGATGATAGTATTGCGGTAGTTATAATTGATGTAAGGAATCAGCCTTGAAGAATGATAAATTCATATGGACTGGTTGCAACCCACACCAGCCCCTTTCTTTATTTTTTATATTGCTTAACACAGCACATCACATTTCACAACACGACACAACACAACACAGCACAACACATTACAACGCAACATAATATAACACAATGAAACACAACATTAAACAAACAATAACTAGCTATATACATTATAATATATACACGTTTTAACAAGAACTCGTCCGAGGTCTTGGCTGACGATTCCTGTAACAAACATTTTGAAAATTAATATCAAATAAATGTCGTTACACAAATAAGATTAAGATCTTGATTGTATTTGTATAGATTTAGACGTTTTGTGAAAATAATCTTTTAAAATATTTGCATAATTTTAAACAATATATTATCTTCATATTATATCATTTATATAATGAGAAATACTAAATAAAACATTTCATTAACGAAAATTGCTATTTTTTGAGGGGTTTTTATTTGATTGAAATATTTTACTAAGCTTATTTTTATAAATTTACTTTTCTATTGGTAAAATAAAATGGCTTGGCCAACTGAATTGTAGTGCGAAAGAGAATATTATAAAATCGTTATTTTCAACCATTGGCAACTTTTGTTTAATTTGGAATTTTTGTAGCCATATCTTCAAACCTTTGGTAAAGTATTAGGACAAATGGAACAACACAATTATCATCTTAAATGACTTTAAATTGTTGGTTTTCAACATATCTGCAATATAATATACTAGCGGACCCGCCCGGCTTCGCCCGGGTTTTACCCGAGTAAAAGTTTGTCTAACGAATCTCTCGATAAAGTGAACATTTTTTTCCCGGTCCCTTGAAAAATACTCGATAAGTTGAATAAAATCAATATTAATTGGTTCCCTCGGTAATTGGAAGTTAAAGGAATAGTATCTTGCCTTGGAATTGTATCATTATTCTTGTATGGATGTACCCGGCTTCGCCCGGGTTTTACCCGAGTAAAGGTTTGTTTAACGAATATCTCGATAAAGTGAACATTTTTTCCCGGTCCCTTGAAAAATACTCGATAAGTTGAATAAAATCAATATTAATTGGTTCCCTCGGTAATTGGAAGTTAAAGGAATAGTATCTTGCCTTTGAATTGTATCATTATTCTTGTCTCAAATAAATTGCCGTGTCATCCTGAATTTTGTCTTTCCTAATTTTCTACATTACAAAATCATCGTATCATCATGATAATATTTAGAGCAGATTGTTGAATTATAACAGATAAATTAGAATAATTATCTTGATTATTTCTAGGCGAAAAGTTATTTCAAAAATTTTATTTGCTAGAAACCTTCCCAGTACTATACTAAATAACTTCCCAAAGTTTCATGGCGATCCAATGAGTGGTTTGGTCAGGCATAAAGGACAAACAAACAGACATACATTTTTATATATATAGATATTAACAGTAATTAAACGTAACAGTAAGAAAATGTTGATTTTAAAATATTTTAAATTTAAAATAATTTAAATATGTAAATAGAGTCTCTTAAGAAAGACCACCTAAAAACATGAATCAACTTGTTTCTCCTGTTGGTGGTCTCTCATTGAAGATTCTAATTGCTATTAAAGAATCTCTAATAGACCTTTAATAAGAGACTGCCTCTTGGAGAGACGGTGTAGCTACGAAATGGATATTCCCGGCTTCGCCCGGATTTTACCCGAGTAAAGGTTTGTCTAACGAATCTCTCGATAAAGTGAACATTTTTTCCCGGTCCCTTGAAAAATACTCGATAAGTTGAATAAAATCATTATTAATTGGTTCCCTCCGTAATTGGAAGTTAAAGGAATAGTATCTTGCCTTGGAATTGTATCATTATTCTTGTCTCAAATAAATTGCCGTGTCATCCTGAATTTTGTCTTTCCTAATTTTCTACATTACAAAATCATCGTATCATCATGATAATATTTAGAGCAGATTGTTGAATTATAACAGATAAATTAGAATATTTATCTTGATTATATCTAGGCGAAAAGTTATTTCAAAAATTTTATTTGCTAGAAACCTTCCCAGTACTATACTAAATAACTTCCCAAAGTTTCATGGCGATCCAATGAGTGGTTTGGTCAGGCATAAAGGACAAACAGACATACATTCATTTTTATATATATACAAAATTTTATTTGCTAGAAACCTTCCCAGTACTATACTAAATAACTTCCCAAAGTTTCATGGCGATCCAATGAGTGGTTTGGTCAGGCATAAAGGACAAACAGACATACATTCATTTTTATATATATACAAAAAAACAAATCAAACAAATATCAAATAAATTGCCGTGTCATCCTGAATTTTGTCTTTCCTAATTTTCTACATTACAAAATCATCGTATCATCATGATAATATTTAGAGCAGATTGTTGAATTATAACAGATAAATTAGTATATTTATCTTGATTATATCTAGGCGAAAAGTTATTTCAAAAATTTTATTTGCTAGAAACCTTCCCAGTACTATACTAAATAACTTCCCAAAGTTTCATGGCGATCCAATGAGTGGTTTGGTCAGGCATAAAGGACAAACAGACATACATTCATTTTTATATATATAGAAGATAATAATCCTGATTAATATATTTTAAAGTTTTGTGTGGGATGAAAATATTATATATATTTAAAGAACAAATATTTATTTTCATATAATAGACTGTATTAAGGCTGTTTCTCTCAAGTCAAATTACATTGAACTACACTGAATTATCTTAAAGATAGAGGCTGCCTGGCCGGCATTCATATTTCTTGAAAATAAAGATACTTCGGCCAGTAAATCTTTTTTTTATTACCTCGACGTTTCGACAAAAAGCCTTTGTTCTCGTCAGGAGCAAACAAAAATTAAAAAAATTGGCAAGGCGTTAAAAATTAATTTATTTTCAAGAAATACACTGAATTAATGCAAAATAGCTGATGCTATTTGGAACACGATAAGTAAACCTTTAACCTTTCAGTTTTTATTCCTATAAAACAGGTCGACCTTCAATTTGAAACCTGGGGTTGGGTGGAAGAGTGGTATGTAACTTTGATATTCTATATAAACGACCAAAGATCGAATCCCGCATTTGTTTTTTTTTTTTTGGTAAAAAAATTACTTTGCTACCCCCCGATTTTGGAAAAGTGTAACTTCACCAGTTGGTGTAAGTAACCAAACGCCGCTCTCTGGCACATGTGTAATAGCGAAGAAGTTGATCGAATTTCTAAATTAGAAAACATGTTGTGGACTTACAGTTAAAACAGCGCTATCTAGCAACCTTGATTGTCATATCATACATGGGATGTTTACCGCTACCAAGGATTTTCTTCACGACCATAAAAGTGTATGTTAAAACAGATCTTACTTTGTTAAATATTTGAAATTCTCTTTCAAATTTCAGAACCTATTTTATAGTATTAGGGCCGTGAATAAGATTGGCTTTAATGTTCAACCAATTTTATTTAAAAAAAAAAAACAATCATTTTGAGTTTAGCTCTCGTGTTTTATACATTGAATTACACTCATGTGGAGATTCTTTTCTACTCTTCAACACACATCTTTATAGCAAAAAATTGAACAGTACAATTTCGAGAACACATCATTATAAGAAGATTTTATAGAATAATATTATAAGTTAGAGCAACACTTACCTTCATTTCCGGCAGCATAGGACGAAGGAGACCATCCTCTTTGCCCATTTCTTCCACCGGGAAATTGGTTGGGCTGGTTCCTCATCGCCCTCACTGTAATACCGCAGATATTTTATGGGGGAATTTGAATGGTGTCAAGTACTTCTCTCATATATTAATGTAATTTCTACAAAGTATAAGCTTGATAGCTATTTTATAATATGAATATCATATTTTTTCTATTTGGTTTCTTCTCAATATCAATTTTGATCCCCTTGTTAACTGTTAGTATTAATATGCTTCAAATATCGGCTTAAAAAAATTGTGCAAAGCATAAAAATAAAAAATACATGTTTTAAAGGTGTGAATGATAAAGTTGAGAACATATTCAAGGTCAGTAAATACCAGATTTATTCGCGCCTGATAAAAACCTATCAGTGTTAATTTAGGAAGAAAAATTGAGCAAAGTCGTTAATAAGCAGAATCCTACATTTTTATATTTGAATCAAATTAGCACTGTACATCATATCACATACAACGGATAAAAACACATACACCAACTCATATAAAACATTGGGAAAGAAGTAAATTCCGAAAAGGAAAAATGTGGTGAACATCGTTTATCAATTACACATTGGACGGAATTGTATGAAGTAGGTGAAAATTCGAATCAAAATTAACACTTGATTAATGATCAGACAAGGTAAGATTGACAAATCGAAATAACGTGAGGTAATTTTTCAAAATTATTTACAAAAATTTGACAGGGTTCATTATAAACACATATACCTAGAGGAAATGTCAATGCTATATGATAAATAAATTACAATCTATAAATAAATTATAATATTTATGATTTAGGAAAATCTATTCATAAATTCTGATTCACGAATATTTTCTTTTGAGAGTTAGTCTAGGTTTTCCATGCTTAATTTCAAAGCCAAAGTAGAAATTTTCAAAACTTTGGCCACTTCCACTTACTAAACCGAAAATACTGCCTCGCCTAAATTTGACAACTATATTAGGAGTTAATTGATAAATCTTACTTATTTTATTATATGTATCACATATAATAGAATGTAGAATCTAAAAAGAAAGTCATCAAAAAATTTCAGAACAATATATTTTCTAAAAAAATTGTGATATTTGAGAGAAAATAATTCTCCTCAATAATTCATCAAAATTTTCTCTCGAACACATTTCTTTGTACCCAGAGTGTCAAATACCACCGAAACTCATTAAAACATATTTTTATCAGTCGAATCCATTAAATATAATAAAATTTTATTATTTGTGAAGTTGAAATTTATTTAATTCTCCGGCTATCAAAATTTACAAATTTTACCTCTGAGTATTGCTATATTTGTATTTTTATTTTATTTTAGAAATTTGAAAATATTTTGATCATTTCTTTGAATTAATTTGAGAGAGCCATAAACCTCACTCAAAATTGAATTCATGAGCATGTTTATGTGTGAAAATATACATTAACCATTTTCTATAAGCGAATTTTCAATATATATAATATATTTGAATATATGATATAGTCAGTGACTATAGCATTTACTACTTTAGCATTTAGAAAATGATCTGTGAATGGCCTTTGACAAACAATTTTCGCCAAATGGAACATTTTATTTGTGAAAATGTTTTTTTGTTTTATGGCTTTATATGATGGAACCCTTGGACCTCAAAGATGCTTTTATTATATATGTTGATTCTTGTTTTAGTAATTTCATAGCTGGAATATTTTAGCGTGCTATTCCTGAAGCATATTACATATAGAACATAAAATTATAAATCATGATATTTCAAATAAAGCAAATTTCGACACTTTCCATACAAAGTCCCTAACTTAATTATATGTTTAGTTGAAAAGTTTAATATCTTAGATATCAACAATATTTCTACATTATTTGCCTTTCAAATCCTGTGAACTACAAAAGAAAACAAGAGTAGAATTATTAATGCCTCAAATCATATAGCTGAACAATAAAAATTTCTATTGAAGATAAATTTATTCTAAATTCCCCTATTTATATCACAATTATTGAATTTTCGGCGGCAAACCCAGAAAGGTCATATCACAGGTTGTTGAAATTGGCCAAGCTACTGAGGAATAATACAAACATATTGCCCATATCAGACCTCAATTGATTTTTTTTACAGAAGGCAGAACACAGATAGACAGACAGGAGATGAGATCAGCACAGCAGCAGAGAAGAATCACAAGTCTTCTCCTCGAATTCCCAAAAAGAAGCATATTATAGAAAAGGAAACTATAATCACCATTTTTTAAAAAATAAAGCAATATTCCGACTGTCCATACTAACACACTAACTGAATTATATATTCATTTGAAAAGGTTCGATAGCTTAGATATCATTAATAATCCTAAAATATTTGTATTTAACATCTAGTACTCTACAAAAGAAGGCAAATAGTAGAATTACTAAAGACATTAATTCATATAGCTCGACATTAAAAATTTTAATTTAAAAAAAATCCAAATCCCCTCATATATTTACATACAGAGAAAAGCACAAATATTGGAAATTCGGCGGAAAAACGAGAAAGGTCTGTAACAGGTCGTTTAAATTGTTCAAGCTACTAAGACATAATGCAAATATATTGGCCATTCAGTTCTTGATTAGATTTCTTATCCAGAAGGTAGAACACAGGTAGACAGATAGGAGATGAGAGCAATACAGAAGTAAAGAAGAATCAGAAGTCATATAGTTAGCTCACCATGCTGCCTGATCGAACAGCAATCCCCGGAGTCCCCCTTAGTCCGTCTCACCTTCCCGGGTGCTACACCCTGAACCGATGTAGCCCTTCTCCTCTATGCGTGTAGTATTATTTGGTCTTAAATCTGGTGCGCGCCCTCTTCTGACCACTGATTGCATGTTGGATGAGGAGCCTACTTGCGAGGTTGTCTCTCTTTCGTAAAAAAAAAAAAAAAGATTTGTGAAAACATCAGATTTTCAAAGAAAACTCAACACTATTTATTTTATATTTGTTTATAAATGTGAATTCACATATAATATCAAGTTTAAACATAATAAATATAAAGACAAAGGTCGTCTCTCTCCCGTCAAAATAGATGGCGTTTAGCTTTGACGTCTATTTTGACAGGAGAGGCGAGAAATTCTTTTTAGATAAAAAATATATATATAGATCAATAAAATTAAATATATAATATTATATAAATATTATATAATCTAAAATTCAAATATTTCATTTTTTTAAAAACATGTATTTTATTTTCATCATTAACAGTTTTACATTTTTTGACCATAGATTTAGAATATACCACTTTGGTATTGTTGTAAATATGTTTAGTTAACCTACCTATTTTTTTAAATTCACGAATATAGGATTAATTTGATAAATTCTATATTACTTTGAAAAAATGTTACGTGTAATTCTTTTCAAGTAATTGAAAATAAAAAAAAAACTACTTGATAAGTAAATAACTATCTTTCCTTTTTCACGACTGCACCTCCAATCCTTTATAAATTCAATAACAAAACATAATAATCATAACTTATATATATATACAAACTACGATATTTTCAGATATTTCTAAAATATATAAAACAATGTTAAAAGATCGTGGTTTAAAAATCTGACACAAGGTTATAGTTTATTTGAACCCGTGAGAGATATTGAATAAAATAAGCTACTGCAATACATTTATTTATTTTTTATTTGAAATGTAGAAATATAGATAGGGGTGTCAATTCTATCATTGATTGTAGTTTAAAAGAGCGTTTGGGTAAAATTTAGCTACGCTGAATTTTCTCGTCAATTCGCGCGCGTGAAAGAGAAAATTATTTTTAAAACCTCGGAGATTAATTTCCGCAACTATGGTTAAAGTCGCCTAATAAATGACTCTATTTCTCACTTAGGTATATCTTTTAGATTATTCTGAAAAAACATATAGGGCATCTCTCCCACCAAATTAAACCTCAATGCTAGAAGCCATTTATTGACCGTCGCCGCAAACTTTCGGCCTCGGGTCGTATTACAATAAAACAGCACGGCGCATGAGCGTTAAGGATTAATTGATCTTTAGCCAAAAACTCTTCCCGGTAGAGCTCAACCTTTTTTTTATTATTGGCTTTTAAATAATAAGAAAGAGATAAATTATTTTGAACGGTTTAAAGATAATTAATTAAGGAGAAGTTCCGTATTTAGGGTCAGCCATCTTAAATTTCTTTGTATGTGAGGGTTTAGATAAAAGACCGTTTTATACTCACTTGTAGAGTTCCTTGAAGTTGACATATGGTATGTCAGGTGGGGGTCGAGACAGACCAAATTTGACCAGTCTTTTCAAGTTGAATTCCGCAAATGTGAAATCTCCCATTTTCGGAGGATCTCGATGTGGCCTGGTGCTGGCCATTTCATCCAGGTTCTTGATTTCGATTTCTCTTATCACTTCCAGTTCTGGAATTTCTAGAACTAACGGATCAGAAATCCTTTCCAGGGAGGATGTAATCTTTTCGCGGGAATGAAAACGCAAAGATCGAGACATCATTTACTCTGCTGATCCGAGCTAATTGACAATGGTTTGGCTCGATTGTATTAAGACTTTTATCTTTCTATCTTTTATGAGATGTTTTATTCCATTCCACATCAAAAGGTCGAAGCATTTAATATTAGTCCCCTTCTTCGAAAATTAACCTTAGTTGCATATATAACTAAATTATTTGAAGATATCCTATTTTCAAATGCGAAAAACTTATAAAATATCACACATATATTTTCAAAAAACATAGGTCAAATAAAAATACATTTATTAAACATTCAACGATGAGGCATAGAACTAACTTTTGGAAATAAACAACCCAAAGAGGAAGAGACTTTAAAATTCAAATAACTTTATTGACAATCTGGTAAATTACATATCAATACAAAATAAAAAGGTGAATGATATATTATGGTATATATTTGGAAGAATTCTTCAACACGATGAGGTCATTCAAAATATCCAGTGTCCTTCCAGAATGTACTTATCGACTATTTCTACAATATATGAGAGTGGTTTGTAAAATGTAAGAAACTTATCCTCGACTTTTATATTAAGAATCCTGGAAAGGGAATTCTTAGCCGACTTCTTCTCAAACGAGAAGATACTCAGGAGACTTTTTCATGTGGGAGATATAGCTGTCTTCTCTATATGGCACCTTCAAATGTCCATTTCCGCGGTTTCTCTCCAATAATACCAACATTGACTTTCTCGAGTAACCTTTTTGGCACTCGCAAGCTATTGATTTTTCTTTGGTTTTTCAAAAGATGATTCTTCCTCCAGAGTAATCTAAAATTAGGGTTTTTCATGTCCTCAAATTTAGAAAACGGTATAGGTAGAATGTGAACTTTGTCTTGTTCTCTTTAATAAGGGCTGCATCTTTACCAGTGAGGTTGGTGTAGAGGTTGTTTATAATAACAAGGATAGGTACATGTTTGGCACTGAGTAGAAACAACAGTGGTTGGGTACCAATAGGGAAAGACTTAAGGATTTATTACCAATGAAGAAAGGAAAGGACTAGAAGTGGTCGTCACTGAATTCTTCTCCAAAGATTCAGAGTGACAGGGTGAGGATGTAGGGACACTAGACCCTGTCGGGTGTCCTGATGATGGCCTGGACAATATTCGCTGGAAAGGTGGTTCGCCATTGTTCCTGATGGTGGCGTTTGCTACACCTGACGTGGTAGCGATATTGGCGTTCACTGATTATTCATTCGATATAATCACTAGTTTGGCAGGAAGCTGATAGTTAAAGTCCTTCATTCAGAAGGATAAATGCTCAACTATTACCATTGGAGTAGTTCTAGTTACCGCTACCATATGCCTCATGGAAACCTACCTAAGGTAGAGAGGAGAGACCTCTACTCCTCTGATCGCTATTAGGACATTCAAAATAACGAAGGACAGAAACTCAACCAGCTCCCTGCCAAGCTGGTGATTATATCCTAAGGAGATTCTATATCCAACTACATGGGCAATGGCGTTAGGTGTGGTAAGTGTGGCCGCCAGGGACAGAGCGAGCCACCTTGGGGACAAACAGGGAACGACACCAGGACACTCAACAGGGCCCAGTGTCGACTCCACCTCCCTATAGGACTGTCACATCCGGCAGCCCCGCCTCAACACCTTCAGCCATAATCGCCCGCGGCGAAACATTCTCTCCAGGGAACTCAGGTGTCTGAACCTTCTGCTCCATCTTCGAAAGCCGGTGGACAACAATTTAGGCCCTTTTCAGCCTCAAGCCAGAATAGCCTGCTCCCACCACCACTACACCTCCACCTGCAGCATTAGCCACCTTGCGAAAGAGGCTTCCTCAGTGCAGATAACCCTCCCTCCAACAACCCATAAGGTCAAAATCCCGAGACTGCACCTGTTATAGATAAACGATAAAAATAACTTTGACTTGTGCTTAATTAATAGGTAGAAAATCTTTCTTTTGATAAATAATATTTAAGATAATAAACTTAGTGATATTAAAAATTATAGATAAAAAAACTTGTTGGTAATCAAACTTATAGATAAAAAAACTTGTTGGTATTCAAACTTTTAGATAAAAAAACTTAGATGTAATAAAACTTATCGGTAAATAAAAACACTATTTATAAACATTTTGGTAGAAAAACTTGCTTAAATATATGTTCAAAATAGTGTACTTAACTTGGATAATTTAAGATTGACATTGGATTAAATTTAGGTACTTTAATTAAAACATAAGGATTAAATATGAAAATGTTGGACGCGTGTTTAAATGGCGTCGCTTTTCTTCTTGATAAAAGTTATTTCTAATTTATTTTTCCGCCGCGCATGCAAACCACCTCTTATTCTTCGTCATCAACTACGGAGGCGTACCACTTCTCACCGGCGGTGGCGCCGCCAGGGGAGCTTAGCTAGATTTGGTCAATCTAACCTCTCCAGCACCATCCACCAGAATTCCAGAATTTTCCAGTATATACTCAAAATGCTGAGGATATGGTAGAAAGGCTTTTTTTATATACTGAGCGCTCGCTCAATCTTGCGTCTTTTGAGTCATGAAATACAGATATAGTATGTGCGGGTTTTAAAGCCAAGGTAGGGAGGATGTCCTGGTCAGCCTTTACGCCCGGGAAAAATATCCTTCTGCAACGTTTCTCGACCGTGCGAGTGTTGGGGGCCACTATATAAACCAGACGCTGTCAAGGCGCCTTGTGAAGCTGATGAATTCCAGTCGTCCCTTCATTGAGGGATCAGTCTGTTGTATATATTTGAATTTAATTATTATTATAATAATAATTCCCTTGGATGATTCAATAGAGTCAGGTCAAACATTCATTCAGACAGAACCAGCACTGAACCTGTTCATTTTTCTAGGATGAAAGCAAATATGTTAAAGATATGAGATAGTCATTATTGTCATCGATTACTTTTGTGATCAAATAGAAAACGAGAATGATTCGTTCGCTGAGAAATCGTTCTGAGGACCGACTACGACTTGTTCAACAAGAACGACTTTAAGATCCCCTGGTTATAGAAATGCCAGACATTGGAGTGCTTCGAGAAATCAACGTCAGAGACCTGGATAAAATATTTCAATCCCGACCACGTCACCAGGGTCCGAAGATGGGCGATTACACTTTTGCAGAATTTAACTTGAAGAGGTTGGCAAGATATGGGGCAAGAAGACCTCCTCCTGAAATTCCGTATGTGGACTTCACCAAGCTCTACGAGTGAGTTGTGAACTAAAGTATATATGTATAGATTGGTACTGTCGCCATATATACAACTATTGCAGTAATTGAAATGTAAATAACATGATAGAGCAGTTATCAAGCGGAATAATGTAAAGTTTTGCCGTTATGTGGAATGTGATTCATAGCAATTGTTGATGTGAAGATAAGGAGATAGAACCTTCCATTAAACTCTTACAGAAATCTATTTATATTTTCACTGAATTAAATTAATCGGAGAATTTATTAGATGTTTTAATAGCAATTTACATTCAAGGAAGCAAAACAAATTACATTAAATGATAAATTGAAAAATATGAGTTTGTTAAATCGAGGTTTAATATATGTGTATCGTATTAATTATAATATATAGATGTTAATTTACTTATTTTTAGATAGTTTTATATTAATGAGTGTGATTATATATGTCATATATACAGCCACACATTTAAGAAAATATGGTATATCAATTTAAACTGTAACGCCACAAATCTTATTTAAAATAAATACTTTCCTCATATAGAAATAATTGAATAATTTTAAAATCAAGCTATAAGGGTAAAGTATAAATTAAAAGAAAATTAAAGTTGTTCACACACAACAGGCTTTTCAACAGATTCCCCAAACATAATCAAAAAAGTAATAAAAAAAAAGGGGTAATGACTTCAGTTAAGAATTCCACATATGAGAATTTGCTGTATATAGTTCAAGATCAATTTAAGAAAATATAGGAAGTTACTAGACGAATGGCCCGGGCAACGCCCGGGGTTTACCCGAGTGCGAATATATTTTAAAAATGTTGACTTGGGTGGTCATAGCGCCCGATTTTAAATACGTAGTACGATGCGATTTACATTAAAAGTAACCTGTCTATAGCAGACCCTCTCTATAACACCCTATTTTGGTGAGTCCCAAGAGGGAGCGCTATAGACAGGTTTAACTGTATTTGATACACAGTGTCAAAGTTTTCTCACCCCTCTTAACAAACAGGGATGATAGTGTTATAAATAGAGAGCGTGTGATCTATTAATTTACATATTATACTAAAATTTCCAATTATATTTGACAATATTTAAACCTGTTATAAAACTTGTATCATTTATGCAACTATACCATCCCTGTTGGTGTTTTTGGGGGTAAAAAAAGAGAAAAATGTTATATAATATATTTTTTAATATTATCTTTATGCATAGAAAGTACAAAAGTAAAATTTAAGGATTAAGAAGAAATACAAAAAACAAGAAAGGATCAAGAAGGCACTTACTACGTTGCCAAATTGTTAATTAACATATGCTAGCTAATATTATCATCATCAATTTATATTTATTCATATATTTACATAATTATTTACACAGAGAAAAATTATTTGATTTAATAAACCTAACAATTCCCCCCTTTTAATTCAATCTCAATTTTTCTTCAGAAATATAAACAGTTTAAAAAATCAAACATAGATGGCGTTACCTCCCCATTGCTCTTATCACCGTCTGGCGGCGCTGCTTGCGAGTTATATCTACAATTCTGCAAATAACTGTAAGGATATTCAAGATATTCAAGAATTTATTTTTCGAAAACCTTTCCGGGGATATACCTAATAATATCCCAGAATTTCATGGCGATTGGATGTATGGTTTTTGAATAACAGGGTTGTCTAGAGGGGGGCAGGGAGGACACGTGTTCCCTGGCAGCCAATGAGCGCGCATTCTATCCGTGAGCTTCAGACAAACAGACAAACAGACAAACAAACAGACAGAATAAGGCAAATATATAAGTAGATTGTAAACCAATTATCGATAAAGAAGTCAGCTGCATCTGATCAATGATTTTTAAATTCAAAATATGAATTTACCTTTATATTAAAGTATATTTTATATATGAAAAAGGAAGAGGGGGAGCAGTAACAAGCTCGTTAAAAAACCTGGGCTCAACTGGCCCGGCTGATAGTACCCTGTAAGGGCTTCTAATCCAGGGATACAAGATGAGCAGCGTTTGTACTCCATGTTAGGAGTAGCTGCACATGGCGTCTGTTCCTCATGTCAGAGGCAGCCATTTCGTTTGGGGCTAAGTCGGCTTGCCACTTGAGTAGTGCATCCAGTCTTAATGACAAAGGCAAACGCATTCTACTTCACCCAGTCATGATGATTGTCAAAGAAACACCATCAAGGGTCACGAATTGATACCCTGATATGTTTGAGTGGAGATAAGGAAGAAAAAGAAGACCATTATATTATATTTCGGTATTATGTCTATAAGTTTTGATATTCATGATTATTCTTAAGCCATCAATAGAATCCTGGGTAATACCTTGTAAATTATGAAACTTATTAGATATTCTGGTGACATTGAGCTTTCACAAAAGCTATTGAAATATAGAATGTCATCCAGCATCCATGAATGTCAAACATGGCTATATTCGGCTATAAATACTTTACTGTATGCCTAAGTAATAGAATTATATATATAGCTATTTATAGCGACTTAAAACTATACGAGATATTTAAAATATACGAGGCATTTATAGGGAATTATACTCCATTGAATATACTTTATAAAATACCTCTCTTTAAAGAACATAACAAATTAGATACCCAGTGAAAAATAAAAACGTATTTTTCTGTCAAAATGATGAGAAAAATGAATATTTGAATGCCTAATTGAAACCACTATTTTTGCTCCAAGTAGGAGAATTTATTTTAATTTAGTGTGTTAGAATACATTTAATTTTTTTTAAATAAATCATTACATTATATGTTTTTTTTTTTATTCCATTGTATAAGTATACATGGTCATGGAGACTGAAAATTGATAGATTAATTTTATAATATTGAAAGGGTTGGAATATAGGTCGTGTCTTGAGTCTTCCATACATTCCAAGAGGTGGTCTGGTGAGGCCTCTTTGTTCCTGCAGATGGTGCATTGTGGGAAGGTCTTGACACCATCCTGGAAGAGGAGTGGTCTTGTATGGCCAGTTTCGATCCTGGAAATACAGATTGCTGCCTGTCAGTTCATCTCACATTCCAGAATAGCTCCAGGCTTTTGGTTCAGGTACCAATGATGGAGCACACATTATATGTCAGAACGAGAAATTAAACAAAATAAGGAATTAAACAATAAACATGAATGTGTTTCTTTTACACCATAAAATAAAACACACTGTCTACTATTCGTACTACGTTTAAAAACAACTTAGATATTGTAACAAAACATTGTTACCTAGGGTAAGTTTCTTGTTTTATTTAAACGATCTCTCAAGCTCTCGGGTATTACAAACGCTTCTACCAAGTTGTACTTATCTTTGGTCACAGTGTTTTGTCACAATTTATATTTCAAAGGATTCTAACTTTTGATAACTTAGATAACATAAATACATTTGTGAATCTTTTTAATTCATCAAATGAAATAGCAAATCGTCATTTCCTCAACCTATCCGTCACCAATGTCTGAGCTGCTGCAGTGAGCCCGAGGTAGTCCTTCCAATTTCCCGATGGCAGAAGATTGCCAAGAGGATTGGATCTTTCTTCGTCTGCTGCAGAAAGTAAAGGTAAACAACATAATACCTATTCATATAAGATATAACCTCGATGGATTGGAATATAAAACAAAATTATGCGTAAGCATACAAAAACATCTACCTTCAAGCAGAAAAGGCAACGTAACACAATTATTTAGTCACTTATATCGAATGCTCTATTAGTAAATTTGTTCTAGCTTTAAGGAAATGGTTCATTATAATTTTAAAGGTAGCTTTTTTTTCTGGCCAAAAGCTCGGGGTCAATAGGGTGAGAGGTAATTTTAACAACCGTTCCACTGTTATTTTAGAAAAGTATCCATTCTAGTTAGCAAGTTAGGATGGAGGAATTGATGCCATTAATCCAATTTCTTCAAAGAGAAAATTGAAGTTCACGGTGAGAACTGAGAGGGAGGCCTCTGTCAAGGTCAGTTACATCTCCCAGACATGTCCTAAGAATTCAGGTCTGAAGATATGACTTCCAATCAACCATAATACTCTGAAGGATATCTTCGATAAACTCAGCCCCATATAGTGTAAAATCATCATCCATTAAAATGAAAGGGAACAGTGACATCTCTGAAGATTTCGTGGTGTTAAGAATCACCTTCTTGCAAATTTTAAATATTGAATGTGTTTAACTCAAACACCTGGAGAGAAGTACGCTTGTTGAAAATTACCACATCCCCTCCATTCCCATTTAAACCTCGTTCTTTGGCGGAATGTGGGCGGGCCCGTGCTTCTATCTTATTAAATATTATTTAAGATACAGTGGAAGTTAATCTAAACTCAGTACTGAAGGAAACATAATGTTATACAGAATAAACACTGATGATTTCCACCAACCATGATCTGGGATGTAATCATGGTTTGGGCACTTTTTATTGCGACAATGGCCCTTGATAATTGAACAATTACACTTTTCGACCAATTAATGCAAACAACCAAACTGAAACATAACACCTAGAATGAGTATATTATAATCGTTACATATATATCATGACATTTTTAAATAGAGGTTGTCTGGCCGGCATTCATTGTTCTGAAAATAAGAGACACTTTGTCTGAAATATCCTGACATGTTATTTACCACAGTAAAAGGCAGTCGCTAATTCAACACCATGGTTATAATTGAATGGGTAAAAAATGATATACAAAATTTAAAAAAAAATAACATGAAACCTTTCTGAAATATCAAGAATTCCTTATTTATTTTTGATATAAATATTTGATATATATGCTATCGTGTGTGTTTTTTAAATCTTTGTATATCAATAAGTAAACTCATTTTTAAAGTGATAGTTTGACGTATTTCTTTAACTCATTTAAAATATTGTTGAATATCTGTCTTATCATAATTATAAGAACTTATATATGTGAAAGAATTTCTGAGAACCCTGGCACACGCTACATTCTTCCTTCAGGTTTCAGCGTCTGCTGTCATGTTGACCGTTTAGAATATAAGCTGCAGACATATACCGTCTAAATATTTCATTTCCCAGTAATTTACTATCAAATAATATCCAATAAAATATCGATTATTGAAGTCTCATCAAAACATACATGAATCTATAAAACCTATTTCGAAATTTTACTGTTTTGAAATTCTTATCTATTGATTGAAATACACTTTTAGTAATATGTTCTCTATATTCGAAGTGTGTGTAGTGTGTGTGTCTAGTGTAAAAACAATTTCAATTAATTAACATTCATTTCAAATTTTAGAAAAAAAATATTAAATATTACTTCAACAATTAGCATCTATATTTTTGAATTAAAAATTTATTGGTAAAGGATCATTCCAAGCTCCAATGAAAGGGCATTCACAGAAGAAAAGGATTATAATATATTATATGAGATATTTTTATCGCTAGTTCTACTTTTATAAATTAATTCTAAAATATATAGGGCTCTTGGAATACTTGTGAGTCAAACGTCAAATTGCTTTCTAAATGTATAGACATGTGGTGCACTTACAGTAAAGGCAGTCTCAACTACGGCTCACCATGGTTTTCATGACCTATACCACGTATATACTAGTGTGATATATTGTCAAATTATAAGCTATTAACATTGATAAATTGTCTGTTACAGAGGTGCCAGCCCAGGACAATCTACGAGGCCACCTATGTATATATTATCTGTATATAGTTAGGTTTATGTTACGTGTTGAATGTTGTGTTGTGTCGCACAGTGTTGTTTTGTGTCGTATTGTGTTGTGTCGTGTTGTGTTGTATTGTGTCGTGTTAAAATGTTTAAAAACAAGCAAATGCTCAATATGTCTTATGGATACAAGATCTATCAAATGATGGGCGGATTAAATTGAGGTCCAAAGATGCCAAACTAAATAGTTATATTCAATGCTGATGAAGTCAAAATAATACTTTCACCAAAATGAAGAGATATCGAAAAGAATAACAAGTTCAACCCTTCTAGCTCAAAAGATAATCAGAAGAATGCCACAAACAACATAATTCTTCTAGGAGTTATGTAAGTGTTTCCTGTAAAGAAAATATTCCTGTTTTCTCTAAATATAAATAACTGAACAATCCAGCGGATCAAGTTCTAAACAGAATAAATATAACTGTAACCAGGGCATGACAAATTCAAGTACATCTGACCCTTTACTTGGACCTTCCACTGAATGACACCGAGCTGTCAACACAAAGAGCATCTGGAAAGTTTTTGGAAATCAAATTTTGCTGGAAATATCCTGGATGAATAGCCACCTCCTGATGGACTGCCTGTCCTGGATATTTAACGCTGGAAACCTAATTTAAAAAGAATCATTTAGTGGCAATATCAATTTTTAGACTCTCTAATACTAAGAAAAAGTGAAATGTTCAACGTTTGGTGCAAACTTTATTTTTTTCTGAGAAAATATATCCAGTAGCGGCCTGTAGGTGGCAAGGTTAAATCACGTTAAACACCCTCTAACATGGCTCGGTCAAATATTATGATGGTTGAACGCCAAACACAAGGCCGTCAACCTGTTCCCTTATAAAGAAAAGCCAACTCAACTGCCTATCCTGAGGAAATCGTCCTTAAAATCACTTTTCGTCATGATTTTTATTACTCGTCATGTGAAATCGTTATTCTGCTATCTATGGAGAAATAGAAAGCTGACTATCTTAATAAACTTCCTGTACACAAAGCTCTTCACTGATTATCTTAATAGACCAATTACGGCAATATATATAAAGAATACAACGTCCTAAGTGGTTGACACAACTAATCCAGTAGCAGCCAACAGTAATACTTCACTGTATTCCGGTTCCAGTTCTCCTAGTACAAGATACCAGACTTTCTAAACACCTGCTATAGCCCTTCAAACAAACTAAAATCGTTAAGAAAATAAAGCACCCGTGTGGATTAAACTTTACCTAAATCCTGATTTCACGGAGATTTTTAAACACCTTATTCCCACTTTAAAAACTTTAAAATATCATAGCTCTATATCTCATTCGTGTCTCTATATTATAATTATGAATATATCTATTCACGCCATATAAGATTAAACAGTTTTAAACGGAAATAGAATATCCAAATTTATTAAAACCTCACAAGGTGATATATCTGAAGAACCAGTTCCATTTTGAAATAAAAAAGAGAAATAAAAAAACTCTAACCTCCAATGAGAGAATAACTTACAAATTAGACCAGAGATACAAATTACTAATTTTTAATTTTTCAAATAAAATTTTCTGATAATAATATATTTATTTTTATTATTTCTGTGAATATTTTGTGCTTTAGGTTAAATTATCGAAATTATCAAATTGTTTATATATATATTTGTTTTTATATTCAACTCTGTATTGGTGTATTAGATCAAAATATTGTCATTATTGTGTCGTGTCCAATGAAGAGCCTCAGATGTCTTAATACATCTCTATCACAGCAGTTGCAATGTCCTCCATCTTGGGTGTGTAAAGCTGATGTTCTGGGTCTATGTCAATTTTCTTGAAAGGCTGCGGCCATTGCTGTGTTGGGAATCCTTTATGGTTTAGACGATGAAACAATAATTAATAAGTTTACTCACAGCTGAAATGGTTTTTAAGAATTTACATTAAACAATTACACTTACTAATTATATAAACAAACTAGCGGATGTGTACCCGGCTTCGGCCGGGTTTTACCCTAGTGAAAGTTTACCTAACGAACATTAGTTATAACAATTCTAGAAAACATCCAATCCCTACTGAATCTATACTGGCAAGATAACTTTATGTTTGATTATCTGCTCCACCTAGCTGTACCCGTTCAAACGTTGCTGTCTTTGAACAAAAAGGCAGTTTTAATACCTAAATAATAATTTATTAATGATCAAATGTATACAATACATCAAAATGAAAATTAACAATAAAATTATCCCTACATAAATGTCATTTAAATAAAACATAAGTGAAAAATAATAGATATATTTTGATAATTTGAAACTCGTAAATATGAATCTCTCGATAAAGTGAACATTTTTTCCCGGTCCCTTGAAAAATACTCGATAAGTTGAATGAAATCAATATTAATTATCACATTATTCTTGTCTCAAATGAATTGCCGTGTCATCTGAATTTTGTCTTTCCTAATTTTCTACATTACAAAATCATCATTTTATCTATTCTCCCAATATATATGTTGTAGATAAATGATAAAACTAACTTTGACTTGTGCGCAATTAATAGGTAGAAAATCTTACTTTTGATAAATAATCTTTAAGATAATAAACTTAGTGATAATAAAACTTATAGATAAAAAAACATCTTATCATCGTCGCTGCTTGCGAGTTAAACTACAAATCTGCAAATAACTCTAAGGATATTCTGGATAATCAAGAAATTATTTTTCAAAAACCTTCCCGGGGATATACCTAATAATATCCCAAAATTTCACGGCGATTGGATGAATGGTTTTTGAATCTATAGAGTACACACAGACAGACATTCAATTATATATATATATATATATAGTGTAAAAACTATATGACAAAAATATAACAGTGATTCCACATTTAAAACTCAAGGAGCAAACTGATAAGAATGATAACTCATATCAAGTAGATTTGATTAGATTAGCAAGCTAAATCTAAATTAATCTATATATATAAAAATGAATGTATGTCTGTTTGTTTGTCCTTTATGCCTGACCAAACCACTCATTGGATCGCCATGAAACTTTGGGAAGTTATTTAGTATAGTACTGGGAAGGTTTCTAGCAAATAAAATTTTTGAAATAACTTTTCGCCTAGATATAATCAAGATAAATATTCTAATTTATCTGTTATAATTCAACAATCTGCTCTAAATATTATCATGATGATACGATGATTTTGTAATGTAGAAAATTAGGAAAGACGAAATTCAGGATGACATGGCAATTTATTTGAGACAAGAATAATGATACAATTCAAAGGCAAGATACTATTCCTTTAACTTCCAATTACCGAGGGAACCAATTAATATTGATTTTATTCAACTTATCGAGAATTTTTCAAGGGACCGGGAAAAAATGTTCACTTTATGGAGAGATTCGTTAAACAAACCTTTACTCGGGTAAAACCAGGGCGAAGCCGGGAATATCCATTTCGTAGCTTAACCCGTCTCTCCAAGAGGCAGTCTCTTATTAAAGGTCTATTAGAGATTCTTTAATAGCAATTAGAATCTTCAATGAGAGACCACCAACAGGAGAAACAAGTTGATTCATGTTTTTAGGTGGTCTTTCTTAAGAGACTCTATTTACATATATTAAAATATGAAAAAATTAAAATATTTTATCAAGATAAATATTCTAATTTATCTATATATATAAAAATGAATGTATGTGTGTCTGTTTGTTTGTTTGTTTGTCCTTTATGCCTGACCAAACCACTCATTGGATCGCCATGAAACTTTGGGAAGTTATTTAGTATAGTACTGGGAAGGTTTCTAGCAAATAAAATTTTTGAAATAACTTTTCGCCTAGAAATAATCAAGATAAATATTCTAATTTATCTGTTATAATTCAACAATCTACTCTAAATATTATCATGATGATACGATGATTTTGTAATGTAGAAAATTAGGAAAGACAAAATTCAGGATGACACGGCAATTTATTTGAGACAAGAATAATGATACAATTCAAAGGCAAGATACTATTCCTTTAACTTCCAATTACCGAGGGAACCAATTAATATTGATTTTATTCAACTTATCGAGTATTTTTCAAGGGACCGGGAAAAAATGTTCACTTTATCGAGAGATTCGTTAGACAAACCTTTACTCAGGTAAAACCCGGGCGAAGCCGGGCGGGTCCGCTAGTTATAATAATAAATAGTTGTTTAGTTTTATGGTTTAGTTTTGTATTAAAATTATCTTCATTATTTTGATTATTTAAATTCAAATTATAAAATTTGTAAATTGTTATCATTTAGTAGAGAGAGAGAGAGAAAAAAAATCCTTTACTTCTAACACATCATTCAGTTAATTATATATTTATAATTAATAACAATAAAATTTAACAACGTAACGTCTTTTGCATCGGCTTTTACACGTCATTTAGACATACTCTAACCTATATATAGAATAATAGAAGTGAGAATATATATAATATTATAAATTTTAGTAGTTAGTGAAAAGAGAGAAAGACAGAACCATGCACTTTTAGTCAAACTAATAATAAGAAAAAGAAAAGTTTTGTAAAGAAGGTAGATAAGATTGTTAGTATATATATATATATATATTTTTATAAATTTATATTTTATCTTTTTTTTTTAAATGATTTTTTAATTTTTTTTATTTTAAAATATGAATATAAATAGTTGTATTTAGTAATATATCTATAATATGAATTAACTTTTGTTATAAGTTTGGTTATTATGTTTTGAAACCCTAATGGTAGACCAGACATATACAAAAAAAAATTAAATTGAAATAATTATTGGAAAAAGAGATCTGCTGGACCGGGAATTCTCAAATAGAAATCCAGCTGGCATTTCATCCCTTCTCTATTATGTCAATAGATCTCTTTTCAACCGGATTTTATGTGTTAATATTAAGTTACTTCAGTGAAAAATTTATATGAACAGATATAACAAATACAAGTGTTAACAAATTCCAACTGTAAACCTACCTCGTCCGCGACATCCTCCTCTGTAAATAGCTATTTCTGGATGACACATGTTGCGGGGGGGGGCATATGTCCTTCCTTCAAAATTAGACCGCTTATTCTGAAATTTAAGAACAACAAGACAACCAAAGAAGAAAGAAAAAATAGTTAAGGGAAGAAAGACAAACTTTATAATCTTCACAGTTAAATATATCAATATAACTGATTCAACACTTATTCATCTTTCAATATTCCTTTAAAAAGGCAAATTATTAGAGTTTAATAAAGCTATTAATTGTGAAAATTCACTTTTATTTAATTTCCATTCTCCTCCCCAGAAATTGGAGATTAAACAAAATGAACTTTATACAATATTACTTTAAAAATCTTGTGAAAAAATCTTCAAATCAGCTATTTAATTTAAGTTTAATTAACTGTTAAAGATTATAAATTTGTATTAGTTATTATTGAGAGAAATTGTAGAAAGTTGATTTATTAAATGGATACTTCCATTTATTTTTTTTTAAGTATTTTATAATTGATATACTGTTGAAATAATTTACTTGTCTGATACTAAATTTGTTTTTAATAAATTCCATGTTTAAATTTTTAACATCTTCTATGAAATTTTCTAATATATTATTTATTCTATAAAATCTTAGAAACTGACCAAAATATATACCTTTACAGCAATTTAATGATATATTAGAATTTATATTACAGTATTTTATAATATTGAAATTATAATTACTTTTTTATTATAAATTTTAATAGCATTATTTGTAAGGTCTATATTTAGGTCTAAAAAGTTAACTTTTTTGTTTCTATAAATTTTTTCATTGTTCTTAAGTTTCAAGTATTTAGGATATATTTCAGGTATTAAGTTTTTAAACTGTGGATTATTAAATATTATGATGTCATCTAAATAACGGAACATTTGCCAATTAACATTATTTTGTAGAAAGTATTCTCTTTCGTACCAGAATAATATTAGGTTGGCTAATAAAGGACTAGAAGAAGTTCCCATGGGAACGCCTTCTGATTGAATATATATTTTATTTTTAAATTCTATATAGTTAAAATTTAAAAATGTTTCCAGTAGAGTTTTTGCTGTTTTAAGATCTAATTTAATTGTTTTATATCTGTTATGAATAATTTTAATGTAGAAAGTTTTGTCATTAATGAATTCATTAAATAAATTGGTTATTTTATTATTTAGATCTCTTAAATTTATTTTAGAATATAGGTCCTCAAAATCAAATGTGTGTACTGTTTCCATGTTTGTCCAATTGTTCATTAAATAATTAATGATTTTTTTATTTGAGTCGATAAATTTATAATTATATTTATTAGTTAATTTATTTATAATAAATTGTAGTGTTGAAGCTAATTGTATATCAATGTTTTTTATAACTGAATTTATACCAGATGTGATTGTTCTGAAAGAAATAGGTTTTTTGTGTAGTTTAGGAATTATATAGAACTTTGGTATGTTTGGATTCTTGTAGTAATTATAAATTTTTAGTGAATTTTCAACGTTTTTGATGTCTTTTTTTATTTTTGTGGCTGTAGTTCTAGCAAAAGTGTATTTATGATTATTATCAATTTCCTTTTTTAGTATATCGTGGTAAAGATTTTTACAAATTATAGATAAGTTATTGGAACATTTATCTATAGGAGTGATAATAAAGTCCTTCTGTAAATTAATTATATTTTCTTTAAAAGAAGGAATATCTGAATTAGGTTTTGTGTATTTAAGTGTATTATTATAATAATTTATAATTTCCTTTTTAATATTATGTTTCCATTCCAGAAAAGTAAATTCTGGAATACTGTATTTTATACTAGTTTTATTTATGAAAATATCTATATCTTTTAATATAGATTTAATTGTATTATTATAATTGTGTTTAATTTGAGGTTTATATTTATACCCTTTATTTAAAATATCCTGATATTCTGGATTTAAAAAAGAAAAATTGCTAGTTAATATATGACCTGAGAACTTATATCTATCAATATAGTTGTTGCAATTACATTTAATTTTTTTAAAATTTGACAAATTATTAATAAATTGGTTATAATTGCAAACTAAACTACCTATATTTTTGTTGTATCTCCAGATTGTTTTGAAATTTAAATTTTTTATAGGGAAAAGATTATTGATGTTTTGGTTATTAAAAATATCATTAAACTTAATATGATTAAATAAATTGTTATTAAATTTAATGATAATATTAATGTTATTAGTAGATTGTTTAATTTTTCTGTATTTAAAGATGTCGTGTGTGATATCTATTAATCTGTTAGTCAGATTATGAATTTTAATATATTCTATAAGTTTGATAAATTTATTATTATTTAGTTTAAATAATGTTTTAATAAATTTATCGACGAAGTTGTTAGTATACATTTGTTTTGGGTCCAGTAATTCTTCAAATTCAATGTAACCTAATTTATTGGTAGTTTTACCTCTAGTTTTATTAGGTTTAGTTTTAAATTCATTTTTTTTTTTGTATTTGCAGCTGATTTCATAAGTTGAAATTTCTTCTGTTTGTGGTTTGTATGTGTAGTTTAATTCGTCATTAAGTCCATAAGGGAATAATGTGTTGTGTTTATAAATGTAGTTGTTTTCTAATAATAGTCGTTGTTTTTTGTTTTGACATATGTCTAGTATTTCTATCTTAAAGTTGTTAAAAGTATGTAATTGATTGTGTTCTTTCATATATATATTACCAATTGATTTTTTAGCGTGGTTTCTATGTAGGTTTATTCGTATATTTAATGGATTACATGTTTGTCCTATATATGATAATTGACAAATTTGGCATGTTAATTTATAAATAGTATTTACTAATTTACAACTAGTCGTTTGAAAAGTGTCATGGTTCTTAAGAGAGGGACAAGTTTGACAATTCTTTCTTAGGCAATTCTTAGCGAGTTCAAATTAACATAAAAGAGGTGCTAACCCTAATATGTTTGTAGTAGTTATTTTTAGTTTTTTAGTTTGTTATTCTATTGAAAAATTTTTTTTTTTAAATATATTTTTCTTAATTGTTTTTGTGGTGATTAAATTTGTAATAAAATGAATAATTAATCTATAAAATATAGATATTACTGTTTGTTATCTGTTATATTTTTAAGAATAACTAATAAAAACATCTTTAAACTAACTAAACACTGAAAAAAAAACAAAAGTTCTGAAGTTATTTTTTCTAAAATTACTTTTATAATTTACTTTTTCATAATCAAACAATAAAAGATAATTAAAATCTGTATGGAGTTTTATTTATATTAGAATATCTAATATAATTTAATTTGTATATTATATTATATATAAAAATATATCATAGAGCAAGCTCATATGAATTAATATAGTGTAAAAACTATATGACAAAAATATAACAGTGATTCCACATTTAAAACTCAAGGAGCAAACTGATAAGAATGATAACTCATATCAAGTAGATTTGAAAATTTTAAAATAAAAAAATTCAAAAAATCATTTAAAAAAAAGAGGATAAAATATAAATTTATAAATATATATATATATACTAACAATCTTATCTACCTTCTTTACAAAACTTTTCTTTTTCTTATTAGTTTGACTAAAAGTGCATGGTTCTGTCTTTCTCTCTTTTCACTAACTACTAAAATTTATAATATTATATATATTCTCACTTCTATTATTCTATATATAGGTTAGAGTATGTCTAAATGACGTGTAAAAGCCGATGCAAAAGACGTTACGTTGTTAAATTTTATTGTTATTAATTATAAATATATAATTAACTGAATGATGTGTTAGAAGTAAAGAATATTTTCTCTCTCTCTCTCTCTCTACAAAATAATAACAATTTACAAATTTTATAATTTGAATTTAAATAATCAAAATAATGAAGATAATTTTAATACAAAACTGAACCATAAAACTAAACAACTATTTATTATTATATATATATATATATATATATATAGTGTAGAAACTATATAACAAAATTATAACAGTGATTCTAATTTTAAAAACTTAAGGAGCAAACTGATAATAATGATAACTTATATCAGTTAGATTTGATTAGATTAGCAAGCTAAATCTAAATTAATTATAATAATAAATAGTTATTTAATTTTATAGTCCAGTTTTGTATTAAGATTATCTTCACTATTATGATCATTTAAATACAAATTATAAAATTTGTAAAATGTTATTAATTTGTAGATAGAGAGAGAAAAAAAAATCCTTTACTTCTATTACATCCTCAAGTTAATTATATATTTATAATTAATAACAATAAAAAAAAATTAACAAAGTAACGTCTATTACATCGGCTTTTACACGTCATTCAGACATACTCTAATCCTATATATAGAATAATCGAAGAGATAATATATATAATAGTTAGAAAAAAGAGAGAAAGACAGAACCATGCACTTTTAATCAAACTAATAATAAGGAAAAAAAAAAAAAAGAGTTTTATAAAGAAGGTAGATAAGATTGTTAGTATATATATATATATTTTTTTTTATGATTTTATATTTTATCCTTTTTTTTTTTTTTTTTTAAAGATTTTTAAAGGTTTTTTATTTTATAATATGATTATAAATAGTTGTATTTAGTAATATATCTATAGTATGAATTAACATTTGTTATAAGTTTGGATATTATGTTTTGAAACCCTAATGGTAGACCAGACATACACAAAAAACTTTAAATTGAAATAAATTGGAAAAAGAGATCTGCTGGAACGGGGATCATCAGATAAAATTCCAGCGACATTTCAACCCCTTCTTTATTATGTCATAGATCTCTTTTAAACCGTATTTTATGTGTTAATATTAAGTTGTTTCAGTGAAATATTTAAATGAACATATAACAGATACAAGTGTTAACAAGTGTTAACAAGTTAACAGATACAA
The DNA here is from genome assembly GCA_030710605.1 of Cordylochernes scorpioides. NCBI lineage: Eukaryota > Metazoa > Arthropoda > Arachnida > Pseudoscorpiones > Chernetidae > Cordylochernes > Cordylochernes scorpioides. Next base: position 122,807,533 of record CP092865.1, on the reverse strand, counting down.
GTGTTTACAGTTTGAATTTGTTAACACTTGTATCTGTTATATGTTCATTTAAATATTTCACTGAAACAACTTAATATTAACACATAAAATACGGTTTAAAAGAGATCTATGACATAATAAAGAAGGGGTTGAAATGTCGCTGGAATTTTATCTGATGATCCCCGTTCCAGCAGATCTCTTTTTCCAATTTATTTCAATTTAAAGTTTTTTGTGTATGTCTGGTCTACCATTAGGGTTTCAAAACATAATATCCAAACTTATAACAAATGTTAATTCATACTATAGATATATTACTAAATACAACTATTTATAATCATATTATAAAATAAAAAAACCTTTAAAAATCTTTTAAAAAAAAAAAAAAAGGATAAAATATAAAATCATAAAAAAATATATATATATATATACTAACAATCTTATCTACCTTCTTTATAAAACTCTTTTTTTTTTTTCCTTATTATTAGTTTGATTAAAAGTGCATGGTTCTGTCTTTCTCTCTTTTTTCTAACTATTATATATATTATCTCTTCGATTATTCTATATATAGGATTAGAGTATGTCTGAATGACGTGTAAAAGCCGATGTAATAGACGTTACTTTGTTAATTTTTTTTATTGTTATTAATTATAAATATATAATTAACTTGAGGATGTAATAGAAGTAAAGGATTTTTTTTTTCTCTCTCTATCTACAAATTAATAACATTTTACAAATTTTATAATTTGTATTTAAATGATCATAATAGTGAAGATAATCTTAATACAAAACTGGACTATAAAATTAAATAACTATTTATTATTATATATATATATATATATATATATATATATATATATATATATATATATATATATAGATATAAAATATATTTTTCGAGCAAACATTTCCACTCTCTCTACTGAATATATTTTTAAAAAGATATATATGGTAATTTAGGCCAACAACCCTATATTGTATACTACTTATAACAAGATTGTCATGTTGTATATAGAAACACATCTATAAATAATTATACGCATGATTGACATGTTTCATTGCATCACCATAAGTAATGTACTTTGTACAAACTGAGGATGAATAAATAAAACTATGTAATAGATTAAGAGCTGAGTAAAATCAAGATTGAGAATTTCAAAAACGTCTAAAATCGAGACAACCCTAAAGGAATTCGGCAGCCCGTCGCCATTAAGGTCCAAGGGTGCAGAATGCCCCAGACATCCAAAGTCCACATTCTCAGACATCTCCAACCCCCCCCCCCCCCCTCGGGAATGGTATATAAAAACCTCGGTTTTTAACCGAGCCTAGTTAGTCAGTCAGTCACTTCACCGTCGGCGTGAGCCCTTGTTGGTTGCAGCCAGGTCCACATCATCACCATGTAAAACAGTAAGAACCCTTCTAACTCCATCTTGCTCTTAGCTCGACTCCTATCTGTTCATGGAACTTTCCTACTACAGCTTTGTCTCTTCGTTTTATGTGTGTGGACATTCCCAAGCTTTCCACTCTGCCTCGACCACGACTGCCTGCACTCTGTGAGAACTGTTAAAGGTCCTCCAAGGTGCAGAGAGGTACTGGAAAACTCTCCACGCCCTGACTGTCCCTCTCTGTTACTACAGGTTTGACCCTCGGTTACCACAGCTATAGCGAGAGTCGACAGGATGCCTCATCACAGATTAGTCGACAGGACCCCCTATCACAACCAAGTCGACAGGACTTTATCACAGATTAGTCGACAGGACCCCCTATCACAACCAAGTCGACAGGATCTTATCACATATATATAAATAAAAATATCTAGAGATAAACTACATGATCTTAGCCAAAAGGCCGAGAAATGATATTTTATATAGAGAGATGACCTGGCTTCGTGTGTCTTCTGCTCGAATGAATGTTTCGCAGGTAGAATTTTGTTCCCGACTACTGAAAATTATTATCTGGCTTCGCCCGTGGTCTGTTTTAGTGAATATTCCCCTAAAGAATTTTGTTTATGTCAATCAAGCATGATACAGCAATATTGTCATCATCATTTCTGACTAAAAATATATTGTTGCTCAGTACCTGGTTAATTATATTTTTTCTTGGTTAAAGGGGGACAAAAAACTCTTCCAGATTTAACTCTCTGTCCTGTTCAAATATCAGCAAGATTGGTTACATATTGAGAGCGTGCATAGCCGACAAACATATATATATATATATATGGTAATTTAAACCAACAACCCCATACTGTCTATATAACTTGTAATAAGATTGTCATGTTGTATATAGAGACACATCTATAAATAATTATGCGCATGATTAATCTGTGTCATTGCATCACCTATGTAATGTAATTTGTACAAAGTGGATAAATAAATAAAATCTGTAATAGATTTAAGAGTTGAGCTAAAGCAGAGATCGAGCATAGTATTACCAAAACAACAGTCTAAAGATGGAACTCATAAATCAGGTAGATTCACAATTCCCACGACAGGCCACCCACACTGTCACATGTGGTGGAATGCAGAGACCCCTCTCACACCTGGACAGGTAGAGGCGCCCTTTCTCAAACGCCCCTGTCACATAAGGTCACCCCGTCTTTAACCTATAAATCATCACCTTACAGGGACTTGACAGTTCAGACAGTTCAGTCAGTTTAGTTGAGTTCACCCTTAGCGTCAGCTCACGTCGGTCGTACCTTATGTCGATCTCAACTATCATGTAGACGAGTAAGAAACTTCTATGTCTCCATCTTTCGCTCCTGGCTCAACTTTTATCTGTTTACGGGACTTTCTTAGTGCAACTGTGTCTTCGTTTTTTGTGTGGATATCCCCAGCTTTCCACTCTGCCTCGACCACGACTGCCTGTATTTTGTGAGAACTTTTAAAGGTCTTCCAAGGTGCAGAGAGGTACTGGAAAACTCTACATCCTGACTGTTCCTCTTGGTCAACACAGTACAACAAGAGCTACCAGGACTTCAACATTATTTCAGTAGTCGACAGGATCTCTACAAAAGCTACTGGAATTCTCATCTCATTACATGAGTCGACAGGATCTCATCACAGATAAGTCGACAGCAACTCATCATCACATATATATATATATTGTTTGAGTCAAAAGGCGATCCATTAATTAAGATTATATAAAAGGGCGTACCTGGATCTGTAAAGAATTTTTTTTTCTTTACAGATCCAGGTACGTCCTTTTATGTAATATATATATATGTTCCCGGCTTCGCCGGTTTTATCCTAGTAAAAGTTTGCCTAACGAACATTTGTTAAAACGATTCTAGCAAACATCCAATCCCTATATTGAATCTACACTTGTCTATACTCTCGATAATTTGAATTTTTATCCAGGTATCTTTAAAAATACTCGATAAGTTGAATAAAATCAATATTAATTGGTTCACTCGGTAATTTGAAGTTGAAGGAATAGTATCTTGCCACAAACGAACATTTGTAAATAACTGTATTCAGCGAATGTACCCGGCTTCGCCCGGTTTTTACCCGAGTAAAAGTTTGCCTAACGAACATTTGTTAAAACGATTCTAGAAAATATCCAATCCACCTATATATAGATTTATAAACGTATATAAATATTGTTATATGCGTTTGAATATATTTTTGAAACATAATTTTTTAAAAAACATTTATTAATTTTTAAATAAGATATTGTCACGTTTGTGGATTTTATAATTAATTATTTATTTTTTTCAATTAATTATGTATATTAATTTAAAATTCATTTTGTTATCATCATCACATACAATGTAATTTTTTTATATAAACAAACGATAATAAACAACAACAAAAACAATGTAATTTGCATCTTCATTATTATAAAACAACAACAAATTAAATTAACAATGTAAAAATATATTTTAGCATTACATTTTAACATTTAACACAAAAACGTTGCAATATTTTCTTTAAATATATATTAATGTTACGAGAAGAGCACTTGTAACCTCCGCCAGTAGATGGCGCGTTCGCCTGTTTTGCATCCGCAACTGATGCGGAAGTCGCCGACTGCTGTGGTCCCGTTTCCTGCGGAGGCCACCTCTCCTGACTGTAAATACCTTTTTATATTGGCCCCAGGAGGTGGCGTAATGTAAATACCCGTTGTTTATTATTCAAGTTATATGTAATGTTTAGTGATATATGACAATAAAGAAGTGCTTCTGGTTCTCCGTGCCGCCTCCTGTCATTCCTCTAGCCATTGCCATCTTCGTCGGGCCGCTGCTGCAACAACTCTTCTGGTAAGTCTCTCGTGTCCCCCCACCAGTGGTAAGGCCGAGAGATACTGCCAGAGGAAGGGAGTGTCCACTTGAGCGGTGGAACTCGGGACGTCGTCAGGGTGCCTGCAGGGAGGAGCTACTCCGCGACCGAGGGAGCGAATCGTACCAAGAGATCGGGAAGGATCACGCGTAACATTAATCTTGAAATGCCAAGTTTTTTTATAACGTCATTGGAATATTATATTACTATATTTCTAATTAAATTTATTATACTTGGAACGCATTTTAGCATTTTTTCAATTTATAATTGTAATTTCACCAGAAGCCGCGAGAGGCGCTGCTTGCGAGTGAAAGTAGAAAATTTTCAAATAAAATTGCAAAGAATATTCATTTCAAATCGAATTCAAACCAGAAATCTTCCCAGTAGTATAGTAAATAACTTCCTAAAGTTTCACGGCGATTGGATAATCTTACCTTTTAAAAACATTCATCGTGTGAACAAACTAACATTCAACGTGTAAACAAACCACGTGTTAATTATTAACCAATCAAATTCATTTATCGTCGCGACCAGTGCGGCGCCAAGCGGTAAAAGGCTGGAACTATCGCTTGTTGGTTTTTTATATTTAAAAAAAAAGCACATTAACTTTTTTAGTTTTTTTAATAGCCTATATGTTAAACGAAATCTTCAGCTACCTACATGCGAAATTTCATAATGATTGATTCAGTAGATTTTGCGCTATGCGATAACAAACATCGATTTTGGATTTCATTTTTATAGATATAAGGATATAGCACTCGTTCTTTCTTCTTTTTTATTACAGTGTTTTTGGCCTAAAAGTATTTTAAGATCATTGATTTATTATTTTAAAACATTTTCCTTCCTTTTTTCCAAGATGCTGGGCATGAGAATATGTGGGTAAATGTTAGTTCTACACCAGGACAGTTGTTGCATGTCCTGTAGGTTCTTATGCCATCTGGATGTATTGCCATTCCTTTATAGTTTTCGTTCCAAGTCTTGTTTATTTTTATATAATTAATTTTTAAAACTTATAATAATCTTTATGATATATTAATTTATATATTATTAGGATATATCAAAATTATTGAACCAAAAGCTTTAACTGAGGATGTGAATACGAGGAAACAGGAAATATCCCCTTAAAATTGTTGGCAAGGTTTACCAGCTCTGTTCTCCTTGGACACCTAATTCGTTTGATCAGTGTTTTCACTCAGAACAGTAGTCAGTAAGAGTCTGTCATGGAGAAACGTGGCCATCAGTCCGCTCTTTTCACACATCTGGTTGTCTCTGGAAAATAATTGGTTTTATATGGGAAATTAGGCTGAACGGCTTCCACAAACGTCTTCCCCATAAGTTGTGTTAGGATTTTCGGCACAACTTAGGAATGCCCACTCTTCTTCACCGCTAGACAACAGACAATAAATAATGTTGCAGCTCTATATAAATTTGTAAATAGCACAGAGAGAATTATCATAGATTTAACTATTTTGTAGATATATTTATGATTATCTTTTTAACCTGATAATCTTTTTATCCCTAGCCGGGATATCGTGTTTTGTGTGTTGAAATAAATAAAACCAAGTCACTTTAAAATAAATATTATCAGAGCGCGTATATATATATATATATATATCACTGTATATGTATTTATAATACTATATGTATATACAGTCGAACTTGGATAATTCGAAGCACAAGGGACCAAAAACCTTTGAATTATCCAAAAATTCGCAATAATAACGGAAATTCTAGGGACCAAGATAAATATTCGAATTGAAGAAGTTCGAATTATCCAAGTTTCACTGTATTTTTTGTGATTTTAATATTGTAATAAATTATTTAAAATAAGAAAATCCTACTCGGAGTTGCCTATTTATTATGATATGTATTAATATTTATGTATATATGTTATATGTATATATATAATACATTTGAGATATAAGGTGTGTTTAAAATAATTATTGATAAGTTTAAAATCAGATATCCATACTTTATTACGGTAAATAAATAATAGAAAATATAGGGTATAGATTGGAAATTAAATACAACTGAATATAAAAAGTGTTTATTTGGCTCTTGAATAAACGCCTCGACGTCATACAGTAGGGTGTCGCCTCTTGACATCCATCGAGGCTTTTGTAGAATGGCATTCATTTTTTAGGAGCAAGCTCCATACTTGGTAATCTTAATATATTGATTAGGTTACTTGTCCTTTCACCGCTTTCCGTACAAAAACTTGATATGTAACCAAAATATGTTTTGATTATCATCGGAAATTATGTTGGCTCTGTTATAATTTTTCACAAAAGGGAAGTTTTCAGCGTCAAGAAGGTAGGTGGAGATCCTGGAGGTAAGAAGCGCTGGTATGACCTGGCCAGAATATGTAGACATTTATGCGGTAGTTATAATTGATGTGAGGAATCAGCCTTGAAGAATGATCAATTCATATCGACTGGTTGCAACCCAACACCAGTATCTTTCTTTATATTTTATATTGCATAACACAGTATATGACAATTTACAACACGACACAACACAACACAGCAAAACACATTACAACATAACACAATAAACACAACATTATCACATCACAACGATAACTATCTTTATACATAATAATATATACACGTTTCCACAAGAACTCGTCCGAGGTCTTCGTTGACGTTTCCTGTAACAAACATTTAGAAAATTAATATCAAATATTTATATCAACACAAATAAGATTAAGTTCTTGTGTGCATTCAAATAGATTTGAACGTTTTTTGAAAAAAATGTTAAAAAAATATTTGTATATTTTTAAAGGAATTTCGTAATTCTCAATTTATATTTGTATATATTTTTATATTTAATATTTATATTTAAACTATGGACATAAGCTTTAAGGACAGCAGAATTACATTTAAAATTTGCATCGAGCAATGCGCTCTTCCGCAAACAATAAGGACAAAGCCTATATAACAAATTAAGACATTAAGACGCGAACGTTTCTTCTCACAAATATAAGTCAAAAATCTACTGTCCTTATATAACTGTCGCGTTATTGCTTTGTGTTAATTTATGCCTAACTTGCCTTGTCCATATTGTTTGCGGAAGAGCATTGCTCGATGCAAATATTTGAATGTAATTCTACTGTCCTATAAGCTTATGTCCATAGTTTGCTTAAATACCATTTCTAGAATTCCACCATTCAGGGCAGAATATAAAAGCAAAATGATCTAATACAGTATTAGAGCTCCAAAGAAGCGGTCTTGTAGATTAAATTGGTGAAACCACTGGGAGGGTTTACCACTTATGAGCCAAGCCCTCCCAATATATTTCATCGCAGTAAGAAGTGTATAAATTCAATTTATTTTCGAAATTAAACATTCGAGTCTTAATCTTTTTATTTGTTATATATAGATGGCACGTTATTGCTTTATATTATTAGTATTGTAAATAAATCTATTCTTATTCGTACAACCAGTGGTATCTTATTTATAAAAAAACTTTTGTTCATCTTTACTCCTTGACATCACTGCCGTGGAAATATTTCCCATATTATTACTTTTCATATAATAAGCCTTTTTCAGGTCAAATTAAATTGAATTACACACTGAATTAATAATAAATCGCTGAAGCTACGTGAAAGACGATAAGCAAACCTTTGAACTTCCAGTTTGTATTTCTATAAAACTGGCCGACCTTCAAGATGAAACCTGGGGTTGGGTGGAAGAGAGGTGTGAAACGTCGCTATTCTATAGCAACGACCAAAGATCGAATCCCGCATTTGGCCACTTTTTTTTATTGGAAAAAAATTACTCCGCTACACACACATATCTTCTGATTCTTGAAAATTTTAACTTCACCTGTAAGTGCAAGTAATCAAACGCGGCACTCTGGCGCACGTTTAATAGCGAAGTCAATGACTTTCTGAATTTGAAAAAAAATGTTGTGCACTTACACTTAAAGCAGCGCTATCTAGCAAGCTTGATTATCATATCGTACATGGAATGAGTACCGCTACCAAGGATTTGCTTGTATGATAAAACAGCTTTTGCTGCTAAATGTTTAAAACTCTCTTTGAAGTTTAACGTGGCGAAGCATGCGATCTACGTTTTCTTCGTAGATCGCGAAATGCGTGGTGTCGCTGTAGACCCGTTGGCGATCTTCTATCAAGGTCTGCTGCGATGGGATAGGCGCCATGTACATATTCATTGTACATAACATATATTTTATTTATTTTTATTATAATAATCATCATCATTGTGAATTTTTCATCTCTCTTTGAAGTTTAAGAACTTTTTATAGTTTAATTGGGGGCGTGAATAATCTTGGTTTTGATCCTCATTCAATTCTATATAAAAATACAATCATTTTGAGTTAAACTCTCGTGTTTTATATTGAATTACATTCATCTGGGGAATCTTTTCTACTCTTCAACACACATCTTTATGAGAAGATTTTATGACAAATAATATAAATTAGAGTAACACACTAACCTTCATTTACGGCAGCACAGGACAAAGGAGACCATCCTCTTTGCCCATTTCTTCCACCGGGAAGTTGGAAGGGCTGGTTCTTGTTTCTCTTCGCCCTCTCTGCAATACCGCAGATAATTTATGGTGGATTTTGAATATTTTTAACTACTCCTCTCATATAAGGTTGATTTTTCTTTATTAATGTTATTTCTACAAATTATAAGCATGATATCAATTTTATAATATGAATATCATATTTTCGGCTCTGTTTTTTTCTCAATTTCAAATTTGATCCACTTGTTAACTGATATTATTAATATGCCTCAAATGTCAGATTTAAATTTTAAAACATAAAAATAAATAAAAAATACATTTTTCTGTAGGTGTGAAATAATAAAGTTATGAACATATTGAATGTAGGTAAGTATCACAGGTTTTTTCTCGCGCGATCAAAACCTATCAGTGTCAATTTAGGAACAAAAAATGAGCAAATTCGTCATTTAGCAGATTTCTACATCATTTGTATATTTAAATATAATTAGCACTGTGCATTCAACGGATAAACAAACACATGCACTTACTCATATAATACATTGGGAACGAAGTAAATTCCGAAAAGGAAAAATGTGTTGATAATCTTTTATCAATTTTACTTTAGACGGAATTGTTTAAATTAGGTGAAAATTCGATTCAAAATTAAAACTCAATTAATATATGATAAGACCAGCTAAGATTGACAAATCAAAATTCCGTGCAGTAATATTTCAAAAGCCATAACCAGACATTTTACAGGGTTTATTCTAAACTCATATACTTAGTAGAAATGTCAATGCTATATGATAAATATTTTGATATCTATAATAAATAATAATATTTATGATTTGAAAATTATTCATGAACTCCAATTCATAAATTTCGTTCTTTCGCTAGTTAAACTAAAATTTTAAAGCCAAAGTAGAAATGATCAAATTTTTGCCACTTTCAATGGAAATACTATCTCGTCTAAACTAGACAACTACATTAGGACTAAATAAATATTTGTGATATTTATATTATTATATTTTTCATTTTCCTCATGTTTTGTAGAACCTAAAAATGTCAATTTTAGTGCAAAATCTTCTTCTCAAATAATTGTAATTTGAGATAAAATAATTCCTCTCAATAATTCATCCAATTTTTTTCACAAACGCAGTTCTTTGTACGCAGAGTGTCAAATATGCCTGAAACCTTATGTAAACAAATTTATTTTCAGTCGAATCCACAGTTTAATACACCATTTTGATGTTTTTAAAATTTCAAATGTATTATTTGTAAAGATGAAAAGTATTTAATTCCCCGTCTATCTAAATTGAAACCTTTTACCTACGTCTATTGCTCTATTTGTAGATTCTATAATTTTGAGGTTCCATAATTTGGTATTTAGGACCCTTTTGAATATATTAATTAATTTGCTATATTTTGGAGAAAAAGTAGAAAATATTCAAGAAGGTTAGTTTTATATCCTTTAGCATCCCTTGTATCCCTTCTTTCTATTTCATATATTATAATTTATGACTATTTTAAATCGATTCTCTAATGCAGAATTTTTCTTTTAGTACACTATTAAGTTTTAAATATATATTTCCAAGTTGTATTCTCTCAGTACACTAATTCGGAATAACTATTAAGCTAAAAAGTAGTGTCTACTTTACTCCAATCTGGATTCTTCTTCAAATCTTCTTTACAATATTTTATGGCTTTATTTAAAATTGGATGTGGAAAGGTGTTTTGATGATATTTCATAGATTCTTCTTACACCTTTACATATCTTTATTTCTTTTATGATCATCAAGTATGTCTGAATTTTGTAGAGGTAGCATATTTTCTAGGGTTTATTAAGCCTATTCAGATATTTCATATTCCTTTAAATATTTTTCAGTTTTAATCATAATATATTCTTTAATAACAATAATATTTAAATGAATAGAATTGCTTATTTCGTATTTTATTCTCTGATATCAATGAAAACTTGAACATGCTTCTCTCATTTCCATGTTTGGACAGAAATATTTCAACAACACTTCTCTCTATTTTATGGGTTTTTATCCTTGTTCAATTTTTCAGGGGTCTAATAAAAACGTAATTTTTTTTCCCACTATATTGGAAATGATTTTAGTAAGACTTCATTTATTTTCTATTTCAACTTTATCTTGACAAGAAATAGGTAGGCCTTTAATCATACTTGCTGTTGGAATAAATACATTGAAATAAAAATAAGTCTTAAAGACATATACAGTATATACAAGTATATTATTTTAAAGGCGTGAGATTCTTTTTGATATTAAACAATTTCTACTGCCAATAGCAAGTATGATTAAAGGCATACCTATTTCTTATCAAGATAAAGTTGAAATAGAAAATAAATAAAGTCTTACGAAAATCCTTTCCAATATAGTGAAAAAAAGAATCTTACGCCTTTAAAATAGTTTCGAATTTTGATAACAGATGGCGCGCTAGTGCATCATATTATACAAGTATATTGCTATATACTTGTATATATCGCTCGTCCATATACTATGTACTTGTATACTTGTATATATCGCTCGTCCATATACTATGTACTTGTATACTTGTATATATCGCTCGTCCATATACTATGTACTTGTATACTTGTATATATCGCTCGTCCATATACTATGTACTTGTATACTTGTATATATCGCTCGTCCATATACTATGTACTTGTATACTTGTATATATCGCTCGTCCATATACTATGAACTTGTATACTTGTATATATCGCTCGTCCATATACTATGTACTTGTATACTTGTATATATCGCTCGTCCATATACTATGTACTTGTATACTTGTATATATCGCTCGTCCATATACTATGTACTTGTATACTTGTATATTCGATCCGCCTTCATATCAAATTGGGAAATGAACTTTGAAAATAAACAAACCTAAATTTTTAACCCATTTATGCGAGCGCACGAAATATTGTCAGAATTATGTTTACATAACTTAAAAAAAAAAATAAAGAAACTCTACTACAAATAATCAGTTTTTCAACTAAATCAACACGATTCACTATTTACACAAATTAAAATAAATAAACTCATTGCCGATGTTCTTTTGTAAAAATTAAAAAGCCTCATTTTATGTATCTTAAGTTTGGGTGATTGATGGTGTTCTCTTTGTCGTCTTTTCACATTTATAATCAAATAATTTTAATTATCAATCAATTGGTACAACTTTGAATTTTAAAATAGATTTTATTTGATATTTATAACTATAAGATATGCGTTTTTGCATAATAAAATTCAAATATTACGTTATAAGTTTTTTTTTTATTATCCCTAGTACACGTGGTACAGGCCATGATAATCATGGTGGGTAGTTAGCGACTGCTTTTACTGTACGCGCACCACATGTCTACACATGTGAAAAGCAGTTCGACTTTGCACTTAAAAATGTGCCAGAGCCCCGTTTGGTTACTTGCACTCGCTGGTGGGGTAGGACTTTTGCAAGAATCGGGGGTCATTGGAGCATTTTTTAAATAAGTAAATATAGAGTATTCTAAAAGAAAATATTATGGAGTGATATCTTTGAAAAAGTACTCACAGTTGTGACAAAGGGAGTCCAGTATCAAGGGTTTTTTTCTAGTTTTTTTCTCTTGAAGTGTCCTCACATTGGTTTTATTAGTCATATGAAAGCCTTGGTTGCTTTATTTAAAAAATATCATCGGTTATAATAGATAATAATTTGTTGTAATGTCAAAGTAAGATACTCAGATGTCTCCGTGCATCTCTATCACAGCAATCGCAATGTTCTCTATTTTGGGTGTTTAACAATCATTTATGGATACAACATTCAATATAAAAACCAACCCATACATATACTAATAATATTTTAGGTTATAATAAAATAATCATATTATAATATACGAATATATTAATCGTTCAATTTATAGTTTTGAAATTAATCAATTTGTTGGTATTCTCCCTCTTTGACTACCATAAACTTCTAAATAGCGATAATAAAACAGCACGGCTAATAAGCGGTAAGGATTCATTGTTCTTTATCCACTAAAGCTCCCTGAAAAGGAGCTTAACCTTTTAATTATTGGCATCTTAAATAATAAGTGAGAAAAAAGGACATTTTCTATTGTTTAAAGATAATGAATTAAGAATAGGTTCCGTATTTAGGGTCAGCCATCTTAAATTCATTTTTGTGCCACGGTGTAAATATAAGGCAGTTTTATACTCACTTGTAGAGTTCCCTGAAGTTGACATATGGTATGTCAGGTGGGGGTCGGGACAGCCCAAATTTGACCAGTCTCTTAAAGTTGAACTCGGCAAATGTAAAATCTCCCATTTTCGGAGGATCTCGATATGGCCTAGAACTGGCCATTTGATTCAGGTTCTTGATATCAACCTCTCTGATTACTTCAAGTTCTGGTAGTTCTAGAACTAATGGGTCTGAAATTCTCTCGAGCGAGGATGTAAGCTTTTCGCGGGAATGCCATCGCAAAGATCGGGCCATCTTTTCCTCTGCTAGTCCGAGGTTCCACCAGATAAGTGACAATGGTTTGGCTCGATTGTATTGAGACTTTTATCCATATATATTTTCTTAGATATTTTAGTCCATTTCACATCAAAAAGTCGAACCATTTAATATTAGTCCCCTTCCTCGAAAATTAACCTATATTTCATATATAACTAAAATATTTGAATATATCCTATTTTCAAATGCGAGGTATTTAAATAATATCACATATACATTTTCAAAACACAATGTATAATAAAATGCATTTATTAAGCATTCAACGTTAAGGCATGGAACTAAGGATTTAAAAATAAACAACCCAATAACCCAATGAGGAAGAGACTTTATAAAAAAAAAATATTAACGAATAAGTCAATTCTATATCAATACAATACAAAATTTGAATGAGATATTAGGGTATGTACTTGGATGAATCCCTCAACACGATGTGTTAATCATCAGGTACCTTTCAGACAGTACTTATCAACCACCTTTCAAATTCTCGAGTTTGGAGTTGATAATCCTGGAAAGTGATTTCTTAGCCGAGTGCTCAGGCGAGACCTCAGCAGACCTTTTCATGTGAGGGAGAGCTATAGCTTCTCTATTTCTTCTCTATTTGGCACCTTCAAATATCCATTTCCGCGGTTTCTACAAAGATGCCAACACTGACTTTCTCGAGTAACCTTTTGGCACTCGCAAGTTAATGATTTTTTCTTGTCTTTAAAAGCATGATTCTTATTCCCTATTAACCTGAAGTGTGGTTTCTTTCAGGCCCCAAATTTCGAAGACGATATAGTTAGAATATACGCAGTGGCCTTTGGCTGGGTCTCTTTGATATAAGGGTTGTATTCTATACCAGTGTGGTTGGTGTGGACGTTGTTCATAGTAACAAGGATAGGTTCGTGTTTGGCACTGGAGTAAAATTAACAGTGATTGGGTACCAATGGGAGGGTACATAAGGATTTATCGCCAATGAAAATAAGACAGGACTCAAAGTGGTCATCACTGAATTCTGCTGTAAAGGCTCAGAGTGACAGGGTGGGTATGTAGGGACACTAGACCCTTTATGGTGTCCTGATGATGGCCTGGACAATATTCGCTGGGCAGTTGGGTGGCTAGTGTGCTGTTGGTGGCAACTGCTAAACCTGACGTGTAGCGATGTGAGCGATCACCGATTCTTCCTTCGATACAATCACCAGTTCGGCAGGAAGCTGATAGTTATAGTATTTTATTCAGGAGGATAAATGCTCAACTATTACCAGTGATGTAGTTGTATCTACCGCTGAACACGACCATTTGTCTCATGGAAACTTACCTGATGTAGAGCCGCAGCGATCTCTACTTCTCTGATGGCTATTAGGACATTCAAAATAACTATTTCGTCCGCCCGTTTACTCTAGTAGAGCACTTTAGGGTGAAATTCCCAATGTTAAAGCCTTCCTTCGACTGCATAATTCGCTATATTTACGCTTTAATGCCAACCAGGCACCATTATCAGTTAGAAGAAATATATCATATTTAGAGAATACTCAGTGGCTAGATGTACTGCACTGATGTGAATGGGCGTTGCTGCCGATCTTGCCTGGCTCAAGGCCCACTGATCCATGCTATTTTTGAATTGCGTCACAGTCTCTTGTCGCCTTTCTTGGGGCTCCTTGCTTTTTCTGCTGCCGTGTCAGGCTTTGGTATTTTAGTTCGGCTGCCTAAGGGGTTGCGGTCTTCTTTAGATAATCGTTAGACTATTGTTAACACTAATAAATAGACTTCAATTCTGAAGCCAAAACACTTACAGCCTAATTTGCATAACTGATGTTGGTATGCACAATGAAAATTATATATATTACTGTACGCTCCAGGAACCTGGGTTACTTAAATAAATAAAAATAATAAAATATATATTGTTGTGTCATTGTTTCCTTGATAAAATTCTGTTTGGTGGTAGTCTCAATTACAGGAAAACTATCCACAAGCAAATTGGCTTTCATCTTGTTAGAGGATTCAGAATTCGGGGGTTTACCTCTTCTGTCTGGAGTATAGATTGCAGCGCTGACAGTTTATATTGATCACATACACTGTCGTCGGGCTTACATGGAGCTCCCAATTCTTCTTTCTTTTCATTCGGATTGTCGGCTTCAATCTCGATGTGCTTCGACCATCCAATCTTGCCGCACTTACAAGTAACGCTCAGCTCCGACTTGTTCAGTTGAATCGCGCTGTACTCCCAGACATAGCTCGTCACAACCATCCGTCACGGCGTTGTAGTGCTCCTCACTATGTTCGTCGATTTTATCGCGGAGATGCTCAGAAGAGATGAAGAGTGCTGAGTATATCAAGCTACTTCATCCACAGTTCTCTACCCCTTCTGTTGAGGTTTAGCCCAGAGATTTATTGACTTCGAGAGATTCCAGCGATTGGTCGAACTCCTCATTAGATTTTGTAGTTTGTTCTCCCAATTTTGACAATTTATGATAAATATCTTCATACTAAGAAAGTCCCTCAACAATTTCTGCTTTTTCCACCAAAATATTCTGGTCTCACAATCATCCAAAATTTTCTTCGCGAACATAGACATCTACATGTGACACCATTTGGTACACCATCACTGCTGCTGTATTAAGGATTGTTAAATGAGCAAGCTGGATTGATAGATATTTATGTTTGACGCCTTTTTACTTACCTTCTTGCAATATGAAGAAAAAGCAAGTCACAAACTGGGGGAATCGTCCAACAACGCCGTCAACAACGAAGAAGTAAAACTTGACCGCTCTTAAAACCGTGTCTCACTTTTTCCAATTGGCCCGTTAGCCTCCCAGTCTACAGGTGGTGGAAGGTTTTATATACCTTCGGACGTCGTCGTAATAATATTCTGGGTGGGAAGAGGAAAATCGGGTATGGAGACTTTGGTCGCGTTTTACAAGGTGTTCGAGATTGAAATTTAATCAAAGCTGCAGTTTAGTGTTGGGATAAGTGTTTCAAAGGTGGTCAGGAGAATTTGGTGGACGGAAACCGCGCAGTTCAGCCGTCAACTTTTCTTATTTGTCACCACTTGACATCCTTTATGCATAAGGTACAACTTCAATTATATATTTATTCTTTTTAATAAAATCACATATACGCTATATAGTCGATTTTATGATATTATTGTTGAAGTTTATTTATTTTTCTATGCAAAGATTTGTAATTTTGATATTCGTATTTTGATTCCTTTTGAATTTACCCATTGCCTCTCTGCTATTTTATCTTTTTAATTTGGTTTTACATCAAATAAATTGCCGTGTAATTCTGAGGTTTGTCTTTTCTAATTGACTACGTTACAATTGGTGGGGATGCTGGGTAGATTAGGGAAGACAAACTAAAGATCGCCGAGAAGACCTTGGCTGATATGATCTACATTTTCAGAGACTGGCTCCAGGATTCCACCTCCGTGTCAAAGCCAAGAATTCCCTCCAAGATGACGCTGTCCCTATTGGCGGTACAACCACTGAGCCGCTTTTCACGCCGCAAGAAAAAGAACGCAAATATACTAGGGACATACGTCCAAGACTCCGAGGGAATACTTGAAAGAACACGTCAGATCCATGTCAGTAGCAACAATAATTTTATTCTATGAACATTTTTCAATTTCGATATTTGTATTTGGATACACTGTAAAATTTCTGCATTACGTCTCTGCTATTTTATTAGTGTCAATAAGGTTTTACATTAAATTAATTTCCGTGTAATTCTGAGGTTTGTCTTTCATAAATTTCTACCTTACAATATAATAAAAAATAATAAAATAAAAACAAGAGTACTAATTTTATTTCCTAAATATTATATAAAGCTTCATTTCTTACAATTCGCTTGCCCCTTTTTATATGATGATAACAAATAATTTATATAACTAGTTGTCAAAATTATTATGATGATAATCAATAAATATAAATTCGTACAATTACTACAATATTGCTTTCTTTAATATATATGAGAGAGTTAATATATAATATAATGTGATAATAAACCTTAAATAAAACAAAATAGACGCAGGTCAAACATTCATTCAGACTGAACCAAGACAGATCCTGGTTTTCATCTATATATAAACCGAAAAAATATATATATTAAAGAGATGAGACCTCTAGTTTAGTCATCATTGTTATCGACTACTGTGGTCAAATAGTAACGATGATTCGATCCTTGAGATTCCGGTCTGAGGACCAACTGCGACTTGTTCAACATGAACGACTTGAAGATCCTCTGGTCATTGAGATGCCGGACATAGAAGTCGTTCGGGAAATCAATGTCAAACACCTGGATAAAATTTCTCAGTCCCGGCCACGTCACGAGACTCCCAAAATGGGTGATTTCACCTTTGCTGAGTTTAACCTAAAGAGACTGGCAAGATATGGTGCCAGAAGATCTCCTCCTCAGATCCCCTACGTGGACTTCAAAAAGCTCTACGAGTGAGTTGTGAATTCTAAATTGATTGATACTCTATGCCAGTCATTGAAATGTAAACTCGCATGTTTAGAGCAGGTATCTAGAGGACTATAGTAAAGTTACATTATTACATTGCATTATTTATTTGCACGAATGGAGAACATCTTGGATATAGGCATCGCTTGATTCTCTCTTTCCCTGGGCGCGAGTTTTAAGCTTTTCTAAAAGATGATACTTTTGGACGATTTGATGTCCAAATATCCGAGTGGACATCTTCATATAAATATCCTAGGAAGTTATTTGTTTCTCAACGTTTTCACACTTGTGCTGTCCCGAGAGGGAAAATAAACATTTCTCAGGCATTTTAAATTATCCCAGGAGTTGTAGCGTGAAACGCGATGAAACGTCTGAGTACTGATTGGGTTCTTTAATGAAAATGGAAGGGCTTCTAAAGAGCTGAAAGCGATACTCACTCTTCAGAGTTTGTGTTTATTGTCTTATCATAGCAGAATATTCTAGAAAATCCAGTCCTTGGATTATTCAGCTTATCCAACTACTCCACCAGTTGTCACAGTAGTGAGGACGAGGAGAGTAGTTCAAATTAAAATAAATAGATATTATAGGAATTTATTGATTAAATAAAAGTGTCTAAATTGCCCCGTTTAATATTTATATACAATCAATACTATTAAGCAAGCAGAGTGATTCGCATTATAGCAAATTAAAAATCATCAATATATATTTAAATATGTTTCTATTTTATTCTTTGGTTCATATATTCTCTATGACAATATCATAAATATATCGGAAGCTTCAGAATTAGTTTACATTCAGTAAACTCATTTTTTAAAGAATTATTCAAATTTTTTAAAATTGCAACAATTTAAGCATTTACGACAATTTTAACAAAGTAAGTTTATTATATAGATATGAATATAGGAATTTAACATCCTATAATTAATGCAAAATGTGTGTTTTATGAACAAATATCATCCGAAGATTTACAATATGATGTGAAACAGACAATTTGGAATTATTTTTAATTCGAATTGAAATCAATGAAAATTTATATATTAAAAGTTTTTATGAGTAAAACCAATAATTATGATTATATACAAATCTTTGATACATTACAATGATTTCTTTTCAATATAGAAAATGGATCGATTAACCTTTCGCAGAAGATATGAACATATTGAATGTCATTTAACAGTCAGAGAATAAAATGAGGTTTATTACTTTCCAAAAATTGATGCATAGATTTGCAAGTAGTTAATTAGATAATATTTTTATCTAAGACTATATATGAGAAATTTTATGAATAAATATACCCCATTGAATTGATTTTGAAGAACCTCTTAATTTAAAGCCCATGCTAAATAAGAGACCATTTATAAATGAAAAAGTACACTTCAATTATAATAATGATCATGAAAAATACTTTCAAAAATGCTTTTATTTAAATGCACTAAAAAGAAAAATATTAATTATTTTATCTTCTGTCATTTAGAAATCAGATCTATCTGAGTGAAAATAAAAGCGGCGGGGGACGAGCATATTTAGAAAAGAGGTAAATCTCTTCTAAAAATCGATTACAAGATTTGTGGACAGACAGACATGGAAGCAAGTTAAAAATAAAAGCTTTCAAAAAATAAATACCACTTTTTTCAGTCCGAGTAGTGCTGTTTGATAAGATTGACATATTTATTTTGAAAATATTACATTCAATTTAAAAATAATACTCTATCAGTATATTATCATGCATTAGCGCGCCATCTGTTATCGAAATTGAAAACTATTATAGACGCGTATGATTCTTTTTAAAAATAAACAATTTCTACTGCCCTTACTGATGAGCCAGGCCCTCCCATTAATTTTTCCATTAAAGTAAGGGCAGTAGAAATTGTTTATTTATAAAAAGTATCATACGCGTCTTTAATAGTTTCCAATTTTGATAACTCTATCATTATATTTAGAATAACTTTAATAGTTTAAATAGAATTCTGAACCCATTCAATCCATCAACTGATATATTCTCTATCTTCAACCTACTCCTGACGAATATCTGAGCTGCTACAGTGAGCCCGAGGCAGTCCTTCCCCCATCCAGATGGCAGAAGTTCGCCAAGAGAATTAGCTCTTTCTTCTGCTGCTGCGGGAGGTGAAGGTGAATAAAACAATTAATTTCTGTAGAGATAACACACAAACATATGCACATACATAAAGGGTAGATATTCCAGGCATATACATTGAATGAAAAAATTGTTCTAAAAATTAAATTCTCTATAAGTAAAATTAATCTAGCCTGGTTAAAAAATAAAATACTTAAATGTTTAAAAGTTATAGACGACCTAAAGATATTGTTTAATGAGGTGATTGAAAACTAAAGTATTAGGTTTGTAAGAGGTTCTTCATGCTAATTAACATGTTTTGAAGTCATTGAACGAATGGGTACATAACGCCTGCTGATGAAGTTCTTAAAACAACGAAAACTGATGTTTGCTTGACATGTGTTGCGCGGATCAGCAGGAAGATATTGTTGACAGTGTTGGAAGGAAAGCTCCAGGGGAAAGGGACGACAGGGATACACAGACGATCTAAAACAATGGACTGGACGACACACCTACAAGGAGATGAAGAGGATGACGGAGGAAGTATGGAGAGACCATGTGGCCTACCCTCGGTTGAGGAAGGCATTGAAGGAGGGAGATATAGAGACCATGTGGCCTACCCTCGGTAGAGGAAGGCATTGAAGGAGGGAAATATGGAGAGACCATGTGGCCAACCCTCAGTAGAGGAAGGCATTGAAGGAGGGAGATATGGAGAGACCATGTGGCCTACCCTCGGTAGAGGAAGGCATTGAAGGAGGGAGATATGGAACGACCATGTGGCCTACCCTCAGTAGAGGAAGGCACTGAAGGAGGGAGATATGGAGAGACCATGTGGCCCACCCCCAGTAGAGGAAGACATTGAAGGAGGAGGAGGAGGAAGGAGTAATTGATGCCAAAAATTCTATCCAAAGAGCAGATTGAAGTTGACCTGTTCTAGGTGTTTAATTCTGGAGATGTGGCTGCCAATCAATCTTAACTTTCGAGAATATCTTTGAAAAGCTCTACCTCATGTTATCGAAAATCATCTTCCATAAAAAGGAACAGGTAACAGTGATATCGTTGAAAGATTTATGTTTATAAAAATGATCCTGCATCTTTTAGAAGCCGATATACTTCACTCAAACATATGTACAAACAGAAGTACACTTGTTGAAGATGAAATTATTCCATACAGTAATCTCCTCCAATATGATTCTCATTTTCTCTAATGTTAGTTAAATGGAAGTAGTCCGAGCTTCTATTCTGTTATATATTCGTCGAGAAACAATGACTAAGGAATACATTTCAGAGAACATGGACCCCTATCGTGATACAAACTATTAATTTACCTCAACCATGTTCTAATATAGAACCTCACATTGGACACCTTATTCCTTCAATGACCTTTGATATTTTGACAAGTCCAACCTCGACAGTGAATGTGAGAAACCAAATGGAACTAAGACATCTGATAAGTCCAAGGTCTAAACGTTTTATACATATATCCTTGAAAGTAATTCACTTACAGCAAATGTCATATTCTAATTAAATACCAGGACTTTAACCCGAGTGACCCGGGCAACGCCCCCGGGTTATGGAAAGCCTGTGAAGACATCATTGATAGTAGTTTTATATCTAGTATATATTTGGTATATAGATAGCTATGTATAGTTCAGTATCGTTAGAGGAGATTGCTTAAAACTTTACAACTGAAACCTGTGTTAGTGTATTATTTATATGGATATACGTGATGATATTGGAATCATATTACTGAAATATGACATATAAAGTAGATTATGTTTTTAAAAAAATTGTTATTCAGCTTTTTGCCCGTGATAAAATTAAAATAAAACAATATGATGATGATAAATTAATAAAGTAAAATTTGAAATAAAAAAATATATGATTGTTTGTGTAGAAAATTGAATAAATAAATATATATAATACCTACTAATATTTGGATAATAAAAATAAGTATGACAGATGAAGTGAAAAAAGTAAAAAGTAAATTGAAGAGTATAAACTATTTAATATAATTAACATTATTTCAAATTTGAAAATAAAGATATTAAAGTTTACTGTAAAACATACAATTAGCATCTATATTTGTATATTAAAAAATATTGGAAATGGATCATTACAAGCTCCAATAAAAGGCTATCTCACACACGAATAGGACTTTAATATATTATAGGAAATGATTTTTTTTTCATGAGTTCTACTGTTATACATTAATTCTAAAATATAGAGAGTTCTTGGAACACTTGTGAGTGTGTTCTACCGCGTTAGGGTAAAGGTTCGAGCTGCAGTGAGAACTATAAATTAATAATTTATATTTTAATAAGTCCAAAAATTACATACAATTATAAGAGGCAGATGGAGTACAGTTTTTACTCCACCAGCGCCTAGAGTATTATATAATGGAAGGAACCGCCGCAGGCTGTAGCGACGCGCGGTAAACAGCCGGCGAGATCAGGCGGTGGTCGAAAAGTGCGCGCGCAGCCCCCGGTGCGCGCGCAGGCCGGCTGGCCAGCTCGCAGAATTCCCGGCGTCCCATGCCAGCGTCGCCCGCTGGCATCCTCTTATCTCATGCCCCCCCTTGGAGATTGGGACTTGGGACCGATCCAACGTAGTTGCTATAACGCGGGTTCGGTTCTCGGGTTCGAGGGGATAAGGTCTGCTGATGTTGAGCTGAGTTGGGTGGGGTGGTGTATGGTGGAGGCACGAAAGGTCGTAAGAATCTGCGATTACGGCGAAAAAGGCGTCCGGCGTCGGTCCGGATGAGGTAGCTGCGACCGCGTGGAAGTTGTTCGAGAACCTCAGCAAGGAGGGTCCAATGTTTTGTGCGGTGATCCTGGACAAGGACTATTGCTCCCACTTCCAAATGTGAGAGTGGCTTGGCGTTGCGATTGTATCGCTTCCGGAAGGAATGTTCTCTTACATTTTGCTGCAAGAGGTACTGGGCCATCTGGATCTGCTGGGGCGTGCCAGAGATGTTGATGACCCGTTCGTTGCTACCAGGTTGAGACTCATCTATGGTGATCCCCGCACCAGACTCGCGCCGGATCTTCCTGATGCGTTGACCACCTTTCCCAATGATGGCACCGGCGAGATCATTTGGTATAGTGACTTGTGATGAGCCTTTTTTCGGGACGACTACCATAGGATGGCACCAATCGATGGCTTCGCCGACGGGTACCTGTTCGATTATCCCTTTCGCCAACATGGTATCGAGTTGAGTTTTGACGGGGTCTCTCCAGTGAAAGGGAACGTTGTATGCCCGGTAGCGTTTGCAAGGAACGGCATCTTTAACTAGTTCGATAGACATGGGGGGTCCTTGCATGGGTTTTAACACTGTGTCGTCGAACGCTCTAGCATAATGGGTAAGGATAGACTGCTTATCGATCTCATTGGTTCTCACCGGGGTCGGCGGGAACGTTAGAACTTGTCCGTTGGTTATGGCATTGACGATCATTGAATGGGGCCAGTTATCCGGCAGAAGTCCTAAGGCTTTGCATCCGCTCTTGCTCAAGAGAGGGGCGTTCAGGTGCTTGCAGACTCCAACGGTAGTACTGTATGTTTTCCCGTTGAGATGCAGTGCCGCGACGAACGATCCACAAGGACTTAAGCTGATGCCGTTGGCTCCTACGCAAGGGACGTTCTTCGGGTTGAGTGCTGATCGGGTCTGCTCATCCAGTAACAGGAATTCTGATTCTGGGATTAGATCCAGATCTGACCCCGGGTCCGCCAGCCAACGGATTTAGTGTAACTTATGGTTGATATCGGTCGGAATGGTTATGAGTTCGTTGCGTACTCCAGCTGCAACAACTGTGTTTGAGGGTCCTGGTTGGGACTGATTGTTTCTGGTTGCAGGTGGCGGGATATTAGGTTTGGTTGTGGGTTTCCGTTTCAGTTGTCGGCAAACCCTTCCGTAATGCCCGGTGATGCCGCATTTGTTACACTCTATGTCTTTTGCTGGGCACTGGTCACGGCGGTGTCTTGGGTTAGCCCCACATCCGGAGCAGGGGTCGTTAGGATCATAGGATTTCTGAAAGAAACGGTTGGCCTTAGGTGAGGTTTCAGACGAGCTGGCTTGTTGATGCTTGTAGGTTGATGGTGCACGTCTGGTTGCAATGAAGGCTTCGGGGGAGGTGGTTGGGGAGGGTAAAAGAGTCGCGCCCACGGCGGTAGCACTCTCATGTGCGATGCAAATTGAGGGGACTCGGTCCAGGGAGAGGTCGGAATTGTACTGCTCCGCCAGTACTTTTCGTTGGAGGTCTTTATCAAACAGGCCACATATTAACCTGTCACGGATACGGAGTTGCTGTTGATAACCAGCAAGGGCAAACGTTTTCCCACAAGCTCTTTTTGTGCATTTTGTAATACACGGGTCGCCGCATGTGCTGCACTTAAAATCCAGCTCATGTGCACACGAGTCATCAAGAGATTTAAGGGCTGCGAAGTAGCGATCCACCGATTCTCCGGTTTGTTGGTCCCTACGATGAAAATCTTGCCGATCAAGGAGGGGGTTTCGCTTCTTGCGTAGGTAGGCCTCGAGAGCATTCACGGCTTCATCGAGGGTGGTGGTAGAAATATGAAGGCGGCCTGATTGCCAAAGGATGGTCCATTCGGAATGGAGGGCGGCACGCAAAGTCACTTGCTGTGTGGATAGCGGGAAGGTGGCTACTTGTTGGGCGTCCACGTAGTCGTTCCAACGTTGTTTCCAATCGCGGAAAAAAGACATCGTTAACTCCTCCGGGGAAGCCAGTTTAGGAAGCTGGATGATTTTTGTGGCGTGGTGAGGAGGAGCTCCTAATGGGACTGTCGGTGTCGGATTCCGAGTAGCCATCTGCTGCAACAGTGCGGCTATGGACCTGAGGATGTCGGTGCTGGTCGGCGAGGCAGGGTTCTCTGGAGGGGTTTGGGATGGTCGGCGATTCCTTCTTGAGGGCATCTTGATTACTAATTGTCACTGAGCTGTCACTTAAAAAACGGCTATAATTAACCGAATGTCGACTGCGCCATGTTCTACCGCGTTAGGGTAAAGGTTCGAGCTGCAGTGAGAACTATAAATTAATAATTTATATTTTAATAAGTCCAAAAATTACATACAATTATAAGAGGCAGATGGAGTACAGTTTTTACTCCACCAGCGCCTAGAGTATTATATAATGGAAGGAACCGCCGCAGGCTGTAGCGACGCGCGGTAAACAGCCGGCGAGATCAGGCGGTGGTCGAAAAGTGCGCGCGCAGCCCCCGGTGCGCGCGCAGGCCGGCTGGCCAGCTCGCAGAATTCCCGGCGTCCCATGCCAGCGTCGCCCGCTGGCATCCTCTTATCTCAGAGTGCAAACGCCGAATTGCTTTTTACATGTGTAGACGTGTGACGCACTTACATCAGTTGCCAACTACTGCCCACCATGATTATCATTACCACGTTTGCTAGTGATATTTTGAAAAAAATAATTTAAAAGTATTAACATTAATAAATTGTTTGTTGCAGAGGTGCCTTCCCAGGACGATCTAAGAGGCCACCTATGTATATATTATTTGTATATAGTTTAGTTTATGTTACATGTTGTATATTGTGTTGTGTTGTGTCATGTTGTGTTGTATTGTGTTGTGTCGTGTTGTGTTGAAATGTTTCAAATGCTGTAAGAAAATACTTAATATGGCTTCTGGATAATGTATCTATTGAATGTCGGGCGGATTAAATTGAGGTTCAAAGATGCCAATTTAAATAGTTATATTCAATTCAAATGATGTCAAAATGATAATTTCACCAAAATGAAGAGATCTCAAAAAGAATTACAAGTTCAGCACTTCCATATCAAAATATGATCATCATGGTTGCCACAAACACAATGTACTTCCTCCAAGTATTCTCTCTAATAAGAAAATAAATAAATATTACTGTTTTCACTCGATTTAAATTACTGAATAATCCATTGGATCAAGTTCAAAACAGAATGAATATAACTGTAACCAGGGCATGACAACTTCGAGTATATTTGACCTTTACTTGGGCCTTCCATAGAATTACACTTAGCTGCCAGCACAAAGAGTCACTGGAAAGTTTTTGGAAATCAAATGTTGCTGGAAATATCCTGGATGAAAAGCCACGTCATAATGGACTCTCCCTGGTAGTCAACGCTGGAAACCTAATTTAAAAAAGAATCATTTAGTGGTAACATCAATTTTGAGACTCCCCTACTAATTAAAAGTGAAAAGTTCAACGTTTAGCGCAAGCTTTATTTTTTCTGAGAAAATTCATCCAGTAGCGGCCTGTAGGTGGCAAGATCACGTTAAACACCTTCTAACATGGCTCGGTCAAATATTATAAATGGTTGAACGCCAAGCACAACGCCGTCAACCTGTTCCATTATAAAGAGAAGCCAACTCAACTACCTATCCTCAGGAAATCGTCTTCAAAATATCTTTACGTCCAGATTTTTATTATTCCTCATGTGAAATCGTTATTCTGCTATCTATTGAGGAAAGCGCGAGTTGACTGTCTTAGTAAACTTCCTAAAGACAAAGCTCTACTCCGATTATCCTAAAATACCAACTATTACAATATATCTAGAGAATACAATATCTCAAGTGTTTGACACAAGTAATCCAGTAGCAGTCAACAGTAATACTTCACTGTCTTCAGTTCTCCTAGTACAAGATACCTGACTTTCTAAACACCTGCGCTATAGCCCTTCAAAAATCTATAACTTATATCTCAAGGCAATATATCTGAAGTGCAAGATCCATTGTGAAATAAAAAGACCCAAATGACAATAAACTCTAACCTCCAATGAGAGATATCTTATAATATAGACCAGAGATATCTGTAAGTTTCAAATTTACACTCTAAATTAAATCAATTCTATATTACATATGTGAAGTAAATAAATGAGTGGGTAATATAAGTATATAAACAATATTAAGGTGAAGACACATCAACCTCTAGGGAATTTCTAATTTTAAAAATATAATTCTAATTGAATATTTAAAAGAAACTAACACCTAGAAGTCTGATGTCTTTAGCTTAATATTGGTGCAGGAGATTATATTTTATATATTAAACAATGTCGGACCTACTCCAATATTCTCAAATTATATATAAGGTTGCAAATAGTAATCCCTAACAATAAAATTAAACAGTAAAGCTCTGATATCCTTTATATTTAATGAAATATCATATTTTAATTTTTCAAACTTCTCACATAATAAGAAAGGTTTCTAATATATTATACTGAAGATAGAGGTTGCCTGGCCGGCATTCATATTTCTGTATTAAAAAAAAGACACTTCGGCCAGTTAGATTTTTGAAAATATTTCCTCAACGTTTCAACAATTTTATTTCTTCGTCTCTCTGAAAACGCTGGTTATAATAGATCAATCTTCTTTACGGCTTAAGGTAAAATCATTCTTTTTCTGTTCCAACAGTAACTTCTATCCCTATTTCAAAATATTTAACCTCACAGTGATATCATAAAGTTTTTCTTCTTGGATCACTGCGAAAAAATCTTCTATATACCGTCCCCAGACTTTTATTCCCTCAATCAAGATTGTCTTTTTATCTACTGATGCCATTACGATGTCAGCTCTGATCATACTGCTAGGGCAACCCATAGCAGTACCGTCTTTTTGTTTGCTTTAGATGTTGTAATAAATTCGAAAAAAATTTGCAACCTAAGAACAATTTTTAACGCCTTGCCAAATGCTTGATGTTTATTTATTTCTCCTGACGAAGACAAAATATTTTTGTTGAAACGTTGTGAAAATAAAAATTTCAACTTGCCGAAGTTTCTATTTTTCACAGAAATAATATATTATATTTATAATATTTCTAACATTAATAAGTATATAGATTTATGTGACTAATGTTTATATTAATATCAGTTATCAATAAACATATTAAAATATCAAATACATGATCAGCTAAGAAATATCAAATAGAAAATTCTCAAAGTGTAAACGCAGCCATTATTGTCAATAATACAAGGTGCGTTCATTAATTTCCAGGACTGGTTAAAAAATAAAATGAATAAAAAATCTAAAGAAAAAAAAATTATACAGAGTTAAATATTGGACATTCGACCACACCTGACTGAAAGCACGAGTCTCGTGGCGCACGCGCCGATCTAAAAATAGAACAAAACAACTTCCTTGTAAGGTTCGCATTTCTAATTTTAAAATGGCCATTTTCGAAGAGCAGAGAATCTGCATAATTTTTTGTATTAAATTTAAAAAAAGTGCTACTGAGACGTATGAATTGATTAAAGAAGCTTTTGGCGGCGCAGCTTTATCCCGTTCAAGAACTTTCGAATGGTTTTCACGCTTCCTAAAAGGTCGGGAAAAGGTAAACGATGATCAGCATACTGGGCGTCCAAGATCATTACGTTGCGAGGAAAACAAGCTCAAAATAAAGGAATTAATTAAATCTAACAGAAGAATTTCTATTAGAGACTTATCTTCAGAGACTGGACTATCTTTTGGATTGTATCATCAATTAGTAACAAAAGATTTGGACATGATCCGGACGTCTTCAAATTTGTTTCCCGGATTCTAACAGAGGAACAAAAGGAGGTTAGAATGGATGTCTGCAAAAACATGGTTGAAATGACTCGGACCGATCCAGAATGGATGCAAAAAATCATTACCGGGGATGAGACATGGGTGTATCAGTATGACCCGGAAACCAAACGTCAATCCAGCCAATGGATTGAAGGAGGGGAACCGAAACCCAAAAAGGCAAGATTTACAAAATCCAAAGTCAAGACATTGCTTGTTACATTTTTTGATATTAATGGTTTGGTTCACCATGAATTTATTCCTTTCGGACGTACAATTAATCAAGAGGTTTATTTGGGGATAATGAGGCGCTTAAGGGAGGCAGTGCGCCTTTAAAGACCTGAAAGATGGCAAAACAATGACTGGATACTTCACGTCGATAATGCGCGGCCGCACACAGCCCATGTTGTCTTGCAGTTCTTGGCCAAGCATTCAACCATACAGATCCATCATCCACCCTATTCCCCGGACTTAGCCCCCAATTACTTTTTCCTCTATCCTAAATTGAAAATGAAGTTAAAAGGAAGGAAATTTGATAACGTTGATATGATACAAGCTGAATCGAAGGCAACCTTGAGGAACCTCTCAAAAAGTGATTTTATCTCCTGCTTCGACAATTGGAAAAAAAAGATAGAACAGGTGTATTGAGGCAGGAGGGGCATATTTTTAAAAATATTAAATTAGTTTTTTTATTTGTTTTATTTTTTCAAAGATACAGAGCAGTCCTGGAAATAAATGAACGCACCTTGTAGTTGCCTTCAAACGAAATTAATTACACAATTCACAATTTATTCGCAACAACTATTATATAGTTTTTACACTAAATCAAAACATTAATAATTTATAACATACACGTTAGGATCAAGCATTTAGCAACGCCAGTAAATGCGCATACATAGTTTTCATTTTAGGCATATTTTTGTTGTAAGTATTTAGCTCGCGTCAGTTTCTGCAATGTCATCATTTGAGCAAAGAGCAAATATTAAATTTTGTGTAAAATTAAAAAGGTCTTTCACAGAGACATTAGCATTAATGAATGAAGCTTATGAAGACGAAAAATTGTCACGAACCCAAGTTTATTTCTGGTATAAACGTCTTAAAGATGGACGTAAGAGTATCGCAGAGGATTCAAGGTCAGGTCGGCCATTGACGTCAACAACGGATCGCAATATTGGACAGGTACGTGATTTAATTGTTGCGGATAGTAAAATTACTGTTGTATTCCAATTACTATTGACAATATATCTAAAATAGGCATAGAATCTTACGCCTTTAAAATAGTTTCGAATTTTGATAACAGATGGCGCGCTAGTGCATCATATCAAAAATACTTGGAATTTCGTATGGTAGTTGCCAAAAATTATTGATGAACATTTAAACATGAAAAAAACTTTGTGGCTATTTTGTCCCACGACATTTAACAGATCAACAAAGAGAAACCAGATTACCAATTTGCAAAAATTTAATTGAAACTGAAAATAATGATTCTGATTTAAAAATATATATATATAATAATGACTGGTAATGAAAATGGTGCTTTCTTTTTGATATACAAACCAAAAAACAATCACTTGAATGGCACACACTAAGTTCTTTAAAGAAGAAGGTTTGTCTTGACAAGTCCAAAGGAAAAGTAATGTTTGTAGTGTTTTTCGATTATCAAGGACTTGTCTATTATGAATATTAAAACAAAGTATTTATTATTTTATTAGCAGAGTATTATTTTTTATGTTTATATTTTGCTATACTCTGTACACTTCCCTCTTTTGCTTATCTTTTGTTTATCACTCATAGTTTGTTCTTGCCTGAAATAAATTGTTGTCTCATCCTAAAGTTTGTCTTGCCTAATTTTCCAAATGGCATTTTGGTGGAGATGCTGGGTAAATTAGGGAAGAGAAACTGAAGATCGCCGAAAAGACCTGGAGGCCATGGGTGCTGTGATCTACATTTTCGGAGACTTGCTCCAGGATTCCACCGACGTGTCAAAGCCAAGACTTCCCTCCAAGATGACGATGTCCCTATAGACGATACGACGACAAAGCCGCTCTTCACGCCGCAAGAAAAAGGACGCAAAGGTACTAGAGAAAAAGTTCCAAGACTTCGATGGAATCCTTGGCAGAAACACGTCAGATCCATGTCAGTAACTACAATAATTGCTAGCTGTGGGTCACAGCTCCCATAGGGAAGGAGCTATGTAACAAAGTATTTATTATTTTATTAGCAGAGTATTATTTTTTATGTTTATATTTTGCTATACTCTGTAAACTTCCCTCTTTTGTTTATCTTTTGTTTATCACTCATAGTTTGTTCTTACCGGAAATAAATTGTTGTCTCATCCTGAAGTTTGTCTTCTCTAATTTTCCACGTGGCAATATATTGAATAGGGGATTACTATCAATAAACAGGCATACAAAGAAAAACCTTTGCGCCTTCGTGATGCGATAAAAGGAAAAATAAACCAACTCTTTAAATCAAAACAGTGGAACTTTCTACATGATAATGCCCCTGCTCATAGAGGCATTATTGTTCAAGACTATTTATCCAAACACTCTGTATCTGTCTTGCCGCATCCACCTTACTCTCCTGATATCGCACCATGTGATTTCTTCTTCTTTCCAAAATTTAAAATGACGTTAAAAGGGAGGCTCTCTTCATCCTCATCAGAAGTAATTGAAAATGCGACGGTTGAGCTACACAAGCTTAGAAATATTGACTTTAACCTAGCATTTCAACATCTTTTTTCACGATGGAAAAATGGGTAGATAACCAAGGCTTTTGGAAAATTTGATGTTTAAATTACTATACTATGAATAAATAATTAATTTTAAAAAAGGTTCCGGAACCTTTTGATCCTACCTTGTAAAATATAAAAATACATATAAACTTAATAATATAAACATACATATAATAATCTTTAATTAAAAAGGCATATATTGGATCAAAAAGATAATTTATTTTACCAATATTTCAGCTGGCTGAACGCCAACCTTTATCAAGGTGTTATAACATTTTAAAGTGTGTCAACAACAAACTCAGCGCCACATAACGTCAACAGCATTAAGTTTTCTTAAAATATTTTGTAATATTCAATGGGGAGAAAAATTTAATAAATATATTTATATTATGAACAAAATAAATTTTGTAAAATATGGGTGTGAAAATTTTGAAAATTAACAATAACGCCTATTTTATATTTTAAAATTATTTGTACTATGTGTAAAAAATATTTTCGTATAAAAATATATAAAAATAACAAAATATATATAAAAGAAATGTTAAACTAAAATTTTTACTGAAAACACAAAGCGTAAAAAAATGTTTGAAAAGTTGGTTGAAATAAAATTTTAAAAAATTTAAATGTAAAATTGTGAAATTCGAAAAAAAATATAAGTGAAAATGGGAAAATATTTTTAAAAAATTATATCACACAAATAAAACATTGAATACATCGAACTATCAATATATATATATATATATATATATATATAATATAATACATATATATATAATAAGCGTGTGATTGTATTTGAAATAAACTTAAACGATGTTGCATAAATTAAAAGATAGATATATAAAAGGAAAAATGCGTTTTGAGCATTAAAACATTTTTTTGTGCTTCTAAATGTTGGGAATCTCTTATGGTTCAGATAATGAAACAACAAATAACAAGTTTACTTACAGCTGAAGTGGTTTTAAAGAATTAGGCAATTTTACCTTTTAAGAAAGTATTTTTAATTTATTATTTTCAAAGAGAGAGAGAGAAAAGAACATTTAACAATTTACATTACAATTACTAATTTTGTAAACAAAACCAACACTCCTTTGTTCTCGTTTTTATATTACAGTGTTGTCAGTCTAAAAGTATTTCAAGATCATTGATTTACTATTCTTCTTTTTTCCAACATTCCCTCTTAAATCAGTGATCTTATCACATTCAGCAGTTTCTTCACTTGACTTATGTTTTAAATGGTTGTCATAAGAAGGGATTTGAATTTGTCAAACTTTGGTCTGGCTAGAGATTTTGTTAGGATGTCTGCAATTTGGTGTTCTGTTTGACAATATATCAGGTTAAACTTTTGAGCTTGATCTTTCACAAAATGATATTTGACATCAATATGTTTAGTTTTAGTGGTGAATTGGCCTGATTTTATAATATTTATAGTACTTTGGTTATCAACATAGAGATTTATATCAAAATTATCAGTAATTAATTCTCCTAATAA
Organism: Cordylochernes scorpioides; assembly: GCA_030710605.1. Lineage (NCBI taxonomy): Eukaryota > Metazoa > Arthropoda > Arachnida > Pseudoscorpiones > Chernetidae > Cordylochernes > Cordylochernes scorpioides. The sequence goes on along the minus strand of CP092865.1, from coordinate 122,775,012 downwards.
GGATCTTATGTATGACACTTCTTTGCATGCATCTGCTGCAGCAATGAACTCTGCTTCAGTGCTGGAAAGGGCAATTACAGGTTGCTTTCTGGAGCACCAACTTATGGGACCTCCACATAAGTAAACGACATATTCTGTGGCACTTTTTCTATTTTTAATATCTCCAGCAAAGTCAGAATCACAATACACATTTAATTCAAATGGCATCTCTCCATCATATGATATGCCTAAATTGGTGGTGTGATTTAAATATCTTAGGGTTCGTTTGATGTTTATAATATATTGAGTTGTAGGATCATGTATTGACCTGCTTTCAAAATTTGTGGCAAAGGTCATGTCTGGTCTAGTTTTGTTTGTCAAATATAAAAGGCTTCCAATTGCTTGTCTGTAGAGAAATTTGTTATCATTTGATATTTCTAAGTTTTTGTCTAATTCTTTTGCTACATCTGTAATGGGAGTGGGTACTGGTTTTGCATATTATATCTTTCAAGAACTGATTTTGCATAATTTTCTTGTGAAAGTAAAATTTTATTTTTTTCCTCAAAACACAAATTTATTCCCAAAAGGTTTCTTGGTTCATTGTTTATTTTATCTTCAAACTCTTGGGATAGTTTTTCTAAAATATTATTTAATTCTTCTTCATTATCTCCCATTAAGATACCATCATCTACATATATTGCAAGGTACATATTTCCTTTGTTGGTTTTAAAAAGACATGGCTCTGATTTTAGTTGTATGAAATATTGGGATTTGAGAAAGGTTTTTAATCTTTCATTCCATTTTAATGGGGCTTGCTTTAAAACATACAATGCCTTTCTTAACCTGCATATGTTCCCTTTATAACCTTCTGGCAATTGAACGTATATTTCTTCATCCAAAAACCCATATAGAAAAGCTGTTTTTATATCAAATGTTTTAAAAACAAATCTTCTCTTAGCCATTAGAGCAAAGTATATCCTTAAAGAGACAGTGCTTATAACTGGACTGAATGTCTCATCATAATCAATGCCTGCTTCTTGTTCAAAGCCTCTTACAACTAGTCCTGCTTTGTAGCGACCATCTTCTTTCACTTTAAAGAGCCATTTAGAGGTCAGAATCTTCTTGTTTGACGCTTCATTTTCTTTTACTATTTCCCAAACTTCATTTTTGTCAAGAGACTCTTTTTCTTTTTTTATTGCCTTTTTCCATTTTTCTTGATTTGGACCAGATATAGCTTCCGAGTAAGTTAGAAGACCTGATTCTGTTGTTCCGTCCCGTTCTAAATAGAGGTCTTCATATCTTGATGGTGTTTGTAAACTACTTCTTGGTCTAAGATTATATTTTGAAGTACTTGGTTTTGTAGGGATATCTTCTTTGTCTTCAGAAACTTCTGGTAGACTTGGTTCTTCATTTAATTCTAGTTGATCTTCAGATTCTTCTTCTGGTTCGACAATAGGTATTTTTTCTTCTTTATTTATACATCCTTTATCTAAAAAGATTACATCTCTAGCTGTAAAGATTTGTTTGCTTTGTTCATCCCAAAGGCGATAACCATTTTGTGCATAACCTATAAAGGTATATTTTTTACTTCTGTCTTCCAATTTCTTTATGTGTTTTAGGGTTTTAACATAAGCTTCACAACCAAAAAGTTGTAAGTTCGACAAATTTGGTCTTTTGTTGAACCAAAGTTCTGCAGGGGTTTTCTCTAATTCTTGAGTAGGGCTTCGGTTCAGCAAATAGGCTGAAACCCTTACAGCTTCTCCCCACATGTGTTTTTCTACACCAGAATCAATCAAAAGAGCTCTAGTTTTCTCCATCAGGGTTTTATTTAATCTTTCGGGTTTGCCGTTTAGCTGAGGTGAGTGAGGTATGGTGATATCCATAATGATTCCTTTAGCTTTGCACCAGGATTTTATATCTTCATTTACATATTCTCCGCCATTGTCACATCTTATTTTTGAAACTTTTAGATTCATTTGGTTTTCTGCTTCTGTAATAAATTCTTTTAGATATCCTTTTACTTCATATTTATTTTGTAACAAATACACATGACAAAAATGTGTGTAGTCATCAAGAAATGTTAGAAAATAGTTTTTGTTGTCATGGGTAGTGGGATCTAAAGGTCCACATACATCTGTATGGATTATTTCTAAAGGTCTTTTTGATTTTGTTCTAATGGAATTGAATGGCTTTCTTACCTGTTTAGCTTTAATGCATGTTTCACAAATTTCATCTTGACTTATTTTTTCTATGTTTATTCCAATAACCATAGATTTTAATTGTTTTAAGCTTGAAAAACTTATGTGACCCATTTTCCTGTGCCATTTGAGCATTTCTTCATTTTGGGTAGCTGTTAGGTGAGATTCTTTAATTTTGGGATTTTCTGTTTCTATATTTATTGTATAGAGTCCATTTTCCTGTTTTTCTCCTTCTAAAACTTTTATTCCATTTTTTTACGACAAATACCATTTCATCTTCAAAGACAACTTTGCCTTTATTTCTGGTAATGGCATTTACAGATAGTAAATTATTTGTCAAGTTTGGTACAAACATCACCTCCTTGAGATCACATTTCTTCTTTTGAATTTCTCCGACTGATTTTGCTATTAGAGTTTCTTTCTTTTTTGCTATTGATATTTTTGAGTTGCAATCTACTTCATCTAGTAAAAACCTTTTACTATTTATCATATGGCTTGTTGAGCCACTGTCTACAATGAATTCTAGCAATTCCTCATTTTTACATTTTAAAGTCTCTCCTGCAAAAAAGGACAATTTTTCTTCATTTTTGTTTCTGAAAAAGCCATCCTTTTTTTTATGATTTGTCTTTTTACAAATTCGGCAAGGAATATTTTCCTGGACTTTATTTTGAGATTTCTTAAAGAAGCATTGGTCTTGAGTATGATTTGTCTTTTTACAGATAGTACACCATTTTTTATTTAGTCTACAGTATTTTGCTAAGTGCCCGCTCTTTTTGCAGTTAAAGCACTGCTTTACTTTAGTAGCACTCATGGCTATTCCTTCTTCAGACTTTACCTTTTGTTTAGTTTCTTCAAGTTTCCTCAATTTCTTGTTTTACATTATTTAGTTTGAATACTAAATTTTTCATTCTGCTTATATTTGTTGCCATATCTGTATTTTTATCAAATTTGAATCCATGAAATTCTTGTAGTAATTTGCATTTTAATTGCTCATCTTCTCTTCGATAAATGGCTACTAGTTTTTCATACATTTCTTTTGAAGTTTTGAAAATTGGAATATGTGTTAAAACATTCTTTTCAATGGTTAACATTATGTATTTTTGTGCCTTGGCGTCTTTTAGGCTCCATTTATCTTTTCCAGTTTCATCTTTCAAGTCTTCAAACAACGATTTTCCATTTACAATATCTAGAAGGCGATTTGCTTTGAAAATAATTGTTATCTGAAAATTCCATAAATCAAAATTTTCAGGATTTTTAAGTCTCACACAATATTTGCGATATCTTCGCTGACAGCCATTTTTGTTTTATTTATATTTTATCCTATATTTTATATATATTTTACCGCGATTCAAAAAGAACCACGCTCTGCTACTATGTTGGGAATCTCTTATGGTTCAGATAATGAAACAACAAATAACAAGTTTACTTACAGCTGAAGTGGTTTTAAAGAATTAGGCAATTTTACCTTTTAAGAAAGTATTTTTAATTTATTATTTTCAAAGAGAGAGTGAGAAAAGAACATTTAACAATTTACATTACAATTACTAATTTTGTAAACAAAACCAACACTCCTTTGTTCTCGTGTTTATATTACAGTGTTGTCAGTCTAAAAGTATTTCAAGATCATTGATTTACTATTCTTCTTTTTTCCAACACTAAATGTGTACCTCTCCCTATAAAATTAATTAAAATATAGACATAAGATATCGGGAATTTGAAGTAAAAAAATGAATGAAAAATTAAACTTTAAATATTTTATGACGATCTAAATTGCGAATATATCTCTGGTAGTTCAATTTTCCTATTAATACTATCTTTGTCTACTGCGGATGTCCAACTTTCCAAAAATAATCGGCAATGTTTTTCATTTATGTCCTAGTATAAAATACTTGTTTTATCAAAGTCCGGTGTGTGGTTGTTTTTCAAAGCGTGGTCTACAAGGAGTGATAATCTACTTATATATTTGCCTTATTCTGTCTGTTTGTTTGTCTGAAGCTTTGTCTGTTTGTCTGAAGCTTTGTCTGTTTGTCTGAAGCTCACGGATAGAATGCGCGCTCATTGGCTGTAGATACGATGTACTAGAGCGCCATCTGTTATCAAATTATAAAACTATTTTAGAGGCGTAATATTCTTTTTATTTTTTTTTAATTTATTTATTGTTTTTTTTATTTATTTATTTATTTATTTATTTTTATTTTTTTAAATTTTATTTTTATTTTTTTTTATTTATTTTTTTATTATTTTTTATATTTTTTATTTTTTTTTTTAATTTTTTTTATTTTTTTTTTTATTTTATTTTTTTTTTATTTTTTTTTTATTTTTTTATTTTTTTATTTTTTTTTATTTATTTATTTTTATTTTATTTTATTTTTTTTTATTTATTTTTTTATTTTTTTATTTTTTTTTATGTAAGTTTGCCTCTCTCATAAACCTGTCTATACAGACCACCCTGACTATAGCGACCACTCTAGACAACCCTGTTATCAGCTGCCTGTCTATACAGACCACCCTGTCTATAGCGGTCACCTTAGGCAACCCTGTTATCAGCAGTGTGATACATCCACCTGTCTATACAGACCACCCTGTTAATAGCGACCACCCAAGTCAACGTTTTTAAAATATATTCGCACTCGGGTAAACCCCGGGCGTTGCCCGGGCCATTCGTCTAGTGGATTATAATTTCTTAAACCAGCTTTATGTTGATTGATTCGATCTTTTAGAGGCTTGCTTGTTTCTCCTATGTATTTGGCGGGGCAATCATTACATGGTATTTTGTAAATTATATTGTTTTTGTTTTCTAATTTGCTAATTTGTTTGGTGTCTGGGTGGCCTAGGAATTTTTTCAAATTGAAAGAAGATTTATATGTAGCAATTATATTGTTTCTCTTTAAGACTCTGGCAATTCGTTCAGAGCCGTAGCTGTAAGGGAGGGTGCAATAAAACCTTTTTGATTGATCAGCGCTGTTACTTGATTGTACAAATTTAGGTTTATAAAGGTGTTTTTTAATAAATTTATCTGGGTAATCATTGTTTTTTAGGTCTTTAAAAATTCTATTTCTCTCCATATTTTAATCATTTTTCATTGAGCAATGTGTTGTTAATCTTTTAGAGAGAGTGTTTACAACTGAAATTTTGTGATGGACTGGGTCGAAAGAATTGAAATTTAAGTAGTTTCCAGTGTGTGTAGACTTTCTATAAATACTAGTTTCAATTTTATTTTGTTTTTTCTTAATTTGAATATCTAAAAATGCCAGAGAATTGTTTTTTTTTTTTCAATTTCGTGTGTGAATTTCAAAAATGGTTTTAGATTATTCAAAAAAATTAGAAAGATTGAAATTTATGATTCAGTTATACAAAAAAAAATGTCATCTATATATCTTTGCCATGAAATTATTTTTAAATGTTTTGATTCTGTAACAATTTGATCAATTTGATTCATGAAGAGATTTGCCAAAGCCGATGATATAGGGTTGCCCATCGGTAGACCTTTAAATTGTCTGAAGAATTGGTCTTTATAGCTGAAATAATTATATTCTAAGCAAAGTTTAATTAATTCTATCAATGCTTCAGATGAAAAAGGAAGAATAGAGTGTTGATGGGTTTCAATAAATTTTTTGAGAGTTGAAATTGCTTCATCATGTGGAATTGAAGTGTATAAAGATTCGACGTCGAATGATACCATTCGGCTTTGATTAGAGATTGAAAGGTTTTGGATTTTCTCAACAGCAACTGTTGAATTTGGGACAGTGTGGGGAAGTAATTTCTGAAGTGGGGAGATAATGGATGAAATAAATTTTGTGAGAGGGTAAAGTGATGAGCCAGCATATGACACAATAGGGCGTAACGGTGTATTAGGCTTATGAATTTCTGGAAGCCCATAAAAGTGAGGTAGATTAGTGTCTTGTGCTTTTAAATTTTCGAAGGTTTTCTTCTGTAGTTTGTGTACACGTATTATTTTGTTGAGTTTTTTTTATTAAATTCCTTAGTGAGATTAGGTAATGGATTTTTCGTTAGATGTTCATAAATTTATTTTTCTTGAAGTAATTGACAAATTTTTGTGTTGTATTCTGTTGTGTTCATTATTACTGTGTTTCTCCCTTTATCTGAAGGTGTTATAATAATATCTTTATTATGTTTTAATGATTTGATAGCCTGTCTTTCATCTTGATTTAAATTAGTCTTATTTTGTAGTTCCAACTTTTTAATTATTGGTGTAACCTCTGATCTTATTTTGGCCTTATTTTGATCTGGTAAAAGTTTTATAGAATTTTCGATAGCAGCTAAAGTTCTAGGTATATCAATCTTTTGAGACGGAACATAATTTAGTCCTTTTGATAGAAGTCTCGTAGCATTGGGTGCAATTGATTGGTTAGAAAGATTGATTATAGTGTGTTGATGTGTTTGAGGATTTGATTTTTGTTGCCAATTGTTTAATTTTTTAGATTGAATAAGGCGGATAGCTGTAGCTTTGTTTTGACATTTGGTGTCTAAATATTGATTTAATCCTTCAATTAATTCATTCAAAATTGCTTTTAATTTTGGAGTTAATTTTTCTAAATTTAATCGATATTTGTTTAGATTATAGTGGCAATTTTTTATTCTGGCATTCAAAAGTTTTTTCCTCGTTTCTAATAATATTTTCCAAGGAAATTTAGTGCGAATAGGATCTTTAAGAATTAAGGATGGTGGAATAATTCCCGCTGAAAGACATTTGTGATTGAAATGTAAGTGTAACTTCCAACTGTTGATAGAAAGTCGAAGCCTTTCCATTGTTCTTGCAAGGCGTAGAGCGCCATAGCCAAAACTGGTTGAAATCGTTTTGAAAATAGAGCAATCCATAGATAAATCTTTAATTAAAAAGGCATATATTGGATCAAAAAATAATTTATTTTACCAATATTTCAGCTGGCTGAACGCCAACCTTTATCAAGGTGTTATAACATTTTAAATTGTGTCAACAACAAACTCAGCGCCACGTAACGTCAACAGCATTAAGTTTTCTTAAAATATTTTGTTATATTAAATGGAGAGAAAAATTTAATAAATATATTTATATTATGAACAAAATAAATTTTGTAAAATATGGGTGTGAATATTTTGAAAATTAACAATAACGCCTATTTTATATTTTAAAATTATTTGTACTATGTGTAAAAAAAATTTTCGTATAAAAATAACAAAATATATATAAAAGAAATGTTAAACTAAAATTTTTACTGAAAACACAAAGCGTAAAAAAATGTTTGAAAAGTTGGTTGAAATAAAATTTTAAAAAATTTAAATGTAAAATTGTGAAATTCGAAATAAAATATAAGTGAAAATGGAAACAAAAAATTAAAAATGATATCACACAAATAAAACATTGAATACATTGAACTATCAATATATATATAATAATATAATACATATATATAAAATAAGCGTGTGATTGTATTTGAAATAAACTTAAACGATGTTGCATAAATTAAAAGATAGATATATAAAAGGAAAAATGCGTTTTGAGCATTAACACATTTTTTTGTGCTTCTAAATGTGTACCTCTCCCTATAAAATTAATTAAAATATAGACCTAAGATATCGGGAATTTGAAGTAAAAAAATTAATGAAAAATTAAACTTTATAAACTTTTATGACGATCTAAATTGCGAATATATCTCTGGTAGTTCAATTTTCCTATTAATACTATCTTTGTCTACTGCGGATGTCCAACTTTTCAAAAATAATCGGCAATGTTTTTCATTTATGTCCTGGTATAAAATACCTGTTTTATCAAAGTCCGGTGTGTGGTTGTTTTTCAAGGCGTGGTATACAAGGAGTGATAAAGGATTATAATTTCTTAAACCAGCTTTATGTTGATTGATTCGATCTTTTAGAGGCTTGCTTGTTTCTCCTATGTATTTGGCGGGGCAATCATTACATGGTATTTTGTAAATTACATTGTTTTTGTTTTCTAATTTGCTAATTTGTTTGGTGTCTGGGTGGCGTAGGAATTTTTTCAAATTGAAAGAATATTTATATGTAGCAATTATATTGTTTCTCTTTAAGACTCTGGCGATGCGTTCAGAGCCGTAGCTGTAAGGGAGGGTGCAATAAAACCTTTTTGATTGATCAGAGCTGTTACTTGATTGTACAAATTTAGGTTTATAAAGGTGTTTTTTAATAAATTTATCTGGGTAATCATTGTTTTTTAGGTCTTTAAAAATTATATTTCTCTCCATATTTTCATCATTTTTCATTGAGCAATGTGTTGATAATCTTTTAGAGAGAGTGTTTACAACTGAAATTTTGTGATGGACTGGGTCGAAAGAATTGAAATTTAAGTAGTTTCCAGTGTGTGTAGACTTTCTATAAATACTAGTTTCAATTTTATTTTGTTTTTTCTTAATTTGAATATCTAAAAATGCCAGAGAATTGTTTTTTTTTTCAATTTCGTGTGTGAATTTCAAAAATGGTTTTATATTATTTAAAAAATTTTGAAAGATTGAAATTTCTGATTCAGTTATACAAAAAATGTCATCTATATATCTTTGCCATGAAATTATTTTTAAATGTTTTGATTCTGTAACAATTTGATCATTTAAAGGCCTACTGATGGGCAACACTATATCATCGGCTTTGGCAAATCTCTTCATGAATCAAATTGACCAAATTGTTACAGAATCAAAACATTTAAAAATAATTTCATGGCAAAGATATATAGATGACATTTTTTGTATAACTGAATCATAAATTTCAATCTTTCTAAATTTTTTGAATAATATAAAACCATTTTTGAAATTCACACACGAAATTGAAAAAAAAAAAACAATTCTCTGGCATTTTTAGATATTCAAATTAAGAAAAAACAAAATAAAATTGAAACTAGTATTTATAGAAAGTCTACACACACTGGAAACTACCTAAATTTCAATTCTTTCGACCCAGTCCATCACAAAATTTCAGTTGTAAACACTCTCTCTAAAAGATTAACAACACATTGCTCAATGAAAAATGATGAAAATATGGAGAGAAATAGAATTTTTAAAGACCTAAAAAACAATGATTACCCAGATAAATTTATTAAAAAACACCTTTATAAACCTAAATTTGTACAATCAAGTAACAGCGCTGATCAATCAAAAAGGTTTTATTGCACCCTCCCTTGCAGCTACGGCTCTGAACGAATTGCCAGAGTCTTAAAGAGAAACAATATAATTGCTACATATAAATCTTCTTTCAATTTGAAAAAATTCCTACGCCACCCAGACACCAAACAAATTAGCAAATTAGAAAACAAAAACAATGTAATTTACAAAATACCATGTAATGATTGCCCAGCCAAATACATAGGAGAAACAAGCAAGCCTCTAAAAGATCGAATCAATCAACATAAAGCTGGTTTAAGAAATTATAATCCTTTATCACTCCTTGTAGACCACGCTTTGAAAAACAACCACACACCGGACTTTGATAAAACAGGTATTTTATACCAGGACATAAATGAAAAACATTGCCGATTATTTTTGGAAAGTTGGACATCCGCAGTAGACAAAGATAGTATTAATAGGAAAATTGAACTACCAGAGATATATTCACAATTTAGATCGTCATAAAAGTTTATAAAGTTTAATTTTTCATTAATATTTTTACTTCAAATTCCCGATATCTTAGGTCTATATTTTAATTAATTTTATAGGGAGAGGTACACATTTAGAAGCACAAAAAAAATGTGTTAATGCTCAAAACGCATTTTTCCTTTTATATATCTATCTTTTAATTTATGCAACATCGTTTAAGTTTATTTCAAATACAATCACACGCTTATTTTATATACACTGCGTGACATTGAAAATGGAACACCAAGAAATAGTGGCCAGAAAATGATGCAAATTTCAGGGTAGACGCGCCTAACCGAGTTATGCAAATGATGTAAAATGCGCAGCTCTCGTGCGCACATGGAGTAAGATATAAAGGAAGGAACTTGCAGAAAGGACAGTATTCGTGTCGTTATTTCTCCTAGGAAAATCATTGTAGAAATTTTGTTCTTGTGTCAAAAGACACGTGTAATAACAGAGAATGCCAGGTCATCGTAAACGGAGGCAGTTCAAGCAGACAGACGCTTTTACGAGGGGCATGGTGATCGGACTGAAAAGGGCAGGTTGGTCCATACGTCAAATCACAGCTGATACACACCTTGGTGCGTCCACGGTGCACCGACTGTGGAGAAGATGGTTGGAACAAGGAAATGTGGCAATTTATAGGAATGTCGGTGCAACCAGAGTGACGTCAGCACGTGTGGATAGGCGTATCCTTCGACAAGCAGTGGCGGCCCCACAAGTCACTTGTACCGCCATCCTGCAACATGTGCAAGACACCCTAGATCATTCCATCTCGACCAGAACCATTTCCCGTCGATTGGTTGCTAATGGCTTGCACTCATGCCGTCCGCTAAGAAGACTGCCATTGACCCCACCGAATAGGCGCCAACGTTTGGAATGGTGCCGGGCTAGATCGACGTGGATGACGGAATGGCACAGGGTCGTGTTCTCAGATGAGTCGCGTTTCTGCTTGTCCAGTGATAGTCGCCGTGTACGCGTGTGGCGTCGACGTGGAGAAAGGTCCAATCCGGCAGCAATTGTGGAACGCCCCACCGTGCGACAACGTGGAATCATGGTTTGGGGCGCAATCGCGTATGATTCCAGGTCACCTTTACATCGTATTCAGGGCACTATGACGGCCCAACGATACGTTGATGATGTGCTGCGACCGGTGACACTCCCCTACCTTCAGGGGGTACCCAATGCCCTTTATCAGCAGGATAACGCCCGACCGCACACTGCTCGCATTAGCCAACAAGCTCTGCAAGATGTACAGATGCTTCCCTGGCCACCGTACTCTCCTGATCTCTCACCAATCGAGCACGTCTGGGACATCATTGGACGCCGTTTGCATGCCTTGCCACAGCCGCGTTCAGAAGACGAACTGTGGCAAATGGTTGAGAGGGAATGGAGAGCCATCCCTCAGGACGCCATCCGTACTCTGATTGACTCTCTACCTAGACGTGTTGCTGCGTGCATCGCCGTCCGCGGTGGTCCTACTTGCTACTAAGCCGACGACGTTCTCGCTCTGTATTATAACTATCATTTTGAAATAAAGATCACTTATTGTTCGTCCCTGTCTCTCTCTGTCAGCCGAGTTTCATCACTTTCTGGCCACTATTTCTTGGTGTTCCATTTTCAATGTCACGCAGTGTATATGTATTATATTATTATATATATATTGATAGTTCAATGTATTCAATGTTTTATTTGTGTGATATCATTTTTAAATTTTTTTTTTTCCATTTTCACTTATATTTTATTTCGAATTTCACAATTTTACATTTAAATTTTTTGAAATTTTATTTCAACCAACTTTTCAAACATTTTTTTACGCTTTGTGTTTTCAGTAAAAATTTTAGTTTAACATTTCTTTTATATATATTTTGTTATTTTATATATTTTTATACGAAAAAATATTTTACACATAGTACAAATAATTTTAAAATATAAAATAAGCGTTATTGTTAATTTTCAAAATATTCACACCCATATTTTACAAAATTTAGAGAAGGAATTATTGATTCAAAAATTTATTTTGTTCATAATATAAATATATTTATTAAATTTTTCTCCCCATTGAATATAACAAAATATTTTAAGAAAACTCAATGCTGTTGACGTTATGTGGCGCTGAGTTTTTGTTGACACACTTTAAAATGTTATAACACCTTGATAAAGGTTGGCGTTCAGCCAGCTGAAATATTGGTAAAATAAATTATTTTTTTGATCCAATATATGCCTTTTTAATTAAAGATTTATCTATGGATTGCTCTATTTTCAAAACATATAATAATAATAATAAAAAAAGAAAATAAGTTATAAATTCTCTACACAGATGGTTAATATAACCTTTTAAAATTATAGGTATATAAAAGTACGCACAAAAGATTCATATAGATTTAGTATTAAAAAAATCAACTTAATATAGGTTACTTGCATTTTGAAATGTGAAATTGTTAAAAAAAAAGGATTATGGGTGCGTGTGTACGCGTTCTGAAGGTATTTATAAATACAAATATTCTCAACACTCCTGTGCAAATTCTAATGTCATTCGAACAATAATATTGCTACTTTGGCTTATTCCTGAGAGAGAAAGACAATGACAATTAACAACTTTATTGACTCTTACTTCAAGGGATCATTTCTGAGATTTCGTACGCAGTTCGACAACCAAACTTCGACAGGACGCCACCTGCGATGAGGAGTTGGGGGGCCTTTTCCTGAGCGTGAAGTTGAGTCCTTGTGGCTCTTTGATGATCGCTCGATAAAAAAAAACCTTTATTGACTCCTTAGAGAGATAGAAAGAGAGATTGACATCTATTGAAACAGAAATCAACTAAACGTTGATTAAGCCTGTTCCCTGATATTTCGCCAACCCATATATGTGTAGACAAGTCGCGTACTTGCACATGTGGTGCACTTATCATGATCTGAACCAGGTGTACTCTAGGAATGAAAACAGCTATATATATATTTAGGGTGTTCAGATAATGATATAATTAAATTACTTTTTCATAAAAATATACTGCTATTATTACATTATATCTATTTATAAGACGAAATGCTGGTATATTTGTTCTGAAAATGTTTTAACAGTATTTGATGTATCTGGGTGATAGATTGAGAGACTATAGTATTAGGTACGGAAGAGAAATAACTTTAAATTTCAAAATCATATATAACTAATCCCCCTTTCATATATTTATTTTTCTATACACATATAAAATAACATATAATTAAACCTTTAGGTAAATAATCATTTTTTTTTTGAAAAATTCCCCTGACCAGAACTCGCGCCAAAGTGGATAAAGCCTGAAATAAAAAATAAAAAAATAAATTTTTGACTGGAGACTGCCATTGACCAATCTTGCCCTTCATTGTTATATCTTACTAGCGGACGTACCCGGCTTCGCCCGAGGTTTTACCCGAGTAAAGGTCTGTCTAACGAACATTTGTTAAAACAATTCTCTATAAACTTATTTAAAAAAAGATATATTTTGATAATTTGAAACTCGTAAATTTGAATCTCTCGATAAAGTGAACATTTTTCCCGGTCCCTGTGTGCCGTGTCATCCTGAATTTTGTCTTTCATAATTTTCTACATTACAAAATCATCGTTTTTATCTAGTGAACATATTTTCCCCGTCCCTTGAAAAATACTCGATAAGTTGAATAAAATCAAGGTCGTGAATCTCTCGATAAAGTGATTATTTTTTCCCGGTCCCTGTGTGCCGTGTCATCCTGAATTTTGTCTTTCCTAATTTTCTACATTACAAAATCATCGTTTTGTCTACATATTTTTCCGGTCCCTTGAAAAATACTCGATAAGTTGAATAGAATCATGGTCGTTTATGGAAGATGGACGTAGTTCCCGGAGGTCACCCGCCCCCCGCGCGCCAGGACCTCTTGATCCCTCTGATTGGCTGGCGGCCGGACGGGGGTGGGGGCTCTTGATCCCTCTAATTGGTCGGTGGGAACTTGGACTGTCCAATGGCCGGCGGCCGGACGGGGGGCAGACCTAAGCCTATCTCCGTCGCAAGGTGGCGCTGCTTGCGAGTTAAAGCTACAAATCTGCAAATAACTCTAAGGATATTAAAGATATTCAAGAAATTATTTTTCGTAAACCTTTCCGGGGATACACCTAATAATATCCCAAAATTTCACGGCAATTGGATGTATGGTTTTTGAATCCATAGAGGACACACACACACAGACAGACATTCAATTTTATATATATAGATTTGGTATCGAGGATTGAAAGATAATGGCTCGTTCTCTAAGATTCAGTTCTGAAGACAGAATGCGCTTGATTCAAAATGAACGTCTGGAAGATCCCATAGTTCTGGAGATACCCGACCAAGATGTCGTCCGAAAAATTGACGTCCGTCACTTGGACAAGATGTCCCAGAGTCGACCATACAAACAGCCGGCCAAAATGGGCGACTACACATTCGCCGAATTGAATCTCAAACGACTAGCGAGATATGGAATCTCAAGACCTCCATATGAAATTCCCTATGTGAATTTCAAGACTCTCTACGAGTGAGTTAAGATTTTTATTAACGCTTCTATTTGTACTTACGCATTATCCACAAAGTAATCTGTTTCAATCAGGATCTACTGCCCCAATGTTTTTTTTTATTATTCCTAGTACACGTGATAAAGGCCATGGTAATCATGGTGGTAGAAGTAGGCGACTGCTTTTACTATAAGTACACCACATGTCTACACATGTGAAAAGCAATTTGACTTTGCACTTACAAATTTTCCATAGCCCCGTTTGGTTACTAGCACTCGCTGATAGTGTTGGACTTTCACAAGAATCGGGGACCATTGGAGCATTTTTTTAATCAGAAAAAAAGTACCCCAATGCGGGAATCGAACCCGGGTCGTAGCGGTTGAAAACCAACGGTTTAGACCATCCTTCCACCGACCAGTGTTGGGCAAATATTAATTAAATTGATTTATTAAAGATTAACAATTGATTAATTGTTAATTGTAATTTTCACAATTAACAATTAATCAATTGTTAATTGTATTTTTACAATTAACAATTAATTAATTGTTAATTGTATTCATACAATTAACAATTAATTAATTGTTAATTGCACTTTTCTAATTAACAATTAATTAATTGTTAATTGCACTTCAATTTAATTGAAAAATAATTTTTTAATGCCCAACACTGCCACCGACCCCCCACTGTACCAATGTTACGTTAGGGAATTATGGTAAAGTATTTTTTATAGATTGTTAGGCTAATGTTGAGTGAACATACTAAGGTATATTACCCTTACATTTATAGATAATCAATGACCCAAAAAATCAATTTAACACAAAAATGGAAAAATCTCAAAGAAGAATATAAAAGGTATATCCTTTTTTACCAAAAAACATATCACTTCGTTATGACGCATTAGCGCGCCATCTGTTATGAAAATTCGAAAATATTATAGACACGTATGATTCTTTTAAAAATTAAATAATTTCTATTGCCCTTACTGCAATGGAAAAATTAATGTGAGGGCCTGGCTCATCAATGGTGAACCCTCCCAGCGGTTTCGCCAGTTTAATCAACCATATCGTTGTTATATTGCATTTTTCGAAAAATGTATAATAGTTTCTAATTTTTATACCACTCTGTGTTGATCTGCAAAAGTAATGTATTCAACCTTTTTCCTAAATACATATTTCTAATGGTTTTTATCTCTACACATTTCCAAGTACAAATATTCTCTAATTTTATTGTAGGTTTGCGAGCGTCACTTCTCTTTACGCCTCGAAGATAAGATTAAAAACAACCTCTTCAGTTGTTTACAGTTCGTTTATTTTTAAAGAATGTTTAGAACGAAAAACACGCGATACCTTTTGACGCGACTGCCCGCCAGCGAGAGAGTTTTCACTTAATTACCATGCACATCCCTAACTATATTGATATGTTTCTATTTTATAACTATTCCACATTTTTACATTTATTATTTTTACAATGTATTTATTTCATATATAGCAAGGTGAATAAAGATTATTTTTAATATTAAAGGTTTCGGAGATTTCTGAGATGAATTCCATATACGAGATATCGCTAGTGGTTCGGATCGTTCAGAAGTTGAATGCTTTCAGCAGAAAAGAGTAACATTTGTTGGAATTTTTTGTTTTCGTTTTATTAATCAACCAGGCGCTATATTAAAATATTTGTGCCTATTACAGAGGAAACAAACAAAACAGCAAACAATTAGAACTTAGAATTAAATATTTACAAATTTACATGTATATTAATCTACAGCAAGCATGTCAAACTAGCGGCCCACCAGACAATATATTTTAATAATTTTTTTTTTATAAATAAAAAAAATAATAATAAAAATTTTAGCCTAATTTTAAAAAATTGTAATTATACATAATTTATTTATTAATAACGAACCACTGGTCGCCATACATAAGTTGTAAGTTTTGATAATATTATACCTACATACATAACGTATGTACATCGCCATAAGTATTGTGTGCCTTAAAGTTTAAAGAAAATATTCTTTCGGAGTACTAGAATTTTTTTTTTTAAGTTACGTTCAATAATTTGTGCAGTTATTCTGTGTCTGGTAAGTTAAAAAATATTAATTTTTAAAAAAATTTAAAATATTAATTAAAACGTTTTATTATTTTGTGTTAGCGATTACTATTTTTTTTTCAGACCTTTGTATTCAATATGTCTTCATCAAAACCAAGTGGCAGTAAAACTAAACGAAAAATTGCTGACGAACATAGGAATTTTCAAGAAAAGTGGGAATTAGAGTATTTTTGCTCTTAAATAAAACATAAAATCATCTTCTTGATATGTAATAATGCTATTAGTGTACCAAAATTATATAACATTAAACGTCATTATGAATAACATAAATCAAAATATGATACCTACGAAGGTTTAATGAGACAAGAAAAGTTAAAAGAGTTCAAGAGTTGGGAATGAAAAAAAAAAGTTTATGTTTACTAAAGTATCACAAGAGAGTGAAGCGGCGGTGCATGCAAGCTACGTTTTATCAGAGATGATAGCTAAACACTCATAACCTTTTACTGAAGGTGATTTCATCAAGGAATGTTTAATTAAAGCTGCAGAAATTGTTTGTCCTGGAAGTGTGAAGACGTTTCAAGCAATATCTTTGTCTCTCTTGTTTCGAAGCATTTTCCTTTGCCTGTGATGAGAATACGGACATTGGGGGCGTAGCTCAGTTAGCTGTTTTTTTTCGAGCTTGCGACACGGATTTCAACATTTTTGAGGAATTATTGGAACTAGTACCGATGCATGACACTACTACAGGAGAAGATATATTTAATTGCGTTTATGATCTTCGGCAAAAATACAATTTACCTCAATCAAAATTGACTTCTGTAGCAACAGATGGAGCTCCTTCAATGACTGGAAAAACCAACGGTTTCGTAGCATTACTGCGAAAAAAACGAAGTCAAATTTCTGATGGTTCCAATATTCATCATACGCATTGCATTATACATCAGGAAGTATTATGTACGAAGGTAATAAAAATGGAAAATGTGTTGACACCTATCAAAAAATTCATCAATTTCATAAGATCTCGAGGTTTAAATCAGCGACAGTTCTCTCTGTTCTTAACTGAATTAGAAAGCGAATATTCAGGTTTATCATACTACACCGAGGTACGTTGGCTATCATGCTCCAAGGTTCTCAAACAATTTTGGGACTTGAAAGAAGAAATATGTCAGTTTTTTAATAACCAAGAATCAATACATCACTTTGTTTTTTGATCAAGTATGGTTGCAAGATTTTTCCTTCATGGTTGACATAACAAAACACTTGTCGGATTTAAATTTGAAACTGCAAGGAAAGGATCAGATCATTACCAACATGTGTGACCAAGTTAATGCATTCAAAGGTAAGCTAGTTCTTTGGGAAAAGCAGTTGAAAAATGAAGATTTAATGCACTTTCCGACATGCAACATGTACAAATCAAGTTTAGGTGAAACTGCATCGTATCAAAAATATGCGGAAAAAAATTAAGTCTTAGAAATGAATTTGAAACAAGGTTTTCTGATTTCAAATCTTTGGAAGGCAAGTTTACTCTGTTTTCTTCGATTTTCTCGATAAATATAGAATCAGTACCTAATCATATGCAAATGGAGGAAATAGATATCCAGTGTGATTCAGATTTAAAGGCAAAATTCATTGAAGTTGGCGTTTCTGAATTTTACAAATATTTGCCAGCCAGATTTGAAAACACTCGATAATTAGCATATGAAATTATGTCCATGTTTGGAAGTACTTATCGGTGCGAGCAGTTATTTTCACTTATGAAAGTAAATAAGTCTCCAATCAGATCGAGAAATACTGACGTTCACCTTGGGTCAGTTTCAAAATTAATCACTGCGAACAAGATTTCCCCCGAAGTAGGAAGGATGGTAGCAGAAAAGAGATGTCAAATATCAGGGAGAAAATATTAACTTTACATTCATTTTTCTTATTAGTATTTTTTAAAATAAACCTACATAAATGTTACTATAAAAAATTAATTACTTGTTTTCTTTTTTTGCGGCCCACATAATCTTATTACTTTTTTTATTTGGCCCGTGTTAGGATTTGAGTTTGACATGCTTGATCTACAGAGTTCATAAAATGTATAATAGACAAAGTGGCAGATGTAAGAGAGTTAGATCATTTAGATCAGGGAACAATCGATGCCTCACTTCTGTAAAGTTCGGACAGTCATAGATAAGGGAAGAGCAGTTTGTTCAGTTTCTCCGCAGGAACAATTTGGTGTTTCTGATAGACCTCTTTTATGTAAGTATTTCTGGAATTTTTCGTGTGATGTGACAAATTGAGTGACTTTAAAATTTGGATGAAACTGTATAGGAATTTTGTTTGGAAATATAGTGAGAATTGTATAATTATATAGCATTATATATGGATTGTTGAAGGTTTGTTAATTTGTAATTAGAATAAATACTTTTATATTATATCGTTTTGATTGAAAACGCTGTCATTCACTTAAATTGTGAAGAATCTCTAACAACGCTTAGAACAGCATAAAAACTTTTGAATTATTAATATTTTTTATATGTCATTAATAAAAGTTTAATTATTTATTGTGTGCACACAAGACTAAGTTCTATTAGTTGTAATATTCAGTTCTAAATATATATAATACTATCGTTCGGATTGGTTGGATTGGTTGTTTGGATTGGTTGTTGTAAGACCCTGTTGACTTACTTGAGGGGGTTAACTTGGGGTGATTGGTGGCGCAGTCGTTTGGCTGAAACCGTAGGTTTTCTCATAGGGGAAATAACGAGAGGGACACAGAATGGGACTGAAAATAGGACCAGGCGACTTAGGGAGAGAAGGTTTTTTTACTAATGGAGTACTTGACTATTATATTCTAACATTGAAGTTACCTGAGCGAGAAGGGCTGAAGCACGTCTTGCTTCTTGTAGTATCGAGCTCCCAACTGATTTAACTTGAGTCCGAGATTTACCTCGTTAACTCTCTATTGCTCTCATTGGTTGAAATCGTCTCCGTGACGACTTTGGATTGGATGTTAGCTATTCCTGCTGGACTCTGATTGGATATTGGTGCTTCCATTTTCTTTCTCATGATTACCATCCTCCAGGAAGAAGAAGGTCTTTGACTTAGTTTTTATTAGTTCCCCTGAGTAATAACCTTTACTTCCTGGATAATGAAATCCTGGTGATGGTTTCTCCCCAGTTCGCTAGGCCTAGCTTTTATTAAAACCTTTTGGATCATACATTGCATATATTGTGGTGGGGTTACATCTTGGTATATACAAATTATGACATATTTGGTTTAATATTTTCTTTCAAGGATATTTTGATAATGTAATAATCTCTCCTGATCAAATAATTGAATATATCTTGAGATACACAAGACCTTTTGTCCGTATGTATCCCTACCCTTATAATTACTGTTGTGTAGTTTAGAAAAACAACCTGAGACTTCATCATAGCCTCCATAGTGGGCTTCAAGGATTTAAAATTACTTATTTAAAAATACTAACTCTCCTTTCATTTGTTGACCACAGATATATATAATGATTATTTTTCTTTAGAAAATATCAATATGTGCCTTATAATTGTTGATAGCTTTACTCCTGTTTTTTTTTAGAAATCCAAAAGCTCATTTGAGGACAATTCGATTATATTGTTTAATTAATATGACATGTATAACTCACGTATATATATTAAAAATAAAGAAAGCATATCCTGACCACGAGCACATGTGCTTTTTAGATGGAAGAGCGCCATCTAGTGGAGCAAAAATACACTAAACGCTTATTTAACTTGCTCCGTGATAATTGGCCAACCCAATTTCTTGATAAATCAAGAAAAGCCATCCACGAACGGGTTTCGCGCTATTGGCGCTCGTCAGCGTGGTCAGGATATGCTTTCTTTATTTTTAATATCAACACTTGACCCACTCTTTTTCTTTTGTTTTTTCATGTGTTAAGCGTATTTACGCAAATTTGTCCTTAAATACCCATTTCTTGGTTTCTCAAGAAGCCTCTGGGACCAAAGATCTTTTTGGTCGCAGTGGTACAGCCTACTTCACGCTGACGAGCGCCAACGGCGCGAAACGCATTCGTGGATGGCTTTTCTTGATTTATCAATAAATTGGGTTGGCCAAATATCACGGGGTAAGGTGAATAAACGTTTAGTTTATTTTTGCTCCACTAGATGGCGTTCTGCCATCTAAAAATCACATGTGCTCGTGGTAAGGATAAGCTTTCTTTATTTTTAATATCAACACCTGACCCACTTATCTTTTATTTTTTCTATTGTTTTTTCATATATATATTTATATATATATATATTAAAAATAAAAAAGGCATATCCTGACCAGGAGCACATGTGCTTTTCAGAAGGCAGAGCGCCATCTGGTGCAACAGAAATCAACTAAACATTGATTTAATTTCTTCCCTGATATTTAGTCAACCCAATTTCTTAAAAAATCAATTTTATTTTTAATATCAACACTTGACCCACTTATTTTAAATTTTTCTATTGTTTTTCCATGTGTTAAGCGTATGTACGCAAGTTTGGCCTTAAATACCCATTTCTTGGTTTCTCAAGACGCTTCTGGGACCAAAAAATATTTTTGGTCGCAGTGGTACAGCCTACTCCACGCTGACGAGCGCCAACAGCGCGAAACGCGTTCGTGGATGGCTTTTCTTGATTTATCAAGAAATTGGGTTGGCCAAATATCAGGGAACAGGCTAAATCAGTGTTTAGTTGATTTCTGTTCCACCAGATGGCGCTCTGCCTTCTGAAAAGCCCATGTGCTCCTGGTCAGGATGTGCCTTTTTTATTTTTAATATCAACACCTGACACACTTTTTTTTTCTATTGTTTTTTCTTATATATATATACTAGCGGATGTGCCCGGTTTCGCCCGGGTTTTACCCGAGTGAATGTTTGTCTAACGAACATTTGTTAAAACAATTCTCTTTAAACTTATAAAACGTACTCGGCTTCGCCCGGGGTTTTACCCGAGTAAAGGTTTGTCTAGCGAACATTTGTTAAAACAATTCTCTAAAAACTTATTAAAAAATAAAAAAGATATATTTTGATAATTTGAAACTCGTAAATTTGAATCTCTCGATAAAGTGAACATTTTTTCCCGGTCCCTGTGTGCCTTGTCATCCTGAATTTTGTCTTTCCTAATTTTCTACATTAGAAAATCATAGTTTTATCTAGTGAACATTTTTCCCGGTCCCTTGAGAAATACTCGATAAGTTGAATAAAATCAATATTAATTGGTTCCCTCGGTAATTGGAAGTTAAAGGAATAGTATCTTCGCCTTGGAATTGTATCATTATTCTTGTCGCAAATAAATTGCCGTGTCATCCTGAGATAATCTTACTTTTGATGAATAATATTTAAGATAACAAACTTAGTGATAAGAAAACTTGTTATCATCGTCACAATGGGGGCGCTGCTTGCGAGTTAAATCTACAAATCTGCAAATAACTCTAAGGATATTCAAGATATTCATGAAATTATTTTTCAAAAATCTTCCCGGTGATATACCTAATAATAACCCAAAATTTCACGGCGATTGGATGTATGGTTTTTGAATCTATAGAGTACAGACAGACATTCAATTTTATATATATAAGATAATATAAATGAGTTTTAAAAATTGTAAAAAAAAAAATGCATCGGCCGGGAATCGAACCCGGGCCGCCCGCGTGGCAGGCGAGCATTCTACCACTGAACCACCGATGCTTAAAAAAATGGCCATATTTAGGTATTCATTCCATTCCGGATTAATCCGCGTAAAAAAAGTTCTTCAAATGAAAAAAAGAAATAGCCAATATTACTAATAAAAATGCAGCAGAAAATTTTCCTCAGGTTTATAAAAAGCGACATGCAAAATTTGGTACCAATTGTTTCAGTAGTTTTTGAGTTTATCGCGAAACAGACAGACAGACAGAAATTGACTTATATATATATAAAGATTTACTCTTCATTGTTGGCTTTTTATCTTACATTCATTCTTCATTGTTGGCTTTTTATATTACATTCACTCTTCATTGTTGGCTTTTTATCTTACATTCACTCTGTTGGCTTTTTATATTACATTTACTCTTCATTGTTGGCTTTTTATTTTACATTCACTCTTCATTGTTGGCTTTTTTTATTATATTTACTCTTCATTGTTGGCTTTTTATCTTACATTCATTCTTCATTGTTGGCGTTTTATATTACATTTACTCTTCATTGTTGGCTTTTTATCTTACATTCGCTCTTCATTGTTGGCTTTTTATCTTACACTCATTCTTCATTGTTGGCTTTTTATATTACATTCACTCTTCATTGTTGGCATTTTATCTTACATTCATTCTTCATTGTTGGCTTTTTATATTACATTCACTCTTCATTGTTGGCTTTATATCTTACATTCACTCTTCATTGTTGGCTTTTTATATTATATTTACTCTTCTTTGCTGGCTTTTTATCTTACATTCATTCTTCATTGTTGGCTTTTTATATTACATTTACTCTTCATTGTTGGCTTTTTATCTTACATTCACTCTTCATTGTTGGCTTTTTATCTTACATTCATTCTTCATTGTTGGCTTTTTATATTACATTCACTCTTCATTGTTGGCATTTTATCTTACATTCATTCTTCATTATTGGCTTTTTATATTACATTTACTCTTCATTGTTGGCTTTTTATCTTACATTCACTCTTCATTGTTGGCTTTTTATATTATATTTACTCTTCTTTGTTGGCTTTTTATCTTACATTCATTCTTCATTGTTGGCTTTTTATATTACATTTACTCTTCATTGTTGGCTTTTTATCTTACATTCACTCTTCATTGTTGGCTTTTTATCTTACCTTCATTCTTCATTGTTGGTTTTTTATATTACATTCACTCTTCATTGTTGGCTTTTTATCTTACATTCATTCTTCATTGTTGGCTTTTTATATTACATTCACTCTTCATTGTTGGCTTTTTATCTTACATTCATTCTTCATTGTTGGCTTTTTATATTACATTCACTCTTCATTGTTGGCATTTTATCTTACATTCATTCTTCATTGTTGGCTTTTTATATTACATTCACTCTTCATTGTTGGCTTTTTATCTTACATTCACTCTGTTTGCTTTTTATATTACATTTACTCTTCATTGTTGGCTTTTTATATTATATTTACTCTTCATTTTTGGCTTTTTATCTTACATTCATTCTTCATTGTTGGCTTTTTATATTACATTCACTCTTCACTGTTGGCTTTTTATCTTACATTCATTCTTCATTGTTGGCTTTTTATATTACATTCACTCTTCATTGTTGTTTTTTTTCTTACATTTATTCTTCATTGTTGGCTTTTTATATTACATTCACTCTTCATTGTTGGCTTTTTATCTTACATTCACTCTGCTGGCTTTATATATTACATTTACTCTTCATTTTTGGCTTTTTATCTTACATTCACTCTTCATTTTCGGCTTTTTATATTATATTTACTCTTCTTTGTTGGTTTTTTATCTTACATTCATTCTTCATTGTTGGCTTTTTATATTACATTTACTCTTCATTGTTGGCTTTTTATCTTACATTCACTCTTCATTGTTGGCTTTTTATCTTACATTCATTCTTCATTGTTGGCTATTTATATTACATTCACTCTTCATTGCTGACTTTTTATCTTACATTCATTCTTCATTGTTGGCTTTTTATATTACATTCACTCTTCATTGTTGGCTTTTTATCTTACATTCACTCTGCTGGCTTTATATATTACATTTACTCTTCATTTTTGGCTTTTTATCTTACATTCACTCTTCATTTTCGGCTTTTTATATTATATTTACTCTTCTTTGTTGGTTTTTTATCTTACATTCATTCTTCATTGTTGGCTTTTTATATTACATTTACTCTTCATTGTTGGCTTTTTATCTTACATTCACTCTTCATTGTTGGCTTTTTATCTTACATTCATTCTTCATTGTTGGCTATTTATATTACATTCACTCTTCATTGCTGACTTTTTATCTTACATTCATTCTTCATTGTTGGCTTTTTATATTACATTCACTCTTCATTGTTGGCTTTTTATCTTACATTCACTCTGTTGGCTTTTTATATTACATTTACTCTTCATTGTTGGATTTGTATCTTACATTCACTCTTCATTGTTGGCTTTTTATATTATATTTACTCTTCATTGTTGGCTTTTTATCTTACATTCATTCTTCATTGTTGGCTTTTTATATTATATTTACTCTTCATTGTTGGCTTTTTATCTTACATTCATTCTTCATTGTTGGCTTTTTATATTACATTTACTATTCATTGTTGGCTTTTTATCTTACATTCACTCTTCATTGTTGGCTTTTTATCTTACTTTCATTCTTCATTGTTGGCTTTTTATCTTACATTCATTCTTCATTGTTGGCTTTTTATATTACATTCACTCTTCATTGTTGGCTTTTTATCTTATATTCACTCTGTTGGCTTTTTATATTACATTTACTCTTCATTGTTGGCTTTTTATCTTACATTCACTCTTCATTGTTGGCTTTTTATATTATATTTACTCTTCATTGTTGGCTTTTTATCTTACATTCATTCTTCATTGTTGGCTTTTTATATTACATTTACTCTTCATTGTTGGCTTTTTATCTTACATTCACTCTTCATTGTTGGCTTTTTATCTTACATTCATTCTTCATTGTTGGCTTTTTATATTACATTCACTCTTCATTGTTGGCATTTTATCTTACATTCATTCTTCATTGTTGGCTTTTTATATTACATTCACTCTTCATTGTTGGCTTTTTATCTTACATTCACTCTGTTGGCTTTTTATATTACATTTATTCTTCATTGTTGGCATTTTATCTTACATTCATTCTTCATTGTTGGCTTTTTATATTATATTTACTCTTCATTTTTGGCTTTTTATCTTACATTCATTCTTCATTGTTGGCTTTTTATTTTACATTCACTCTTCATTGTTGGCTTTTTTCTTACATTCATTCTTCATTGTTGGCTTTTTATATTACATTCACTCTTCATTGTTGTTTTTTTTCTTACATTCATTCTTCATTATTGGCTTTTTATATTACATTCACTCTTCATTGTTGGCTTTTTATCTTACATTCACTCTGTTGGCTTTTTATATTACATTTACTCTTCATTGTTGGCTTTTTATCTTACATTCACTCTTCATTGTTGGATTTTTACATTATATTTTCTCTTCATTGTTGGCTTTTTATCTTACATTCATTCTTCATTTTTGGCTTTTTATATTATATTTACTCTTCATTGTTGGCTTTTTATCTTACATTCATTCTTCATTGTTGGCTTTTTATATTACATTTACTATTCATTGTTGGCTTTTTATCTTACATTCACTCTTCATTGTTGGCTTTTTATCTTACATTCATTCTTCATTGTTGGCTTTTTATATTACACTAACGGACGTACCCGGCTTCGCCCGGGTTTTACCCGAGTAAAGGTTTGTCTAACGAATCTCTCGATAAAGTGAACATTTTTTCCCGATCCCTTGAAAAATAATCGATAAGTTGAATAAAATCAATATTAATTGGTTCCCTCGGTAATTGGAAGTTAAAGGAATCGTATCTTGCCTTGGAATTGTATCATTATTCTTGTATGGACGTACCCGGCTTCGCACGGGTTTTACCCGAGTAAAGGTTTGTCGAACGAATCTCTCAATAAAGTGAACATTTTTTCCCGGTCCCTTGAAAAATACTCGATAAGTTGAATAAAATCAATATTAATTGGTTCCCTCGGTAATTGGAAGTTAAAGGAATAGTATCTTGCCTTGGAATTGTATCATTATTCTTGTCTCAAATAAATTGCCGTGTCATCCTGAATTTTGTCTTTCCTAATTTTCTACATTACAAAATCATCGTATCATCATGATAATATTTAGAGCAGATTGTTGAATTATAACAGATAAATTAGAATATTTATCTTGATTATTTTAAAGCGAAAAGTTATTTCAAAAATTTATTCGCTAGAAACCTTCCCAGTACTATACTAAATAACTTCCCAAAGTTTCATGGCGTTCCAATGAGTGGTTTGGTCAGGCATAAAGGACAAACAAACAGACACACACACATACATTCATTTTTATATATATAGATTCACTCTTCATTGTTGGCTTTTTATCTTACATTCACTCTGTTGGCTTTTTATATTACATTTACTCTTCATTGTTGGCTTTTTATCTTACATTCACTCTTCATTGTTGGCTTTTTATATTATATTTACTCTTTATTGTTGGCTTTTTATCTTACATTCATTCTTCATTGTTGGCTTTTTATATATAGACAAAAGAATTGCTATAACGTATGAAATGAAAATAAACGATAGCAATGTGTTTCTTTAAACGTGAAAATATTATATTATATTTACTCTTCATTGTTGGCTTTTTATCTTACATTCATTCTTCATTGTTGGCTTTTTATATTACATTTACTATTCATTGTTGGCTTTTTATCTTACAGTCACTCTTCATTGTTGGCTTTTTATCTTACATTCATTCTTCATTGTTGGCTTTTTATATTACATTCACTCTTCATTGTTGGCTTTTTATATTACATTCACTCTTCATTGTTGGCTTTTTATCTTACATTCATTCTTCATTGTTGGCTTTTTATCTTACAGTCACTCTTCATTGTTGGCTTTTTATCTTACATTCATTCTTCATTGTTGGCTTTTTATCTTACATTCATTCTTCATTGTTGGCTTTTTATATTACATTCACTCTTCATTGTTGGCTTTTTATCTTACATTCACTCTGTTGGCTTTTTATATTACATTTATTCTTCATTGTTGGCATTTTATCTTACATTCATTCTTCATTGTTGGCTTTTTATATTATATTTACTCTTCATTTTTGGCTTTTTATCTTACATTCATTCTTCATTGTTGGCTTTTTATTTTGCATTCACTCTTCATTGTTGGCTTTTTTCTTACATTCATTCTTCATTGTTGGCTTTTTATATTACATTCACTCTTCATTGTTGTTTTTTTTCTTACATTCATTCTTCATTATTGGCTTTTTTTATTACATTCACTCTTCATTGTTGGCTTTTTATCTTACATTCACTCTGTTGGCTTTTTATATTACATTTACTCTTCATTGTTGGCTTTTTATCTTACATTCACTCTTCATTGTTGGATTCTTACATTATATTTTCTCTTCATTGTTGGCTTTTTATCTTACATTCATTCTTCATTTTTGGCTTTTTATATTATATTTACTCTTCATTGTTGGCTTTTTATCTTACATTCATTCTTCATTGTTGGCTTTTTATATTACATTTACTATTCATTGTTGGCTTTTTATCTTACATTCACTCTTCATTGTTGGCTTTTTATCTTACATTCATTCTTCATTGTTGGCTTTTTATATTACACTAACGGACGTACCCGGCTTCGCCCGGGTTTTACCCGAGTAAAGGTTTGTCTAACGAATCTCTCGATAAAGTGAACATTTTTTCCCGATCCCTTGAAAAATAATCGATAAGTTGAATAAAATCAATATTAATTGGTTCCCTCGGTAATTGGAAGTTAAAGGAATCGTATCTTGCCTTGGAATTGTATCATTATTCTTGTATGGACGTACCCGGCTTCGCACGGGTTTTACCCGAGTAAAGGTTTGTCGAACGAATCTCTCAATAAAGTGAACATTTTTTCCCGGTCCCTTGAAAAATACTCGATAAGTTTAATAAAATCAATATTAATTGGTTCCCTCGGTAATTGGAAGTTAAAGGAATAGTATCTTGCCTTGGAATTGTATCATTATTCTTGTCTCAAATAAATTGCCGTGTCATCCTGAATTTTGTCTTTCCTAATTTTCTACATTACAAAATCATCG
The DNA here is from genome assembly GCA_030710605.1 of Cordylochernes scorpioides. NCBI lineage: Eukaryota > Metazoa > Arthropoda > Arachnida > Pseudoscorpiones > Chernetidae > Cordylochernes > Cordylochernes scorpioides. The sequence continues at coordinate 122,746,847 of CP092865.1, read as the reverse complement.
TATCATCATGATAATATTTAGAGCAGATTGTTGAATTATAACAGATAAATTAGAATATTTATCTTGATTATTTTAAAGCGAAAAGTTATTTCAAAAATTTATTCGCTAGAAACCTTCCCAGTACTATACTAAATAACTTCCCAAAGTTTCATGGCGTTCCAATGAGTGGTTTGGTCAGGCATAAAGGACAAACAAACAGACACACACACATACATTCATTTTTATATATATAGATTCACTCTTCATTGTTGGCTTTTTATCTTACATTCACTCTGTTGGCTTTTTATATTACATTTACTCTTCATTGTTGGCTTTTTATCTTACATTCACTCTTCATTGTTGGCTTTTTATATTATATTTACTCTTTATTGTTGGCTTTTTATCTTACATTCATTCTTCATTGTTGGCTTTTTATATATAGACAAAAGAATTGCTATAACGTATGAAATGAAAATAAACGATAGCAATGTGTTTCTTTAAACGTGAAAATATTATATTATATTTACTCTTCATTGTTGGCTTTTTATCTTACATTCATTCTTCATTGTTGGCTTTTTATATTACATTTACTATTCATTGTTGGCTTTTTATCTTACAGTCACTCTTCATTGTTGGCTTTTTATCTTACATTCATTCTTCATTGTTGGCTTTTTATATTACATTCACTCTTCATTGTTGGCTTTTTATCTTACATTCATTCTACATTGTTGGCTTTTTATATTACATTCACTCTTCATTGTTGGATTTTTATATCATATAGAAAATCATAGTTTTATCTAGTGAACATTTTTTCCCGTGTCACATTGCCGTGTCATCCTGAGATAATCTTAATTTTGATAAATAATATTTGAGAAAACAAACTTAGTGATAAGAAAACTTGTTATCATCGTCACAATGGGGGCGCTGCTTGCGAGTTAAATCTACAAATCTGCAAGTAACTCTAAGGATATTCAAGATATTCATGAAATTATTTTTCAAAAACCTTCCCGGTGATATACCTAATAATATCCCAAAATTTCACGGCGATTGGATGTATGGTTTTTGAATCTATAGAGTACAAACAAACAAACAGACAGACAGACATTCAATTTTATATATATAGATGAGGCAGTCGTGGTTGGTTGTGTAATGAGCGGTAAGGACAAACAGGAGACAGGATTCAGAGGTAAAACCCCGAGGGCAGTAGAAGGGGGAGGAAAGATAGAAGATCCGAAGACCACTCTGAGAACAACTGGCGTCGAGACAACTTCGGTGAGAACTGTTCCTTGATCATCACATCCAGCCGCCTTTAAGCCGCTTTCAGTCAGATAAATCCCCTAGGGGATAATGAAGTCTTGACACTTGTTTAACAAGGGGATTGTTTTTTAACCCGGCTATCTTCCCTCTTTCCTTGTATTCCCACACAGGCCGTTTTATTTATATATTTCCAAATATTATGACATGTATATTGCAAAAAATAGTGCAATCTATAAGTCGAAATATCCCAAGAACACAATCAATTCCTAAACTATGGCCATAGAGATACCACCAGGAATTCACTTCACCAGAAATACAGCTCCATGCTTCAAAAAGGGAAAACGCACAGTTTCTTGAAATATCGACACAATATTGCCACCCTTCATTATCCAATACCTTATTAGAGCTCTAAAGAAGCGGTCTGGTAGATTAAATTGGCGAAACCGCTGGGAGGGTTGACCCCTGCCAAGCCCTCCCAATATTTTTTTCATCGCAGTAAGAATAGTAGAAGCTTGATTTATGTGTGAGAAGAAACATTCATGACTCAATTTTTCCATTTTTACATATAGATGGCGCGTTATTGGTTTGTACAAGGGTCACTCAAAACATTTTTGAAATAAATATCAAATAATGAAAATATTAAAAATAATTTATACCATTAAAATCTACATGCATTTTCTAGCACCTAGCACCAATGCAAGATTTCATCCGTGAAAACTAATTATCGAAGCACTTACACCAGTCATCTTCGGGGATGAAATTTACGGCATTGATAAAGGCTTGCAGTGCTTCATCATCAGTGTGAAATTTTATCACTTTACACAATAACTTGTATTAAAAATATTGTAATAAACTTCTGGTTTAACTCCATAATACGTTTAAACATTTTATAATTTAATTAATAATTATTATTATAGAATACCTCTCTTTGTCACCCTGTCAAGTTAGTTAACAACTTCAACAAATCCTAAAGTGATTTTGTCAATAAGTCTTGTATAATAAAGTCTTGAATACCACTAATTTGTCTAAATAGTGTTTTGATTTAGTATGTTTATCTTATTTAGTAAATTAATCTCTATATATAATTGCCTTATTTTGTCTGTGTGAAGCTCACGGATAGAATGCGCGCCCATTGGCTGCCGGCAAACACGTGTCCTCCCTGCCCCCCTCTAGACAACCCTGTTATCAGCTGTGTGATACATACACCTTTCTATAGCGGCCACTCTAGACAACCCTGTTATCAGCTGTGTGATATATCCACCTGTCTATACAGACCACCCTGTCTATAGCGGTCACTTTAGGCTACCCTGTTATCATCAGTGTGTTACATTCACCTGTCTATACAGACCACCCTGTCTATAGCGGTCACTTTAGGCAACCCAGTTATCAGCAGTGTGATACATACACCTGTCTATACAGACCACCCTGTCTATAGCGACCACTCTAGACAACCCTGTTATCAGCTGTGTTATACATACACCTGTCTATAGCGGCCACTCTAGACAACCCTGTTATCAGCTGTGTGATACATCCACCTGTCTATACAGACCACCCTGTCTATAGCGGTCACTTTAGGCAACCCAGTTATCAGCAGTGTGATACATACACCTGTCTATACAGACCACCCTGTCTATAGCGGCCATTCTAGATAACCCTGTTATCAGCTGTGTGATACATACACCTGTCTATAGCGGCCACTCTAGACAACCCTGTTATCAGCTGTGTGATACATCCACCTGTCTATACAGACCACCCTGTCTATAGCGGTCACTTTAGGCTATCCTGTTATCATCAGTGTGTTACATCCACCTGTCTATACAGACCACCCTGTCTATAGCGGTCACTTTAGGCAACCCTGTTATCATCAGTGTGTTACATCCACCTGTCTATACAGACCACCCTGTCTATAGCGGTCACTTTAGGCAACCCTGTTATCAGCAGTGTGATACATACACCGGTCTATACAGACCACCCTGTCTATAGCGACCACTCTAGACAACCCTGTTATCAGCTGTGTGATACATCCACCTGTCTATACAGACCACCCTGTCTATAGCGGCCATTCTAGATAACCCTGTTATCAGCTGTGTGCTACATACACCTGTCTATAGCGGCCACTCTAGACAACCTTGTTATCAGCTGTGTGATACATCCACCTGTCTATACAGACCACCCTGTATATAGCGGTCACTTTAGGCAACCCTGTTATCAGCAGTGTGATACATACACCGGTCTATACAGACCACCCTGTCTATAGCGACCACTCTAGACAACCCTGTTATCAGCTGTGTGATACATCCACCTGTCTATACAGACCACCCTGTCTATAGCGGCCATTCTAGATAACCCTGTTATCAGCTGTGTGCTACATACACCTGTCTATAGCGGCCACTCTAGACAACCCTGTTATCAGCTGTGTGATACATCCACCTGTCTATACAGACCACCCTGTCTATAGCGGTCACTTTAGGCTACCCTGTTATCATCAGTGTGTTACATTCACCTGTCTATACAGACCACCCTGTCTATAGCGGTCACTTTAGGCAACCCAGTTATCAGCAGTGTGATACATACACCTGTCTATACAGACCACCCTGTCTATAGCGACCACTCTAGACAACCCTGTTATCAGCTGTGTTATACATACACCTGTCTATAGCGGCCACTCTAGACAACCCTGTTATCAGCTGTGTGATACATCCACCTGTCTATACAGACCACCCTGTCTATAGCGGTCACTTTAGGCAACCCAGTTATCAGCAGTGTGATACATACACCTGTCTATACAGACCACCCTGTCTATAGCGGCCATTCTAGATAACCCTGTTATCAGCTGTGTGATACATACACCTGTCTATAGCGGCCACTCTAGACAACCCTGTTATCAGCTGTGTGATACATCCACCTGTCTATACAGACCACCCTGTCTATAGCGGTCACTTTAGGCTATCCTGTTATCATCAGTGTGTTACATCCACCTGTCTATACAGACCACCCTGTCTATAGCGGTCACTTTAGGCAACCCTGTTATCATCAGTGTGTTACATCCACCTGTCTATACAGACCACCCTGTCTATAGCGGTCACTTTAGGCAACCCTGTTATCAGCAGTGTGATACATACACCGGTCTATACAGACCACCCTGTCTATAGCGACCACTCTAGACAACCCTGTTATCAGCTGTGTGATACATCCACCTGTCTATACAGACCACCCTGTCTATAGCGGCCATTCTAGATAACCCTGTTATCAGCTGTGTGCTACATACACCTGTCTATAGCGGCCACTCTAGACAACCCTGTTATCAGCTGTGTGATACATCCACCTGTCTATACAGACCACCCTGTATATAGCGGTCACTTTAGGCAACCCTGTTATCAGCAGTGTGATACATACACCGGTCTATACAGACCACCCTGTCTATAGTGACCACTCTAGACAACCCTGTTATCAGCTGTGTGATACATCCACCTGTCTATACAGACCACCCTGTCTATAGCGGCCATTCTAGATAACCCTGTTATCAGCTGTGTGCTACATACACCTGTCTATAGCGGCCACTCTAGACAACCCTGTTATCAGCTGTGTGATACATCCACCTGTCTATACAGACCACCCTGTCTATAGCGGTCACTTTAGGCAACCCTGTTATCATCAGTGTGTTACATTCACCTGTCTATACAGACCACCCTGTCTATAGCGGTCACTTTAGGCAACCCAGTTATCAGCAGTGTGATACATACACCTGTCTATACAGACCACCCTGTCTATAGCGACCACTCTAGACAACCCTGTTATCAGCTGTGTGATACATCCACCTGTCTATACAGACCACCCTGTCTATAGCGGCCACTCTAGGCAACCCTGTTATCAGCTGTGTGATACATCCACCTGTCTATACAGACCACCCTGTCTATAGCGACCACTTTTAAAACCACACAGTTTGGAACGGGACGTTTCACAAGAGTGACATCCATGGCGCCAATTTATAATTGTAACGAATAGTATTTGAATTAAAACGTTTTTAAAATATATTCGCACTCGGGTAAAACCCGGGCGTTTCCCGGGCCATTCGTCTAGTGTTATATATAAATACAGATATTCAATATAATTAAAAAAATTGCGATATACCTCCACGAAAATATTAAAAAACCTTACGCAATAAGTTTTTATCAGTAATAAAATAAAATTTAAAAACAAAAAATCTGCGCGATTATAAAATATAACTACTAATATTTGGAGAATAAAAATAAGTGAAACATATGGAATAGCAAAATATTGGTATATAGATTGCTATGTATAGTTCAGTATCTTTGGAGGTTATTGCTAAAGTTTTACAACTAACATGTCTGTTAGTGCATTACAACAACAACAACAAAAAGGCTTTTATTAGGGCTCATTGCCCTGTATAGATTCGCCATACAACAACAAAATAATACAGTAATTTTTTCTCCCTATCCCCATATGCACGTGAGCCTTTGTTTGAAAAGGGATTTATTTATACATCTGCTCTCTAATTTTCCTCACTACCTCTTTTGTATATGAATCTATATTTAAAATTGATCTGTTGAAATTATAGAGTTCTATTGATATAATCTTTCTTTTCTGAAATAGTTCTCAGCGTCTTCAGTGGGTTGCTAAATCTCCAGAAGGTGTTTTTAAGATTTTTTTCTCTTTCTTCACCTAAATATTAATGTATTATCTATATGGATATATTGTAATAGAGAAACTTATTGCGTATGGGTATTTTTGATATTTTCATAAAATGTTAATTCAATCAGAAAAATCAATCAAATAATATATAGTGAAACATGTCTCACTTCAACCTTCTCTTCACCAATGTCTGTTGTACTGCAGTGATATCGAGGGTGAGCAAGTCCCTCCTCTTTCCCGCTGGAAGAAAGTAGGCAAGAGAATTGTGAACTTCTTTCTTTGTTGCCGCAAATGAAGGTAAATAGTATTTATTTATTAATATTAATAATATTCTTTGACCTTAAACTATTTGAAAAAATAGTACAAATGTGAATTTGTTTTGGGATAAGGTGGATAAATTAAGAAAAAGGCATCTCTTTAACGTGCAACTGAAAATTGCTAATGGCTTGCGCCATTTATCGGAATGAATATCAACTATTCGTCTGAAAATCAACGATATTTATTCAGATAGATGAAGCAAGTCAAGATGACGAAGTTCTCTTTTTATAGATGTTTACTATTATAAATATATTTCAAATTTGTAAAATATTAATTTTGAGAAATTGTTAGTTGCAGGAGTATGACGCCACTACGTCCTTGGCTGAATCTTCTTATTGTATATAGTATCTGTATATAGTTAGGTATATGTTGCATGTTGTGTTGTGCTGTATTGTGTTGTGCTGTATTGTGTTGTGCTGTGTCGTGTTGTGTTGGAATGTTCCAAACTGTAGTGCTTAATATGCCTTATGGATAACTCTGATGACGAATAATTTATAATGTGTCCCTATAAAGTCCCTAACTAATCCTATTTAATGATAACGATATCAAAATGATAATTTCAAAAAATAAAATATCTCAAAATGAAGTGAAAGTTCAGCTTTTCCAGTTCGAATTGAAATCGTTGGATTTCCCAAATATTATATCTTCTATGTTTTCTCATCGAAGAAAATAAATGAAGATCTATCTGCATGTTTCTCAATATAGATAACTTCATATTCTAGTGGATCAAGTTTCAAAAGGAAATTTTTCTTAGAAACGGAAGAAATTCGTTTTCACTTGTAATCTGATAATAGTATTATATTCGGTCCTATTCATATCAAAATATAAAAAATCTATGTCCCTACTTTAATTCACTAGGATGAATGGCAAAATCGTGATTGTCTCTCTTCCTGCGCTATCATGGTTGAATACTTCATTAGAGAGGAACTGGCTCATTAGAACATTGTTTCAAACACAGAATTAAAGCTGAAAAGAAACTTTAGTGAACATTTTTCTTCTTGAAGAGGACAAGGTAGATGGTAAGACAAGTTGACAAGGTCTTTGATGTCACTCAACATGACTCTGTCAAAGTTACAAAAGGACGAACGCCAAACACAAGACTCTATATCCTGCATATGAATGGTGAAGTCAACCCAACTACTTACAATTTGGAAATCCAGTTCAAAGCAGCATCTCCCGGATGAATTTCTCGCTGGATGAATTGATTATGCTGCTGTCGTTGGGAAGAGCTCAAGCTGATTGACTCCGTAATCTTACTGAAATATCTAAAATGGATTATCCGACAAAGTTCAAGTGATCAGATAAGGTAGATGGTAAGACAAATTGAAGGTAAATATCTTTGATGTCACTCAATCACGACTCTGTCAAAGTTACAAATGGACTAACGCCAAACGCAAGGCCTTATATCTTGATGTATGAAGGGTGAAGTCAACCCAACTACTTACCATTTGGAAATCCAGTTCAAAGCAGCATGTCCTGGAATAATTTTTCGCTGGATGAATTGATTATGCCGCTATCGTTGAGGAGAGCGCAAGCTGATTTATCCCATAATCTTGCTGGAATAGGTTAAATGGATTTCTCCGACAAGCTCAAGTGATCCAAAATTTCCAACGAAAGCGATGACCTAAATGGCTGATTCAGAAAATCCATCTGCAGTCAACAATATCACTTCACTGTCTTACGCTCAGGTTATTCGAGTTCAGAACACTCCCGTCAACAGACTATTGTCTTTAATAAACGGAAAACTTCTGTTGATAATGATGAACCTCAATTCTAGGTTTAGAGGAGTTTTCAGACTCATCTTGTTTTCTATATTTAGATTTGAACACATCCTATATTCTCTCACACTCTATCATCATATTAATTCCTCTGAATGAACATATACATATTGTTACGTCGTACCCAGACGCTATTCGTGTACTTTGTCTACTCAGGATGCCAAAAAGATACACATTTGAGTTCGAAGGGATTGCAGCTAAAGTTAGGGCTTTATTGTATCTCACTTAACAGAAAGAAAACAACAGTGGGACTTGCCTTCGACCTCCCCGTCAGAAGAATCCTTGGCGCCGTGGACGTCCTAGTGTGAAGCGTTCTACTCCACACTATACACATTCAGCCTGGCCCACACCGCCTTGTAGGTTGCTCCGATGTCATTCTCTACTGGCACCGCCTTGTAGGGTCATCCACACGCCCGGAGGCAAGTCGCCACGTCTTCTCCTTTCCGCAGATGTCACCAGACTCTGTCCTCCCCCACACAGGAATGCTGTTTTTGGCGCCTGCCACATTGCAGCGGGGGCTGCTAGAGTCCACCCCTCTTTCCCCAACTTTACTCTGGTATCTTGGCCTTGTCATCCACGTTACACTGCCCCACCTCCCAATCTTTTTCTCCCCGAAAAGGACTGACTACACCAGCGGCACTGATCGGCGGCCCTTTGATCTCCCGGACGTCTATGGCCACATGAGGCTCGTCAGCCTCCCGGAAGCATGGCGGCAGGATTAGCGCTAGCCCTTGTTTGCAGAACCACATCCCAACTCGTGCTTTCTTCTCGTTCGCGCGACGGGGCTGTAGATGGTCGATCTTTACAGTAGATGCGTCCAACTGATCCACACTGACCATATCGGGGCCGTCCGACACGTAATCAATCTTGTTAGATTTCCAGAGGTGGCCAGGAAAGTTCTTTTCTTCTGTCGGCTTCGCATTTATTTGCAACTGGAGATTTCCTCCTCTATAAATTCTAGACCTGGACATCTCGATGCCGTCTTTGCCCTGGAGCATGAATCCTCGAAATTGCTGAAGGTGTCAGACCGCATAGTAGTTTCAATTTCGGCGCAACTTGTTCTAGGCGGTGGTGGTTGAGTCTGCACCTTGTCGGGCGAAGTAACGAAGGTGATGGGCACACCCTCGTAGCGCATCTTTTCAGCTTCTATTGCAGAGGACTGCGCTGACACATTGCGCACGACTTCCGCGTCACAGACCTTGTCGTCGGACTCCCACAGAGTGTCCAATGCTCTATCCCGTTCAGTCGGGTCGCCGGCTCCAACTTCGGGGTGCTTCGACCATCTAGCCTTGTCGTACTTCCACGGAGCACCCAGCTCTGTCCCGTCCAGTTGTATCGCCGCTGTAGTCCTTGACAGTCTGTCACTGTCGCAGAAGTCAGCCACGCTGTCACACTGCAGTTCGCCAAAATCGTTGTTGTTCTCATGGAGTATTTCAGAATGGATCCCAAGGGTTGAATTTCCGCACTGTGTCTCACCTGGAGGACACTCTCCTTCCGTCCGCTTGAATTTGAACAAAACACTCGTGGCACAGCCGTTGTCGGAGGCGATCAGCTCGTTCTTCTCCGCTACGCAACCAGTCTGGATCATTTCCTGCTTTCGACACTCTTCGGACTTCTGGATCAAGGGAGAATCTTCTATTGTTTTTCATCTATATGTATATTAAAATAAAAAAGGCATATCCTGACCAAGAGCACATGTGCTTTTGGTTAGGATATGCCTTTTTTATTTTTAATAACAACACCTGACCTTTTTTATATTTTTATTTTTTATTGTTTTTACAGATATATTGACACGTTTCTGAATTTTGTAATTAATTTTGTAATTAGTTTTTCATTGATTTTTAATGTGTGATCAATAACTCATCATCATTGGAAAAAAGAACTAATAATAAACAGAAGAACAACAACATGGTAAATTTGCCTATTTATTTAAAACAAACAAACAAATTAGATAAAGATTTAAAATAAAACATTTTCTTTAAAATTTAAAGCAAAAATAAAACGTTACATAAAATATTTGGCGCAGCTACGAAAGGATTAAAATATAAATCAAAAAAGGCTTCGACGAAAGAAAAAGTAAGTACAATGGCAGTAAATGTAAACAAATTAGAGAAATTTAGCGGTGATAAAGGTTCAATTCGGCCTGAATCATGGCTTAAACTATATGAATTGGAAACTAGTAAACTAGATGAAGTCGATAGAATCAATAATCTAATTTATTATTTATCAAAAGATGCTTTAAAATGGTTTGCTGATGAAATATTGAGCAACGCATCCATTAAAAAATGGGATACTGTTAAACTCAAATTAATTCAGCGCTTTGGTTATAAAGTTGAAAGCCCTATAGTTGCAGCATCAAAAAGAAGACTTAAAAAAGAAGAAACCGTGGAAGATTATTTTAGAGATAAAATTAGATTATTAAATCAAACAAGCCTCAATAATGTCGAGAAGCTAAAAATGTTAACGGATGGATTGCCATTAGATTGGAAAAATTATCTCGTAACAGCCCAGCCGAAAGACCCATCACATTGGATGCAGATTGCCATGGAGATTGAACAAAACAATAATCAAATAAGGCAACAACAGAGAAGTAAAACCAAGGTTTTTAATATAACTACACCTACAATCTAAAAAAATTGCCCATATTGGTGTTCTATTTGTAAGAAAAAAGGATTGTATTTTAAACATTGGATAAGTGATTGCAAAGATTATGATCCTAATTATAAAGACAAGCTTAAACACCAAGAAACTAATATCACCACAGATGTTAAACAAACCATAGCTGATTCACTTTGCATAGCAAATACCAATTTTCCTTATAGATTTGTTAATGTTGAAGTTTTACTTAATAATATTCCAGTTTCATCTTTTATTGATACCGGGTCAACTATTTCATTAATGAGCTGTTCGCTTTTAAAACAACATAAGTTAAAATTGAATGTAAACGATAGAATCAAAATTAAACAAGTAGATAGTTTTGCATATACTTTAGGATCAGTAGAAGTATTTTTGAAAATCCATTCTAAACTTGTCGGGTGTAAGCTTCATGTAGTGAAAAACTTTAGCTATCCATTGCTTATTGGACTTGATGTAGCAGGAAAAATTGGATTAATAATTGACACAAAAGACAAAGCGGTGTATGTTAAAGGAAATGAATGTTTTTATATATCTCCTGAAACGCATCTTCCATCTGTTCAGCAAAAAGAGCTTAATCAATTACTTAAAGAAAATCAAGCATTGTTCAGCCAGCATGAAACTGACATCGGAAGGATTGCTGTTCAACACAAGATCCATACAATTGAACATCCACCCATCAGTTGTAGACCATATAGAAGACCACTTGCCGAATATGATGAAATAAAAATACAAGTTGAAGAATTGAGTAAAAAGGGACTAATAAGGGAATCTCAGTCACCTTGGGCCTTCCCCGTAGTGTTGGTCTCTAAAGGGAATGGTTCACAAGGGATGTGCAGAGATTACCGAAAACTGAATGCAATTACAATTGATGACAAGCAGCCTCTTCCATACATCCAAGATATGTTTGATCGCTTACATAATGCGAAATACTTCACAACACTTGACATAGCATGGGGCTATTGGCATGTTGAAATACATCCAGACTCTGTTGAGAAAACTGCTTTCATTACAAATGACGGGCATTATGAATTTTTGGTTATGTCATTTGGCTTGAAAAATGCTCCAAGTACTTTTCAGAGAATAATTCAGCATATTATTGGAAATCTTCTTTGGAACGGTGTTTGTAATTATCGAGATGATATTCTAATTTACAGCAGTACTTTTAAAGATCATATTGAACTCATGAAGAAAATATTTGACAAGCTTAAAGAAAACAATATCGGGCTCAAGTTGGGGAAATGCTCCTTTGCAAAACAAGAAATAAGATATTTAGGTCATATCATGGGACATGCGGGATTAAACCTGACCCTGAGGGAACAAAGGCAATAAATGAGTTCCCTCAACCTAAAACAGTGAAGCAAGTAGGGCAGTTTTTGGGTTTAGCAGGTTACTACAGGAAATTTATTCCTAAATTTAGTGAAATTGCAGATCCTTTAACAAGCCTCACAAGAAAAAATAAGTTATTCAAATGGACTACTGAAGTTAACAAATCATTTCTGGAACTAAAGTCTCATTTATCCACAGATCCAGTTCTTTCTACATATGATCCTTCATTACCATGTAAGCTTTATACAGATGCATCTAAACTGGGAATTGATGCTATTTTAGCTCAAATTGGAACTGATAATCAAGAACATGTAATTTCCTATTATTCAGGGAAACTTCTACCACATCAACAGAACTATTCTGCATTTGAGTTGGAATGCTTTGCTGTAGTTCAATCAGTTGAATACTTTGAAGTTTATCTTGAGAACAATACATTTGAAGTCATTACAGATCATTCGGCTTTGGAATGGCTCTTCAACGTAAAGAAACCAAAGGCAAAATATCTCCGATGGATAATTGAATTATCAACCAAGTCAATGAAAATAGTTCACAGATCAGGATCAAAGCAAACGCATGTTGATGCATTGTCAAGATCACCAGTGTCATTTCATGTATCAATCCCCACTCTTCGACTACACCAACAAAAATCGGATCTCAGTTTTGTAAAGAACTCTCATATTCATCGAGATCTTATTATGGTGAAACATAATGGAGTTCTAAAAACAGTTGTTCCAGAATCATTCCAAGAAGAAATTCTCAAAGAATACCACGATAATCATTCTCACCCCTCAATTAACAAGACAGTAAGATTGATAATACCATTTTATTGGTGGCCGAATGCTATCAGATGCATCAAAGACTATGTTCGCTCATGTAAAATATGTCAAATAACTAAATGCAGTCATAAACCATTTATTGGAGAATATGTTGCACCAAACTCTGATCTGAAACCACTGGAATTAATATCAATGGATACTATTGTGCTAGGCTCTGCAGCAAATGAAACCAAGCACAAATACATTCAAGTAATAATTGACCACCTAACAAGATTTGTTTGGGCTTTCCCTACTGTCACCAACACTTCTCAAGCAGTACTTCAATGTTTAGACAAAATCAACAGAACTGTTCCCCAAATCAAATGTATTTTAACCGACAACGGAAAGAATTTTACATCAAAAGAATTTAACAAGTTTTTGAATGAGCATCAAGTTCAACACACCTATTCGACGCCATATCATCCGCAGAGTAATGGACTGTGTGAAAAGATGAATGACACTATACTCACCAAATTAAGAACAAACCTTCAAGAGAATCCAAGACTAAAATGGTCATCATTACTTGCCAAAATTGTGAAAGATTATAATAGCACACCCCATGATGTCACTGGGTTTTCTCCAAATTTCCTACTTTTTGGTGATTGTGCAATACCAGAATTTTCTGAATCACCACATTTCACCATAGAGAATGCAAGGAAGAAAGCAATATATATATATATATATATATATATATATATATAGAAAATAGCGCAAAGCATAGAGAAAAGTGGAAAGCACGACACGATGCAAAACATCCGCAGTCGTCATTCAAAGTTGGTGATCTGGTCCTTCGTAAAATAGCTAGTAATGATCCAAGTATGGTCAAAACATCCCCAAAGTATGAGGGCCCTTTTCAAATAACAAGAATAATATCTAGTGTTACGTGTGAATTATTGAAAGATGATTCCTCTCCTTGGTTAAAGTTCATGTGTCACAATTGAAACCATTCATTTTGCGAAAATAAATCCTTCAAGCCGAGGGATATGACACGTTTCTGAATTTTGTAATTAATTTTGTAATTAGTTTTTCATTGATTTTTAATGTGTGATCAATAACTCATCATCATTGGAAAAAAGAACAAATAATAAACAGAAGAACAACAACATGGTAAATTTGCCTATTTATTTAAAACAAACAAACAAATTAGATAAAGATTTAAAATAAAACATTTTCTTTAAAAGTTAAAGCAAAAATAAAACGTTACAATATATATATGTGAAAAAATAAAAAGGGCAGGTGTTGATATAAAAAACAACGCAGGCATATCCTGACCACTAACATGAAGCTCTGCCATCTAAATAAAGCTCATTTTAGTGGTCAGGATATGCCTTCTTTGTTTTTGATATTGTGTGAAAAAGTGTAAAAAGGTTTGTGTAAAAAAGTGTCTTTTTCAACTATAATTCGAGTTTTCCTTAATTAGCTTCGGTCATTTCCAATTGGTTAAATAATTATTATGTGGCTTATATCAGATATTCATTCAGTGATGATCTATCTAAATATATGTGTTGAACCGTTCATTCTTATGATAATTAGTTGGAAAACTGGCCTTAGCCAATAATCTAGTTGAACTAACTATAGATGAAGAGTCAAGGTCCATAGATTGCGATTAGAAACTTAATTCATTAAAAACGATTACAAGATTTGTGGACAGAGAGACGGACATGGAAGCAAGTTAAATAAAAGCTTTTAAAAATGGTGAAAATTTCCCTAATTTTTATACTGGCCAGATATCCATTTTCTTCCATCGTTTACCTAGAATATAAGTATCAAAATTAATATTCTAGAACTTGAACTCTAAAATTCATGAAAATACTTCAATAAAAGAGAATATTTGAATTTAAAATTATGATGAATTTTCAAAAAATGGATATATTTTTTAGTTAACATTATATAAGTAGATCAATTTTGGTTCAAATAAATAAATGAAGTGATAGACAAACAGAAAACCGATGATCGACGATTGATTGACGAAAATCAAGGCATATATACTTCGACAAAAATATCGGCTGAATTAAATGAAGTAAATATAAAATACAGAAAATCGCTACCAAAATTTCCGAAGAGCAAATAAAATAAATTTGGTTCCTAAGCATTCAAATAATTTCCAAATTAAGACGTATCAAGCTAGAAATAATAATCTTCACAGAGTAAAAGCGAACTTATATGACTGTATTACCTATCAATAAAATTAAAATATCTGAACTGTCAGTAAAATGTCAAGCGGCGAGACTAATCATTGTATTTCCATTGATAGCAGATAATTCTAGTCAAGTGTTTGATTTTCATATGAAATTATATTATTATTATCCTTAGTACACGTGGTACAGGCCATGATAATCATGATGGGTATTTAACGACTGCTTTTACTGTAAGTGCACCACATGTCTACACATGTGAAAAGCAGTTTGCACTTACAAATGTGCCAGAGCCCCATTTCTTTACTTGCACTCGCTGGTGAGATTGGACTTTTGCAAGAATCGGGGGATATTGGAGCATTTCCTTTAAGTATAAAAATTGCCCTATTCGGGATTCGATTCAGGGTCGTAGCGCTCGAATACTAACGGTTTAGACACCATTCCCCCGACCCCATATATAAAAATATAATTACGACTTACTTACCTACAAAAACATTCAATATTGAAAAAATAAAGGTTTCTCCAATCTAAATCTATATTAAATTTTAGAAAGCTGTATGTAACGAGGCAATTTTTAACATAGAAACCATGGGATTAACAAGAAAATCTTTGATAGATAAATATTGATGCCATATCACCTTTCACATATAATCTTTTATTGTAAATATAAATATATTGGAATGATCATTTTTTGAAATTGAATAATAATTCTGATAATATTTATAAAGCAGGAAATTTATGAGTTGCAGTGGAACAATTGAAGACGCTTGGCGCATTTTCTGAGCCTCGTAGATTTTTATAATTGAAATAAATATAGAAAGGTGTCTGTGAAAATCGCTGTGAAATTGGGGAAGATTTACAAGATTACCTTAGGTCTGCTTATCCTAAATTTGGAAGACCCCTATTACGTTTAGCATCAAAAATAAATTTTGCGCAAAGTTTTGCTGATAGTTTTTGACACTATGGTGGTAGATTTTATTTTAATGTGAAACTTCAACGACCATCTTGTACAATGGTCACTCTAAAAGTTTTTGCGATAACTTATTTTTATTAAAGCTGCAACTATCAAATTTTCAGAGTTTCTCAAAGTATTCACCCTCAGCACCTATGTAAAATTTCATTCGTGAAAACCAATTATCGAAGCACTTACACCAGTCATCTTCGGGGATGGAATTTACGGCATTGATAAAGGCTTTCAGTGCTTCATTATCAGTGTCAAATTTTATCCCTTTCAACAATAACTTAACTTTTGGAAATAAAAAGTCACAAGGTGCTAGGTCTGGTGAATATGGTGAATGAGTGACTAATTGGACACCAGAGTTGGCTAAAATTCTAATGTTTGAGCTGAGGTGTGCGGTCTTGCATTGTCATTGTGAAGAAGGACTCCTCTAAGTTGAGCTCTTGGTCTGCTTTGCTTGATTTTTTTAAAATACTGCTAAGAGGCATTTTGTTGTATACTAGTCACTATTAGTTGTCTTTCGATTTTTATATATATATTTTATATTATAGGTCTATAATCTATCGAGTTTACCATGTCTGCTGTTTCTCCCCTTATGAAAAGAGGAGATTCTTTAAATATTTTGAGAAAACACGCACATAGTACAGTTCCAAATTTTATTTGACCCTAATTGAAGAAATGACACCAGTTTCGCAACAATAGTGGATTAAAATATTTATATTCATTCAATATATATTTGATACTTAAAGAATAATCAGCTTTTTAACATCCTATCTTACTTTATCAACTATATTCATTTTAACACAAAGCAATAACGCGCCATCTATATATAAATATAATTAAAGAAATTAAAAGCACGAATGATTTTTCTATACTTCATGTGTTGATTTATAACTAACTGGCCTTGTCTTCATTGTTAGCGGAAGAGCATTGCTCGATCCAAATATTTATATGTAATTCTACTGTCCAAAAAGCGTATGTCCATAGTTTGCTTAAATATCATTTCTGAGATTCCACCCTTCAGTGTAGCATATCTTCTATATAGATAATAGGCTAACAGAGTTTACAGTTGTAAATTTTCAAGCTATCTCCTCCAAAGATACTTAACTATAAATAGCCATCTATATACCAAAATTTTCGTTATTTTTTTGCTTTACATGATTGTTTTATTTTTATTTTCCAAATATTATTTTTATATTTATATATTATTTTCAATTTGTTCAATTTTGTAATTGTAGAATTTTTGCCTTCAAATCTTGTTTATCTTATCTTATTTGTTATTTATCTTCATCGAATTGTTTATTTTTAAAACAAGTTCTTTTGTTTTATTACTTTTTACTAATTTCTAATATATATTTCGTATTTCTGATTCAATTGTTACTTTTATGTTTTTATAATTATAATTTGTAAGTACTTTGTTATAGTTTTTCATTTGAATTTAACTCCATTTTGGTGTCTGGTTTTCTTTTTTGCAGTATCTTCCCTAATGTCTTTGGAATCTTTTTTTTTTTTTTTCAAAAAATAAGCTAATGCTGTATTTGCATTCTCTTTTGCAGTATCTTTCCTAATGTCTTCGGCATCTTTTTTTTTCTCGTTAATAGGCTGATGCTGCATTTGTATAATAATTTGTTGATTACTTAATTTGTTATAGTTTTTCCTTCGAATTTAGCTCCATTTTTGTGTTTGATTTTCTTTTTCTTTTGTAGTGTTTTCTTGGAATTTTTTTTCCAATCAATTGTTTGCTCACATGATTGGGCTTTCCTTTTTATGCCTGTCCTGGCATTCAGTTTTATAGTTTTCATCTGCTTGGTTCTTATTTAACTTTTTTTTTCAGTGTCCTCTGTCATGCCTAGAGGAGGCCATGGAAGACTTACTCCCCAAACCGCTAGGCGTGCTTATATGACTCGCCGCAGGAACAACACCCCTAATCCTATTTCTCCTGTACCCATGGAATATTTCATTGGGGGCCTGGAAATAGTCTGCCCTAACTGCTCAGCTCTGCATTTCCCTGGGGAAACTGTTGGTAGGTCCTGCCACCAAGGGAAAGTTTCTCTTCCTGATTTGTCTTCTTTTCCATATGAAATCCAGGAATTAATGACCTCAAACAGTGTCGAGTCTAAGTACTTCCAGACTAAGATTCGGAGCTACAATAGTTCTTTGGCTTTTGCCTCCATGGGTGCCCAGGTTGATGTTTTTTCTGGACAAGGACCTTTTTGTTACCGAATCCATGGACAGATTTATCATTTTGACTGGGCCCCTTCATCCTCATGACAACAGAGTCCCATCTTATGCTCAACTTTATATTTTGGATTCTGAGGCAGCGAATAATATTCGTATAGCTGCATCGGGGCCTTTGGCATGCCATACTCATATTTTGACTCTATTGGATTCTGTGCTTAGGCGTGTAAATCCATATACTTCTGCTTACAGGAAGATGCACCAGGTAGAAAAGGACAAGGAACATCGGGCTTGCATTGAGAACCAGAAAATGTGTCAGGTTCAGATGCTCATCCAACGAAATCATTGTGAAGTTGCAGCCATTTTTGTTGATCAAGATGGCCATGTTCCTTCTAAAAGAGATATTGCTGTTTTACCCCATAATTGCGGTTTTGTGCGCATTTCTCCACTTAATCATAACCGTGACCCAATGAAATATTCTCTTTTATATCCTGCAGGTGATCCTGGATAGACAATAGGGCTCTCACATGAAGAAAATATGCGCACAAGAACTAGAAGCCATGTTACCATGCTTCAGTTCTATAGTTACAGGTTGGAGTTCGGGGGGGGGGGGGGGGGGCTTTGTGCATTGGACGTATGTGTTGGGCGAATCCCAAATATTCTGACCGTTACCACCTTCGGCTTCTACTGTTACATGTCGCAGGTTGTCGGAGTTTTGAAGATTTGCGAACTGTCGATGATATTGTTTGCTCCACTTCTAAAGAGGCTGCCCAGCGCCGTGGATTATTGGCTGATGATTCTGAGTGGGATGCATGCTTGGCTGAGGTGGCTTTGTTCCAAATGCCATGTCAGCTGCGCCAGCTCTTTTTGCGACAATTCTCATCTTCAATAATCCAAACGACCCTGGATCATTGTGGTCCAAATACAAGGGATATCTTAGTGAGGACCTTTCTCGTGGAAACTCTGACACAGCTGGTGAGCAGATAGCCCTCAGAGCCCTTGATTTTCAGCTGAGAGAAAATCGTCTCAGCTGCCATCATTATGGACTTCCTGCCCCCCCTGAACCCACTTCTTGATTCCGTAGAGGATCACCGTGATGTTAATGAGGAGATTCAAATTGGGACACAAATGTATACGTCCCTTACACCAGATCAAAATTCAATTGTGGACACAATTGTTGATTCTGTCAACACAAATCCACGTTGCCTTTTCATTTATGGGCCTGGTTTACGGGCAAAACTTATGTTTAAAACACTCTAATACATTGTTAGAGCCGTTGGAAAACTTGTCATTCCGCTGGTCTCAACAGGAATAGCAGCTACCCTTTTGACAGGCGGTCAGACTGTCCATTACAGGTTTAAACTGCCGATTCCCTTGCTAGAGAATTCTGTATCTTCAATCTCAGTCAATAGTTCTGAGGCTGAGCGTATTTGGAGATCATCCTTAATTATTTGGGATGAGGCTCCTATATTTCACTACAGAGCGATTTAAATTGTGTATCGCTACCTAAGGGACATTATACATTGTGACCTTGCTTTTGCCGAAAAGGTTGTTGTTCTTGGAGGTGACTTTCGCCAAGTGCTCCCTGTGGTACCTCGGGCTTCGAGAGCCGAGATTGTTGCTTATTGTTCATTAAACGCAGCAAGCTATGGCCATTGTTTGTGATCTTGCGCCTTACTCAGAATATTCGAGCAGGTATTGATGCGCAAAGATTCTCGCAATGGTTGCTTAAAGTTGGTGATGGATCTACCTACAGACCAACAGGGCCTCATTTCTCTTCCAGAAAGCTGTATCTTTCAAGGGGGTGACCTGGTGCAGGAAATATTTGGTTCTTTATATGGCGATATTACCGCCTTTAGCAAGTGTGTGATTTAACGCCAATAAACACAGATTCATTAGAGAATAATGAAAAAGTATTGGATTGCTTACCAAACAGGAGTCAGTGTTTTTTCAGTGTTGACAGTGTGGAGTGTGAGAATGTGGAGGAGCAAAATAACTACCCTACTGAATTTCTCAATAGCCTTATAGCCTCATTTTCTTGAAGCACAAATACTGACAGAGACCAAAGTTAGACACACTGTATTGGTGCCGAAAATATCTTTGGCTCCTTCAGGTACCAACCTTCCCTTCATTCTGAAGAGGCGTCAGTTTCCACTAAGGTTGGCTTTTGCCATGACTATAAATAAGGCTCAAGGCCAAACCTTTGCTAGAGTGGGTCTTTTGCTACAGAGCCTGTGTTTACGCAAGGACAGCTCTATGTGGCTTTTTCACATGTACTAACTTTAGATAGCATACGTGTAAAGTTGGGCCTACTTATATATAAAACTAGAAATGTAGTTTTTAATGAGGTCCTTTAAATGAATTCCTGCTGTTAATTATAAGGTTTTTGAACAAAAATATCAACTGTTGAAATTTAAATTTTAAAATAGTCGAAGTATTGATAGTGTTGAATAAATGAGATTATACTGTATATATGAAACTATAAATGTTATAAAAGGCACAATTTGGATTAAAGATTATAAACATAAGGTAATAAGAGTAAATCCAAATGAATATATAGCGTGTGACGTTTCGGTGACACCATTGTTACCGAAACGTCACCCATTATTTATTTATTTGGATTTGGTCTTTTTACCTAGTGTACCACTTTTACTTTTACCCAGTGTAGCAAATATAAACAGAATCGTCCAGTGAAGTATTAGAACTCTAAGAAGTGGTCGGGTGGATTAAATTGGCGAAACCGCTGGGAGGGTTCACCACTGATGAGCCAAGCACACCCAATATATTTTTCATCGCAGTAAGGACAGTGGAAATCTGTATTGTGTATAAAAGAAACATTCGTGCTTTTAAATCCTTTCATTTTATATATATTAATTTTGGCTTATTAATACAAGACTCGGGTATTTATAGACATATATTCAGAGAAATCTTCTTTTTACAAAATAAAAATATTAAAATAAATTTTCAGGAATATGTACGTCAATTTTTTTCTTTCATTGACATAAATATATACTTTTATGATATTACATTTTTGATTACCCAATCTGTTCCCTGATATTTGGCCAACCCAATATCTTGATAAATCAAGAAAAGCCATCCACGAACGCATTTCGCGCTATTGGTGCTCGTCAGTGTGGAGTAGGCTGTACCACTGCGACCAAAAATATTTTTGGTCCCGGAGGCTTCTTGAGAAACCAAGAAATGGGTATTTAGGCCTAACTTGCGTGAATACGCTTAACATGTGAAATATCCGAGAACAGGATGAATCAATGTTTAGTTGATTTTTGTTCCACTAGATGGCGTTCTGCCATCTAAAAAGCACATGTGCTCCTGGCCAGGATATGCTTTCTTTATTTTTAATCTTAATAAATAAGGTGGGTATTTATTTATTTTGCATGGAAGTCTGAAGCAATAATTACAACATCGACATCGGTAAATAAATATTAGGAGTATTTACCTAGTAAATCAGTGGTGAGCTCTCCCAAGATTTTGCCAGTTTAATCATCCATACCGCTATGAAATCATATCCATGCATCTAAAGAAAATATTAGTGAATACTGCTTATTAACTTTCATTATTGAGTTTTTTACCTGATTACAAAATCTATAGCAAGGAAATTTTGGTTCTTTTTGACGACGTATTAGAGCTATCATGACTAGTCAACAATTTATATTTGGATATGGACCATCGCAGTCGCCGCCGTTCATGAAGATGCGTGTGTTCTCGGCGACCTTACAATCTCCGAGGAATCTGCCACAGACTTCACCTCGGGGTCCATTGAATCCCTCACAGGAATTCGGGACAAAGCCGATCTCATCAACGCCGCCACCCTGTTTGACGCCACGCACATTCCTACGAGGGTCACCAGTTGCGGAAGTCGTGTTGAAGTCGGTGGTTTGGATAGGATCCTTATTCCTTCAAGACTCTCCAACCATGTCAACCGTTACTGGGTTCTCCACTACAGACTCTTAGACCACCGCGCCGTGCTTCCCCATATGGGAAACCACCTGATCCCCATCCACCTGGTATCTCTGTCATGCTATGATCGGGACTCGTCGTTGATCGTGTGGCACCCCTCATTGACGTAACTTCAAGGACCATCGCGGATATGACCCCTAGAGATATAGAGAAGCTGTTACAGCATCAAACTGATATCATAGCGGATATTAAGTCCTTAGACGTATCTCGTATCACTGCTGATGACTACGTCACCAGGGCATGGCGGTTCCTGAAAGCCAGGCTCTACGTCTATAAACGCCCACTATGCTTCACAAGATCTCGGGCGAGCGCTTCGCGTCC
This sequence comes from Cordylochernes scorpioides, assembly GCA_030710605.1. Lineage (NCBI taxonomy): Eukaryota > Metazoa > Arthropoda > Arachnida > Pseudoscorpiones > Chernetidae > Cordylochernes > Cordylochernes scorpioides. The sequence continues at coordinate 122,724,514 of CP092865.1, read as the reverse complement.
GACGCTCCAAGCTGTCCAACATCTACGATGGGAGTGGCAACATCATCGAAGACAAAGAGGTGCGTCGCTTGGCTTAGTCCACCTTTCGGGAACGCTTCTTCCACTCGCCTTGTGACCCAAGGTACACCACAAGTTACCTACGAAGTATGACAGCTCGGAAAGAAGCGATTCTCTACGACGCTTCCAGATATCCGCGGAAGAAATTGCCAATGCAATCCAACGCCTGCCTCTCGAGAATGCCCCCGGGTGTGATGAATGGTGGTTTTCGAAGAATTATTCACTGGGGCACTCCAGCGCGTCTTCGAATGCATCATAATACCTATTACTTGCATACTGATTCATATTGAAGGATGTTAATATCAAATATTAGTTAATTTAATCTTAAATTGAATCCTTACAATTCCCAACATCATCTTTTCGACATACTCAGCAAATATCTCTTCTGTTATGAGAATTTGTAACTATTATAGAAGCGTATGATTCTTTTTTAAACCTTAAACATTTTATACGGCCCTTACTGCAATGAATGATTGGTATATTGTAGATTAAACTGGTGAAACCACTAGGAGGGTTCACCACTGGTGAGCCAAGCCCTTTCCATTAATTTTCATTACAGTAAGGGTAGTAGAACATTTTTAATAATAAAAAAAAAAAGAATCATTCGCGTCTATAATAGTTTAGAATTCTCGAAATATATTTTACTTCTATTTTTTTTCTCTAGTATTTTGCAATGTCCTATGATAATGAGGGATATAGCCCAGATCCTTGATGGTTTAAGGCCTGGTTAACCCGTTGCTTGAATATAATAAATTCTGCCGGGATATGGATTCTAAAAATATTGTTTTTTATGTAATTTTGAAAGGCACAGGGGTGACATCTACATAGTTTACTAATTAATATAAGTTCTTGTCTGTATAGCCAAACACACACAAATTTCAACTATTACCGCTACGAACAGAAATATTCATGGCGCTTTCATGTGGCTCAATCATGTTATAACGAATGAAAGGGGGTCGGTGGAAGGCTGGTTCAACCGTTGGTTTTCGACCACTACGACCCGGGATCGATTCCCGCATTGAACACTTTTTTATGTTTAAAGAAATGCACCAAAGGCCCCTGATTCTTGCAATAGTCCAATTCCACCAGCGAGTGCAAATAACCAAACAGGGCTCTGGCACATTTGTGAATGCAAAGTCGAACTGCTTTTCACATGTGTAGACATGTGGTGCGCTTACAGTAAAAGCAGTCGTTAACTACCCACCATGATTATCATGGCCTGTACCACGTGTACTAGGAATAAGTAAAAAAAAATAATAACGAATGAAGATATTAAGAAGGGAATGTTTCTTTTCTCAACTAAATCCAACTTTTTCTGTCCTTACTGAGATGAAAAAAAAAAGAAAGTTTGATTTATTTGTGAAAAGAAACATACACGTCTTAATGTCTTCATTTGTCATATATAGATGACGCGTTATTGTTTTTGTATCAATAATTTTATATTGAAAACTAGAATGGGCCAAATTTATTTTGTGTGTTGCGTGTTTCAATGTAAATTCATCAAACAATAGAAATGTATATTTACGTTTGTATTAAGACACCAACAAGGTTATACACATTACATTATCTACGAGATACACATTACATTATCCAAAACAAGAGCTCATAGAGCAAAATAGACATTTACGGCATTGATGACATATAAAAATTTCAAGAGACAAGGTCTCAAATATTTGGAAACAAAATATGTGTTGGCACCAATGTAATATTTCATATACTTATAGTTATTTATTATAATTATATTTGGATATATATATGATAATTTAAGTCAACAACCCTATATTGTATACTACTTATAACAAGATCGCATGATTGACATGTGTCATTGCATCACCATATGTAATGTACTTTGTACAAGCTGAGAATAAATAAAATTATGTAATAGATTAAGAGCTGAGTTAAAGCAAGATTGAGAAGTTCAAAAACGTCTAAAATCGAGAGGGAAATCCAACAACCCTGGCAAGTCGTTGCCATCGAGGTCAAAGGGTGCAGGATGCAGCAGACGTTCAAAGTCCAAATTCTTGTCGCCCCCCCCCCCCCCCCTCCTCGGGAATGGTATATAAAAACCTCGGTTTTAGCCCAACTACACAGTAGTCACTCCACCATCGGCGTGAGCCCTTGTCGGTCTTAGCCAGGTCCACCTCATCGCCATGTAAAACAGTAAGATCTCTTCTAACTCCATCTTGCTCTTAGCTCGACTCCTATCTGTTCACGGAACTTTCCTACTACAACTATGTCTCTTCGTTTTTTGTGTGTGTGGACATTCCCAAGCTTTCCACTCTGCCTCGACCACGACTGCCTGTACTCTGTGAGAACTGTTAAAGGTCCTCCAAGGTGCAGAGAGGTACTGGAAAACTCTCCACGCCCTGACTGTCCCTCTCGGTTACTACTGGTTTGACCCTCGGTTACCACAGCTTATAGCGAGAGTCGACAGGATACCTCATCACAGATAAGTCGACAGGATCTTATCACATACATATATATATATGATTATATAATCTCTGTAGTAATGTAGTTTATGCTGTTGGATGAATGCAGTGTGGCATGTTGGTTAGAAGCAGTCGTGGTTGTTGAGCGATGGGTGGTAAGGACACACAGGAGACAGGATCCAGAGGCAAAAACTCGTAAGGAAAATAGATCGGGGAGAAAAGATAGAAGGTCCCAGAACAACCCCTAGAACAACTGGCGTCGAGGCCACCTCGGTGAGAACTGACCTTTGATCATCCCGTCTAGCCGCTTTTAAGCCGCTTTAAGTAAGATAAGTCCCCTAGGGGAGAATGAAGTCGTGATACTTGTTTACCAAGGGGGTTGTTTGTTAACCTGGCTATCTTCCCTCTTTCCTTGTACTCCCACACAGGCGATTTTATTTTACGTATTTCCAAATATTATTATAGATGTCCCCCCTTTCAAACAAGAATTTGTGCAGGAAATTCTTTGAGGGTGGGAAATAATTTGGCTATGTACATATGGATACATGAATGAGGAGGTGAAGAGAATGGAAAGTTGGAAAGTAAGAGAGCTGTAAAGTAAGTGTTCAACATTTTAAAATGAATAAAGGAAGCCATTAGAAAGAGGCTGGAGCAAATAGTCATCTCTGCAGCATTCGTCAACAAAAGGTGATGCTAATACGTATTGAGACATTTTACAGAGATACTTTAGAATGGAGGAGATTTATTAGGCAGACAACTTATGTGCGGTTCTCTTGATAACACTGAAATTAATAAATTAAACAAATAATGGACATGCACGTACGTGAAAAAGACCTTCGGGGTCGAGTGAGAAAAAAAAAAGTGGACCTTTGCGGTCAATTGACAAAAAATAAGACCTCTGAGGTCGAATGGTTGAAAAAAAAAAGCCTTGACTTTCATAACCTAAGTTTCAATGTAGGAATAGAAACACTGCAGAAAGACTGAGAGGTTCAGAGGAAATATGGTCATTGGTTCATAAAAAACATAAGTTGATGTTGCGAAAAATTAAAGAACAAGTTTTTTTTTTTTTTTCAAGAGCGATGGTGTAAGATAAGAAAAATTTTCGAGAGAACATGTTATTGAGAAGACAATAAGACATTGTAAGTTTGAAAGGTTGTGGCATGATATCTGGAAATTGTCCATTACTTGAATTATAAATGAGAGATATGTATGATAAATAAAAAAGGCAAAGTTTTTAAAACACCAACAAAAAAAAAACATAAGTAAAAGTGACATAAAAGTTGAAATAAATTTAGAAATTTGAAAAAAGTGTGTGTGTGGTGGGGATTAAATTAAATGAGATTTTAAAATTAACAATGAATAATAATAAAAGATAAAAGTTGGTCGAGGTGAAATTAAAATTGTATTGGAGTTAATAAAAGGTTGAGGGGGAATATATAAAGATAAAAGACAAAATACATATTGGTTAACATATTTGAACAAAAAAAAATGAAATAATTTTAATGTAAAAAGATTGATATGCCCCATCTAAAGTCGTATGTATAATGTATATTGGCGAGAGAGTATTTTTTTATACTGGTAATCAAATACAGTAGATACATTGTTTATGATAGTTTCAGGTAGAAATGGTACTACAGTGTGGACACGAATTTAAGAGAAATAAAAAAAAAAATTGGTCTCAGGGGAATGAAAAGTGAGATAATTTGGTTGATTTGATAAAAAAAAGTTCACGCTTATGCCATGATGTGATAGTACTACACATAAGTTGTTGTAAATTTGGGGTTACTCTCTGGTGACCAGTTTGATTAAGGGGACATTAATAGTAAATATTAATTTTTAAAACGTATAACTTTTTAAAGTTAAGCAATTTAAGGAATTGAATTATAGTTAAATAAATGAAGTAAATTTAAACATAAAATGGGCATATTATGGTTTTAAAATTGATATGAGATAAGTTATTTAGAGCATAAACTGTGCTAAAAGTGGGCTAACATGGATGTGATATATATAACAAGCAAAAATGTAAACGGACGAAATCAAAATAAAGTTAAACACTCACTGTTGATGGGCTTCTGTTGGACTTCGAAGCTGGGTTGCGTTGAAGACTTGGAGAGGTTCGGGGTCGCAGATTGAACCTTGGTTCATGTTGGAAAGTCCCGATGGGGAATGTGGTTGCCGTACATGGCGTGTAGACGAGTCCGCGGGACGTAGGCGGCTTGGTCCGCTCGTGGTGGCGTAGACTGGCAGGGGACGGCGTTGTTGGAAGAAATTGTTCCAGTGGGGTTTTGTATTTCTCTAATACTGTCGGAATGCGTTGGTTCGAAGTCACCAAAGCTCTCGTAGCACTTTTCCTCACTGAGACTGGGGCTGTCTCGCTTGTCCGGCGTGCTAGAGTCACTGAGGTCTGTGTCCTCTAACAGTAGGCGGTGGTCACGTTGAGGGTTCTTGGACATCTCATCTTCCATAGTCAGCTCATGTGGATCAGTGGTAGTGGGATCTTGGGAAGTTTGTTCAATTGGGACTTGGGAAGTTTGTTCAATTGGGACTTTGGAAGGTGCGACGTGAAAAATTTGGGACGTGGCTATTGGTTTTGTGATAGCTTGCTCGATGGGATGGATTTGCGCATCCCGGAGAGAAGACCTCTGTTCAGGAGTCTGTACCTGGTGAAGGAGAGTATTGTCGGCGGCGAATAGTTGTTTACGACATTGTTTGTTGCAATGGTTCTGGTCACAGTACCGACATGGTGAAGATGGCAGGCTGGTTGTACCGTGGGAAGACCTGGGTTGAAATATCTGGGTGCTGGTGTAGGATCCCGAGATATAAGGTGGACCACTGCTCGCTTGGCGTGTCGTGGGCTTGATATATTCCCGAATTCTTGCTACCCTTTCATACCACTCGGTTAGGGAGGTTGGCGGTAGAATCCTTACTAACTGTTGGTCACCGGAGGGTAGTCCTTCGGTCAAGGTTTCCAAGATAGCCTTCTGGGGCAGGCCCAGTTGTAGCCCCATGGCGGTCATGGTGCGGTAATATTCTTCTAAGGACTGATCTTGTATGCACCAATAGAAAAGTAAAGAAAATTAGCCATTGAAAGAACCATAAAATCCCATGAACACAACAAACAACTTTATGATATTAAACACCCAGAACCCATTTTTAAAGAAGGAGATCAGGTATTAGTAGAAACCCTTATTTATCCAAACACTGGTAAATTAACTCAAAGATATATAGGCCCATTTACTATTTTAAAACAACTTTATCCAATCACATATGAAATTAATAAACCCAATTTACCCCAAAGAAAACAAACAAAATTATACACTCTAATAAGCTTAAATTATTTTACCCAGAAGCAGATTTTCTACTTCACTATAGACTAACATAGGAAATGACTTAATAGCAAATCAAAATTCTAACACCAAGTTAATAGATATTGATGATAAACTATGTTTTTTACAGGAAAACCATATTTTGGACATGGACAACGAAGAACAAATATCAGCACCAATTCTTAAGCCTTCACAAATAACTTAATGTCACTCCATACGTCTATTAGCGTTTCATTACTCAACTTTGAATTAAAGTGACTCGTGAGCTTTATGCTCGAATGGTACACTGTAAAATTGAGAGGAAATAAATGTCATAATTACTCAAATTTTAAATACCTTTTTTGCTTCATATACATTTTTGATATTTATCACTCATTAATATTTCTTATATATACTTTTATTATAATTTCATAATTATATAAATTATTTGTAAACAAACTTTCTTTTGTTCATTTTGAAAAAATGTGCGTATTGATTTTTATTGTTTCATTTTTAATTATTTCTATAGATTTATTGATTTCGTTTAATTAATTATTTTTAATTAGAAATTTTATTTTAAAATTTTAAAATCTTTTCACAGTGGGAAAATATTATATAATCTAAAAACACAAAAAATTATATATTTTAAAAAATATATTTTTTATTTTATTCATTGATAATTTTACTTTTGTTATAATCGTTTTTAGAAAGACTTTCGGTTTAGTTATATAGTTTCGTTGTAAATATGCGTAGTTAACATATCAATCCTTTTAAATCACTAATATAGGATTAACTTTATAAATTCTATATTATGTGAAAATAACTAATGTGTAATCTTTCCTCAAGTAATTGAAAATAAAAGCTACTTGACGGTAAATAATTATCTTTTTTTATCACGACTGCACCTCAACCCTTTATCTTATCGATCCTTTGTCTTATCAAGCCTTATCAACAACAACAACAACAACAAAAAGCCTTTATTTAGGGTCACTGACCCTATACAGGATTCACCAGAGGTATGCATAAGAACAAAGCAGTGAGACAAAGGAAATAACGATATATACAGAAGAAAAAGAAAAAAAAAAGAAAAAAAAACAATAGAAAAAGAAACAACACAAAAAGAGTAGCAGTAAGAAAGTGAGGAGTGAGTGTCTCTTGGCCTTCTTCTGAGATATGGACTTGTGGACACCATAAAACGCCGTAGCAATATACTTATTCTGGGTCATATTGTCAATTAATGACGGAAGTGAAGCACAGAGTTGCCTAGTTTTGAGCATGAGGGTTCTTCTTTCTTCTTTCAGAGCAGAGCAATCAAAAATATAGTGAGTGATTTCATTTTTAGTTTTGAATTACAGAAGGTACAAATCGGGTCCTCACCGCACAGCATCTTAGTGTGGTTTTCTCTAAAAAAACTTGAAAGTATTCTAACTTGTGCGAGTAGTCTTACAACCGGGAAAGGAAAATCCCCTAAAAGGTATCCCTCCGTCATGAAAGATATGTGAATGTCTTTGTAGTGAGAGTATAGCTGAGATTTATCCATTCTTGTAAGGTCGTTTTGTATAGATTGGTCTGCTGCTGGTTTTAAGAGCCCTGTAATCGCGCTCCTCAGCGTTTCAGGATTATCACAGGAAACAAGTGCAGGGGATCCATTATTGTTAAGCAGATTGGTGAGCTTTTTAATGAAACCGATGGGTGTGCCCGAAGCATTAGACAATTCCCGTGTTCTATTAAAACATATACGAGGCAATCTGTCACTGCTCATATTCAACACCCGCAGCCAATACTTCAGGGTTAATTTTAAGGCTGTTACACTCAATGATTAGCAGCAACACATAAAATTCCGAGGATAAGTTTATTTTATTTCAAAAATAATAATATTTTGAGCTTTCGGGCATAAACAGCCCTTCTTCAGGAATATTTGAAAACAAATTTTTTGAAAACAATTTCAAGTAGAAATGTTTGTACACAAATGGATGGTATCCTTCTTTGGTCTTGTATAGCGTGAGTGAATCCCATGCCCACGTGATTTAGTTTAAATCTAAAAAGCTTTTATAAAGAGATGCGTTTTTGCCCCTAGAAATATTGACCGATTATATTGAATATATTGAAAGGATTACTTGTCTTAAAATGAATATTCTATGTCTGAATTAAATTTATATATATAAATTAATCGGGAAATTGCTATTGTTTATCTAGAATGTAGTTTTATGTATCAGGATTGTGTATTAAGCTATTGTATATTTCTGGGATATCTATATGTCTATTGATGCTCTGGTGTTTTTTGGATACTATTGCTTCTAGGATTAGTCTTTTATGTTTATTTTTTATGTTGGTGTAGTAGGTTTTTGGTTCAGCTAAATTAAAAGTATGGCCTGTTGTTTTAATATGTTAAAATATAAGAAATAGAAAAGAAATTCTTATAACCCGATCAGACAAAGGAGGCCAAACTGTAATCTTGGAAACAGCAGAATATATCAACAAAATGAACAATATTCTCACAGACCGGAACACCTTCGAATTAATCTCTGAAACTGACAAAGTGGCAATCTGCAATCAATACAAAAAAGATTTAAGAAGCCTTCAAAGAAATAACACCATCACGGCAGATGAACTCAAGGACTTTCTATCAAATATAAACTCCGATGCATACATATATGGACTCCCAAAACTACACAAGCCTGGTAACCCATTACGACCTATAGTAGCATACTATCTATATCCCCAGCAGCTCCTTTAGCCAAATTTATAGCCAATCTCCTCATCCCCTTACTCAAAGATAATCCCCCCAAAACAACTATAACATCCACACCAAAGTTCATCAGCGAAATTTTAGGCACTCCCTATAGACCTAACCATAGTATGGTATCCTTCGATGTAGTTAACCTTTACCCTAGCCTACCACACCAATTAGTTATGGAATGTACAAAAAAACTTCCTTTCAGACCACAATATAACCTCCAATATATACACTAAAATAATTAAATTAATAGACATATGTTTACATATCAACATATTTTCATTCAATAGCAATTATTACAAACAAACTAAAGGCTCCCCAATGGGAAGCCCACTATCATCCCCTTTAGCAGAAATAGTCATGCAACAGATAGACCGACAGATTACTGGCCACTTCCCAACAGAAATTCAAATATGGAGCAGGTATATAGACGATATATTCTGCTTATGCCACACAGAAACAATAGATAGCATTTTAACCAAATTAAAAGACTTTCATAAAGAAATAGACTTCACCCTAGAAAAAGAAACCAATGGCAAATTACCTTTCTTAGATATTTTCATCACCAGGCAAAACCAGAAATTCAACACTACAGTATATTATAAGCCCACTTTCCAACCCAACTATATAAACTACTCCTCATATTGCCCTTTAAATCATAAAATAAACACCATAAAAACCCTCACAAAAAGGATCCATACCCATTGTTCCAATCAAACATTTAAAACAATAGAAACTCAAAATATAATGAAAAACCTTCTCATAGCAGGATACCCAAAAAATTTTATACTAAGACATTTTTATAACCCTTCCACAATCAACAATAACCAGACATATAGATCAACATGCATCATACCTTATTCCCCCAATAACATCAAAATAGCCCGAGAACTTAAAAAACACGGAATCAGGATTTTTTATGAAAATACTCCAAACATTGGTTCTATAGTTAGAAATCCTAACACCAAAAACAATAGCCCTATCCTACCAATACACAACAAACAGGCCATCTATTCCGTTAAATGTAACCATTGTAATAGTATATATGTAGGAGAAACAGGCAGGTCAGTCAAGGACAGGATTAATGAACACAATAGAAATATAAAAAACAAAGACGATAGATCACTTATCTTTCAACATATTAAAACAACAGGCCATACTTTTAATTTAGCTGAACTAAAAACCTACTACACCAACATAAAAAATAAACATAAAATACTAATCCTAGAAGTAATAGTATCCAAAAAACACCAGAGCATCAATAGACATATAGATATCCCAGAAATATACAATAGCTTAATACACAATCCTGATACATAAAACTACATTCTAGATAAACAATAGCAATTTCCCGATTAATTTATATATATAAATTTAATTCAGACATAGAATATTCATTTTAAGACAAGTAATCCTTTCAATATATTCAATATAATCGGTCAATATTTCTAGGGGCAAAAACGCATCTCTTTATAAAAGCTTTTTAGATTTAAACTAAATCACGTGGGCATGGGATTCACTCACGCTATACAAGACCAAAGAAGGATACCATCCATTTGTGTACAAACATTTCTACTTGAAATTGTTTTCAAAAAATTTGTTTTCAAATATTCCTGAAGAAGGGCTGTTTATGCCCGAAAGCTCAAAATATTATTATTTTTGAAATAAAAGAAACTTATCCTCGGAATTTTATGTGTTGCTGCTAATTATACACCAGAGGATTCCACCTTACGACACTCAATGATATACGACCGGTTTCTAATCTGATTATGTAGCCTGGAGTGTATCTGGGCAGATTCAGGAACCTACGGATAAATATGTCTTGTATACTGTCCAGTAAGTCTTTATGCTCTGTTGCCCACAATGGAGCGACATACATCAGGACAGCTCTCACTATTGTATCAAAGAGTTTGATTGCTAAATTTATTGACTTTGCTTTTGATTTTATTAATATTGGGTGTGTGGCGTTAATTGCTGTAAGTGTTTTTCCTTTAAAGTAATTTGCCGCGTGAGTAGTTGTTATTGTTGGTGTCAGAAGGAATCCCAAGTATGTATACTTGAAGTTATTGTTATGGGTTTATCATTCCAGAACCATTTATCCTTATTTGAGGGTTTACCTACATTACGGAACACCATAATCTTTGACTTGGACTCATTTAGTGTCATTAAGTTCTCATCGAGATATTCTTTCAGTATTTCGATCTTCTTTTGGAGGTTCATCCTGGACTCACCTATAATTGCTATGTCGTCGGCGTACAGCAATAAATGGATATCTCCAAATTCTGGCAAATTTACACTCGGCAGGTCTGAATTATTATAAATTTCGATTAAGTCCGTGATAAATAATATAAAGAGCAGTGGGGAAAGTGGTTCTCCCTGGAGGACTCCCGAGTTTATCTTAATACTTTCCGTAAATGATCCCTTCTATCTGATAGCTATAATTGCTTGTTCGTAGTAACTTCTGATCGTAATTATGAATTGGTAACTTATGCCTAGGTTGTAAAGTTTTTTCCAAAGTATTGAGTGAGGTACAGTATCAAATGCCTTCCTTAGATCGACAAAAAAGACATATAGTTTTCCCCTCTTTTTTCTTAATGATAGTTGGATTAAAGTAGTTAGTGTAAATATGTGGTCAATACATGATCTTCCTTTTCTAAATCCCGCTTGGTCTTCCGGTATAACCCTTCTTCCCTCGACCCATTCCTCCAGTCTTGATCTTAGAATTGAAGTGAAAAGCTTTGATACATTGCTAATCAGTGCAATACCTCGGTAGTTGGAGGGGCTGTTCTTATAACCATTTTTAAAGATTGGGTGATCAAGCCTTATCTAACAACAACAAAAAATATTCATAACATATATATATGTAGTAAACCCGATGTGGAATGTGCTGGGCAGTCGTGGTAGTGGGTGCGTGATGGGATTCCCGCACTGGGACAGCAAAGAGACAGAGGCAGGTCTAGATAGTAACTCCAAGAAGGTAAAGGTAGACCACGGACGAAGTCAGTCGGACCACGGGCGTCACGGATGCCCTACATCGCGGATAGGGGTGAGTGAAAGATCCGACCGTATAACGGCGTCGCTCTGAAACAACTACTGACTATCTATCTATCTATCTAACTGACGAAACTTTCTAACGACCCCTATATATAGCAACCCTCAACCGTCTACCCTGGCCTTGACTCTCATTGGCTGCTGGTCAAGCTGTTTGTTTGCTCAGGCGTAACGGCGCGCCTCGGTGTCTAGCCTTTCATCTTAGGTTTTGGTTTCGATAGATTGGCTTTGGTTGCTATAGTCTGACCTTGGCCGGCCACCTGGGCGGATGTGACTCAATATCATAGCACCTGTACGTTTGGTCTATGGCTTCGCTTGGTCTACCTCTCTCTTTGCTTTATTGTGATATCCATCTTACAAGGTTGATACATAGTTTTATATAGGGATGGGATTACAATAAGTATCAGAAGGTTGTGAACTGTCTCACTCAAAATATACTACAGAATGTGTCCCCGGTGATGAAGGTTTGGTTGGGGGAATGACATGTAATGAATGATAACCTAACAAAACTATTATAAAAAAAAAATAAAAGAAATAATTTGTATTCAAATTAGTTAAAATTATTAAAAAGTTACAAGTTAAACAGAGAAAGATGTTGTAATGGTGGTGTATCAATGAAATATAAATCAAGGTTATAAAAATAAAAAGGCACAAAATGAATGATAAAAGATTAAGGGGAAGTATATAATACAAAATGGTAAATATGGTAAAATGATTCGTACAAGTAAAAATATCTTATTGCATAAAATATGAGCGGAAAAAAAGTTTATTGGTTGAACATATAATGTGACGCTAAGGTTGAAAAGGGAAAAGGAGTATCTGAGCATGTTTCTGCAAAATAGTATCCCAAGCATTCTGCAATGCAATGCGAACTTGTTTAAGTGAGGCATTGTTTTCATTAACAGAAGGCCCACGATATTCCGTCTGCATCATTAGCTCAGATAGTGAAAAGAAGTGGGAAGATTGATGGGGTAAAAGGGAGAGGTAGAGGTAAGAGGGATTCCTGTTGTCCATAATGATTGTGCCCGGTTGAATTATGAAAAAAAATGGAAAAGTTGAAAAATGGTAAATTGATATGATGAGTCGGGCGATGAAAAAAAAATAAAAGATCGCGCTGGATATCCTGAACTCATTATTGGGAGTGGCATAACGAGGAAGGATTGTTCCAGTCGGATTAATCAATGAAAAAAAAAAAACAAAAATGTTTGGCGAACTGGAATCCCTTGGAAGGTTGGAGGTCTGAAGGATGCGGAAAAGGAGAGGTGGGTGTAAGAGATTTATAGTTGTCAATTTTGATTGTGCCCGGCTTGTATGGGTGAAAAGAAAAAGTTGAAAAATGAAAAAATGATGAGCCGGACGATGAGAGAGAAAAAAAAAATTCTAACTAGGTCTCCTGAGCTCACTGTTGGGAAATGTACAGCAAGGAAGGGTCTTCTAGTTAGGTTAATCAATAAAAAAAAAAAGAAAATGGTTGACGAACAATAAACTCTTGATGGATGTAAAAGGTTGGGAGGAAAGGTTCATGGGATAGAGTTAGAGGCTGTAAGGGAAGCGTCAAAAAAAAAAACATTTTGAAAATCTATTAACAAAGATAAAATGATAAATGTTTTATCTGTTTAAGAAATATTATAAATATTGTTAGGTGTAGGTTTTTTAAAATGGTGCCTAAAATAGTTGAAGTTGTAAAATGCTAGGTCTAAAAAATAAAAATATTAAAGGTAATAATATATAAAGGGTTGATTGGTAATTGATGGCATTAATTTTGATGGTTAATAAACAAAATGATATTATTGATTAATATTGAAATGTTTTATCTACATCTGTAAGTTAAAAACAAAGTCCAACACCACAAAACTAGGTAAAACTATAAGTCTATTTACAAATAAATGAGAGAAAAGCTAGCAAACCTATTAAATGGGAAATAATTTGGGGCACAAATTAGTTACTAGAATAAAAATAAAGATAAAGGGGAGTAGTGGTTACACATTGATATAATATTATAAAATTACAAAAAATAAATAAGAGGAGTACATAGGAAGGATAAATTTAAAGTAAACACAAACAATAGCGAAAGTAAATATTTGGGAAAGTTGGTATACTAGTTACAGTTTTTTGTTACTTAAGGTGCCTTGAATATTTACAACATAGTTTCAGGGATGTAATACAGGAAGGAGGAGAAGTAGAGGTAATAAAAGTAAAATTAAAATATAAAAGAAAATTGACTTAAGCAAAAGGTTGCGATAGGTAATGACGCAGTGAGGAATAGAGGAAGAAGGTCTGAATTGGTTTCTGCAAAGGACATCTCAGGAGTCCTGCCCTGCAATACGAGCTTAGAAGCGAAGTATTGTTTTCAGGGTTCAGCAATCAGGATGCTCTGTAAGTAGCATTAGATCAGATGGGCAAAAGGCGTGAAGATCGAAGGAGGGGTAGTTAATGGGAGAATATGGGAAAGAAATTTTTTCTGAGAGAGGTTAAAAAGAGATGGTGTCTCAAGAGCTGCGCTGCTGTCGGTTATTGAGCTCGACCAGATGAAAAATAAAAGTAAACGAAAAATGAGTGGGCGCATCGTGCTGATGATGGCCTGGGTCGAGCGTTAGAGAAAAAAAAAATCTCGCTGGTTATCCAAGCTCTCCGTGTGGAGTTAACATGGGGAGGAAGAGTGTACCAGGTCGATGAATCATTAAAAAATAAAAATTAAAAAATGTTGACGAGCAGGAGTCTCAGGAACCGTTGAAGAGGTTAGAGGATGGAAGGTAGATTGTGAAAACAGGGCTCGACTGTTGCCATTGATTGATTGAACCCGAGTTTGAGGAAAAAAGAATGAAATAAAGAATGCTGGGACGGCGACCTGGGTGTAAATTTAAAAAAAAAATCGGCAAACAGGAACTCTGCGATGGACGAGGGGTGGTTAGAACGAAGGCATAGAAGGCCAATGGAAAATGATCAAGAGACGAGAGAAGTATGGAAGGCAGAGTTGGAAGGATCAAGATATAAGTTGGCTGATGGTTTTAACTGTTTAGGGATGGAAGGAAAAGAAATATCTTAATGTAAAAGAAATATCCTAAAATATATGGAATGATTTTAGAGATGATGGGGTCCTCTTCATTATAATATTGTAATTTATAGTTGTATTTGTAATTGTGGGGAAAAATGGGAGGCACATTATGAGATGAGATGATTTAAAATTGATATTTATAAAAATACAAATCTAGGACTATTTTAAAACTTTTAAATATTGAGAAATATCAATTTGAATAGTAATAGGTCAAGTAAAATAAAGAGCGTAATAAATTTAATTATTAATACTATGGCCATAAATAAGGTATTAAAAAAAACACACAAATAAGTTTAGAAAATATGATTCGAGTAATTAAAATACAATATGATTTTTTTATGTAAAATTGAAATTAATGAATTTAAATTTAAAAGTTGCGTAAAATAAAGTAAAAATTGGTAAATGAGGGTGTACAAGGTTTAAAATTTGAATTGAAATGCTATAAAAATGGTAAAATAATGAACTTGATGGATTTATAATAATAATGTTATTGCTATTAAAATGGTATCGAATAATTAATTCAGAGCAAACGGAGATAGTGTTACATCAAATAGTTCTGTAGAGAAATTTCTCCTACCAGATGGATGTCTTGAATGGGGCTTGTGGAGTGGGCTGCGATGAGGCTTGGTGGTCACTTTTTGCGATGGTTGCCATGGGACATCGTCGATGTTGGTTGGCGGGGCAATGCCAGGATTTCTCGATGAGTCTCGTCTGCCTGTTCGAGCCGATGGATGAAGATGTTTGTGGCGCAGGAGATGTTGATGGGGGCGATGGTGACCTCCTCGGTGCGAGGCGCAGCAAGTCCTCGCATGGCGTCTTTTAGGCGGCTTACTCGGTCTTCGCAGTGGGGCTGCATGTTGGTGAGGGCATCCGCGAAGTACTCGTTTCCGGCCTCCGTCATCCTCTGCATGTTGCTGTCCTCAGTCATCCTGTCGACTTTAACGGGTTCTGTAGTAAACCCGATGTGGAATGTGCTGGGCAGTCGTGGTAGTGGGTGCGTGATGGGATTCCCGCACTGGGACAGCAAAGAGACAGAGGCAGGTCTAGATGGTAACTCCAAGAAGGTAGAGGTAGACCACGGACGAAGTCAGTCGGACCACGGGCGTCACGGATGCCCTACATCGCGGATAGGGGTGAGTGAAAGATCCGACCGTATAACGGCGTCGCTCTGAAACAACTACTGACTATCTATCTATCTAACTGACGAAACTTTCTAACGACCCCTATATATAGCAACCCTCAACCGTCTACCCTGGCCTTGACTCTCATTGGCTGCTGGTCAAGCTGTTTGTTTGCTCAGGCGTAACGGCGCGCCTCGGTGTCTAGCCTTTCATCTTAGGTTTTGGTTTCGATAGATTGGCTTTGGTTGCTATAGTCTGACCTTGGCCGGCCACCTGGGCGGATGTGACTCAATATCATAGCACCTGTACGTTTGGTCTATGGCTTCGCTTGGTCTACCTCTCTCTTTGCTTTATTGTGATATCCATCTTACAAGGTTGATACATAGTTTTATATAGGGAT
Source organism: Cordylochernes scorpioides (assembly GCA_030710605.1). Taxonomy (NCBI): domain Eukaryota; kingdom Metazoa; phylum Arthropoda; class Arachnida; order Pseudoscorpiones; family Chernetidae; genus Cordylochernes; species Cordylochernes scorpioides. The sequence goes on along the minus strand of CP092865.1, from coordinate 122,708,359 downwards.
GGGATTACAATAAGTATCAGAAGGTTGTGAACTGTCTCACTCAAAATATACTACAGAATGTGTCCCCGGTGATGAAGGTTTGGTTGGGGGAATGACATGTAATGAATGATAACCTAACAAAACTATTATAAAAAAAATAAAAGAAATAATTTGTATTCAAATTAGTTAAAATTATTAAAAAGTTACAAGTTAAACAGAGAAAGATGTTGTAATGGTGGTGTATCAATGAAATATAAATCAAGGTTATAAAAATAAAAAGGCACAAAATGAATGATAAAAGATTAAGGGGAAGTATATAATACAAAATGGTAAATATGGTAAAATGATTCGTACAAGTAAAAATATCTTATTGCATAAAATATGAGCGGAAAAAAAGTTTATTGGTTGAACATATAATGTGACGCTAAGGTTGAAAAGGGAAAAGGAGTATCTGAGCATGTTTCTGCAAAATAGTATCCCAAGCATTCTGCAATGCAATGCGAACTTGTTTAAGTGAGGCATTGTTTTCATTAACAGAAGGCCCACGATATTCCGTCTGCATCATTAGCTCAGATAGTGAAAAGAAGTGGGAAGATTGATGGGGTAAAAGGGAGAGGTAGAGGTAAGAGGGATTCCTGTTGTCCATAATGATTGTGCCCGGTTGAATTATGAAAAAAAATGGAAAAGTTGAAAAATGGTGAATTGATATGATGAGTCGGGCGATGAAAAAAAAATAAAAGATCGCGCTGGATATCCTGAACTCATTATTGGGAGTGGTATAACGAGGAAGGATTGTTCCAGTCGGATTAATCAATGAAAAAAAAAAACAAAAATATTTGGCGAACTGGAATCCCTTGGAAGGTTGGAGGTCTGAAGGATGCGGAAAAGGAGAGGTGGGTGTAAGAGATTTATTGTTGTCAATTTTGATTGTGCCCGGCTTGTATGGGTGAAAAGAAAAAGTTGAAAAATGAAAAAATGATGAGCCGGACGATGAGAGAGAAAAAAAAATTCTAACTAGGTCTCCTGAGCTCACTGTTGGGAAATGTACAGCAAGGAAGGGTCTTCTAGTTAGGTTAATCAATAAAAAAAAAAAAGAAAATGGTTGACGAACAATAAACTCTTGATGGATGTAAAAGGTTGGGAGGAAAGGTTCATGGGATAGAGTTAGAGGCTGTAAGGGAAGCGTCAAAAAAAAAACATTTTGAAAATCTATTAACAAAGATAAAATGATAAATGTTTTATCTGTTTAAGAAATATTATAAATATTGTTAGGTGTAGGTTTTTTAAAATGGTGCCTAAAATAGTTGAAGTTGTAAAATGCTAGGTCTAAAAAATAAAAATATTAAAGGTAATAATATATAAAGGGTTGATTGGTAATTGATGGCATTAATTTTGATGGTTAATAAACAAAATGATATTATTGATTAATATTGAAATGTTTTATCTACATCTGTAAGTTAAAAACAAAGTCCAACACCACAAAACTAGGTAAAACTATAAGTCTATTTACAAATAAATGAGAGAAAAGCTAGCAAACCTATTAAATGGGAAATAATTTGGGGCACAAATTAGTTACTAGAATAAAAATAAAGATAAAGGGGAGTAGTGGTTACACATTGATATAATATTATAAAATTACAAAAAATAAATAAGAGGAGTACATAGGAAGGATAAATTTAAAGTAAACACAAACAATAGCGAAAGTAAATATTTGGGAAAGTTGGTATACTAGTTACAGTTTTTTGTTACTTAAGGTGCCTTGAATATTTACAACATAGTTTCAGGGATGTAATACAGGAAGGAGGAGAAGTAGAGGTAATAAAAGTAAAATTAAAATATAAAAGAAAATTGACTTAAGCAAAAGGTTGCGATAGGTAATGACGCAGTGAGGAATAGAGGAAGAAGGTCTGAATTGGTTTCTGCAAAGGACATCTCAGGAGTCCTGCCCTGCAATACGAGCTTAGAAGCGAAGTATTGTTTTCAGGGTTCAGCAATCAGGATGCTCTGTAAGTAGCATTAGATCAGATGGGCAAAAGGCGTGAAGATCGAAGGAGGGGTAGTTAATGGGAGAATATGGGAAAGAAATTTTTTCTGAGAGAGGTTAAAAAGAGATGGTGTCTCAAGAGCTGCGCTGCTGTCGGTTATTGAGCTCGACCAGATGAAAAATAAAAGTAAACGAAAAATGAGTGGGCGCATCGTGCTGATGATGGCCTGGGTCGAGCGTTAGAGAAAAAAAAAATCTCGCTGGTTATCCAAGCTCTCCGTGTGGAGTTAACATGGGGAGGAAGAGTGTACCAGGTCGATGAATCATTAAAAAATAAAAATTAAAAAATGTTGACGAGCAGGAGTCTCAGGAACCGTTGAAGAGGTTAGAGGATGGAAGGTAGATTGTGAAAACAGGGCTCGACTGTTGCCATTGATTGATTGAACCCGAGTTTGAGGAAAAAAGAATGAAATAAAGAATGCTGGGACGGCGACCTGGGTGTAAATTAAAAAAAAAATCGGCAAACAGGAACTCTGCGATGGACGAGGGGTGGTTAGAACGAAGGCATAGAAGGCCAATGGAAAATGATCAAGAGACGAGAGAAGTATGGAAGGCAGAGTTGGAAGGATCAAGATATAAGTTGGCTAATGGTTTTAACTGTTTAGGGATGGAAGGAAAAGAAATATCTTAATGTAAAAGAAATATCCTAAAATATATGGAATGATTTTAGAGATGATGGGGACCTCTTCATTATAATATTGTAATTTATAGTTGTATTTGTAATTGTGGGGAAAAATGGGAGGCACATTATGAGATGAGATGATTTAAAATTGATATTTATAAAAATACAAATCTAGGACTATTTTAAAACTTTTAAATATTGAGAAATATCAATTTGAATAGTAATAGGTCAAGTAAAATAAAGAGCGTAATAAATTTAATTATTAATACTATGGCCATAAATAAGGTATTAAAAAAAACACACAAATAAGTTTAGAAAATATGATTCGAGTAATTAAAATACAATATGATTTTTTTATGTAAAATTGAAATTAATGAATTTAAATTTAAAAGTTGCGTAAAATAAAGTAAAAATTGGTAAATGAGGGTGTACAAGGTTTAAAATTTGAATTGAAATGCTATAAAAATGGTAAAATAATGAACTTGATGGATTTATAATAATAATGTTATTGCTATTAAAATGGTATCGAATAATTAATTCAGAGCAAACGGAGATAGTGTTACATCAAATAGTTCTGTAGATAAATTTCTCCTACCAGATGGATGTCTTGAATGGGGCTTGTGGAGTGGGCTGCGATGAGGCTTGGTGGTCACTTTTTGCGATGGTTGCCATGGGACATCGTCGATGTTGGTTGGCGGGGCAATGCCAGGATTTCTCGATGAGTCTCGTCTGCCTGTTCGAGCCGATGGATGAAGATGTTTGTGGCGCAGGAGATGTTGATGGGGGCGATGGTGACCTCCTCGGTGCGAGGCGCAGCAAGTCCTCGCATGGCGTCTTTTAGGCGGCTTACTCGGTCTTCGCAGTGGGGCTGCATGTTGGTGAGGGCATCCGCGAAGTACTCGTTTCCGGCCTCCGTCATCCTCTGCATGTTGCTGTCCTCAGTCATCCTGTCGACTTTAACGGGTTCTGTAGTAAACCCGATGTGGAATGTGCTGGGCAGTCGTGGTAGTGGGTGCGTGATGGGATTCCCGCACTGGGACAGCAAAGAGACAGAGGCAGGTCTAGATGGTAACTCCAAGAAGGTAGAGGTAGACCACGGACGAAGTCAGTCGGATCACGGGCGTCACGGATGCCCTACATCGCGGATAGGGGTGAGTGAAAGATCCGACCGTATAACGGCGTCGCTCTGAAACAACTACTGACTATCTATCTATCTATCTAACTGACGAAACTTTCTAACGACCCCTATATATAGCAACCCTCAACCGTCTACCCTGGCCTTGACTCTCATTGGCTGCTGGTCAAGCTGTTTGTTTGCTCAGGCGTAACGGCGCGCCTCGGTGTCTAGCCTTTCATCTTAGGTTTTGGTTTCGATAGATTGGTTTTGGTTGCTATAGTCTGACCTTGGCCGGCCACCTGGGCGGATGTGACTCAATATCATAGCACCTGTACGTTTGGTATATGGCTTCGCTTGGTCTACCTCTCTCTTTGCTTTATTGTGATATCCATCTTACAAGGTTGATACATAGTTTTATATAGAGATGGGATTACAATAAGTATCAGAAGGTTGTGAACTGTCTCACTCAAAATATACTACATATATATATATATATATAAATGAATGTTTGTATGTTTGTCTGTCTGTATGTCCGGTATACAAATTCGCAGTAGTTCACTAATTCAAACCAAAATTTCCATACATAGGTAAAATAATACGGGGAAGACGATAGGCTATTTTTAAAAATATATATAAATCAATTATTAAAACTATATATTTTTAGTCAGAAAATGATGATGACGATATTGCTGTATCATGTTTGATTATCAGATACAAAATTATATCGGGAAAAATTCCAAAAAGCAGAGACCACGGGTGAAACCAGTTCATTATTTTGTATGCAGGAACAAAATTCTAACAGAAAAACATTCATTCGACCAGAAAACAAAAGCCAGATCATCTTTCTATAAAAATATCGCTTCTCAGAAACAAAGTTTGGAGCGGGACGTTTCACAAGAGTGACATCCATGGCGTCAATTTATAATTGTAACGAATAGTATTTGAATAGGGTACATTTAATAGGGTAAAACTCGGGCTTTGCCCGGGTCATTCGGCTAGTATTAGATAAAAAAGGCATATATTGGATTTAATAAAATATTTATTTTGCCAATATTTCGGCTGGCCGAACGCCAACCTTTATCGAGGCATTACATTTTTGTATACACAAACTCAGCGCCGCATAGTGTTATAATATCACAGTTGAAATCAATTAAAATACAGAGTAGGTGGGAGATATTTGTGCATGAAAAAATATTATAAAAAATGCAATCAAAAATGTAAAATATCTTAAAATATTAAAGGAAAAATTAGTTCTATCTTTTATTTAAAAAATTGTAATAAGTACATAAAATATTTCATTAATAACTCATTAAGAGATAAATGTAAAATATATGTATCTATTAAAACATTTGAAAATAAATTTAAAATGATTTAAACAATAAACTGTAAGAACCTTTTAAAAAAGTTTGAAAAAATGTGGGTATTTAAAAAATTCATTTCAAAATTTAGGAGATCGATTTATAAATAAGTAAAAAAATATTTTAATGCATTTTTATAAAATATTTTTTTACTTATTTATAAATCGATCTCCTAAATTTTGAAATGAATTTTTTAAATACCCACATTTTTTAAAACTTTTTTAAAAGGTTCTTACAGTTTATTGTTTAAATCATTTTAAATTTATTTTCAAATGTTTTAATAGATACATATATTTTTACATTTATCTCTTAATGAGTTATTAATGAAATATTTTATGTACTTATTACAATTTTTTAAATATAAGATAGAACTCATTTTTTCCTTTAATATTTTAAGATATTTTACATTTTTGATTGCATTTTTTATAATATTTTTTTCATGCACAAATTCCTCCCACCTACTCTGTATTTTAATTGATTTCAACTGTGATATTATAACACTTTGCGGCGCTGAGTTTGTGTATACAAAAATGTAATGTCTCGATAAAGGTCGGCGTTCGGCCAGCCGAAATATTGGCAAAATAAATATTTTATTAAATCCAATATATGCCTTTTTTATCTAATGAATTAAGTATGGATTGCTCTATTTTCAAAACATATACAGGGTGATCCAAAAGTCCCGCACAATTTTAAAAATTAATAATTCCGCGAATATTTGCGCTAGAGCAACGCGGTAAACACCATTGTGTTCAGGATGCAATGGGATTTTTATGGCAAATAATGAAAAATTCGAAATTGATTTTATTTACAACTTTATTCGCTAGATGGCGCTCTACCAGAATCAGCGATTCAGCGGCCAAATTGTTTGATAAATTGAAAAATATAACTGAACGACGTGTATTTTTCCTTTTTGAATACCAGGAAATAACCCTAATAATATCAAATGATAAATTAATAAAACACCATTTCGCCAAAAGTTAGAAGAAATGGTTAACGATTTTTAAATACAATCTGAGATATGTAAAATAGGTATATGCAAATTAAAACATGTAGCAAAAAAAAAACTGATATTTTAAATGCGGTTTGCTGGAATCCTCTCAGCTATTTAAATTTAGAAAATGATAATTTTCTATTTTTTTAAATTCAACTCTCTCTCAGTATCGATTATATTTATTTTAATTCATTTGAAAAATATTTATCTATCTCTGATGATTTATTTTACTCTGGAATGCCGTTGTTGTTTTTGTCGTGTCCAATAAAGAGCCTCATATGTCTCCATGCATCTCTATCACAGCAGCAGCAGCATTGTCCACTATCTTGGGTGTGTAAAGCTGCTGCTCTGGGTCTATGTCAATTTTCTGCAAGACTGCGGCCATTGCTGGGTATGAGAATATGTGGGTAGGTGTTAGTTCCACACCAGGACAGTTGTTGCATGTTCTATAGGTTCTTGTGCCATCTGGATGTCTTGTCATCCTTTAAAATGTTTTGTTCTAAATCTTGTTATAGTTTTGTCATTTTTCTCTCGGAGTTTATTTCACATTTTGATAGTTTCTTTTTTTTATTATTATCTTGTATTTTGCAAAAGCATTAGCGTCAAATAATGACATTTGTTCTTTCCTTTGGCTCAACCTTCTGGCTTCCTTTGCAAATTCAACTGCCATTTCATTACCCCCGATCCAAAAACTGGCAGGAATCCATTGTAGAATGCAGTTATTCTCCAATGATATCAGTTGAGTAAGTAACGAATCTATTTTCTGTGTGATTATAGTATTGCCCTTCTGAATTGCTTCTAGATCGGATATGAAGTCGTTGTACAGTATATTATAATTCCTTCTGCTTGATGCAGGGATGGTTGGTTAAGGCATACATCAAGAGCTTTCCAGATAGCTGTCAGTTCACAAGTGAAGTTTGACGAAATCTTTCTTGCTCCTTCTTTGATTTTGATGTATGTTCCATCTTGCAGTATTATATTAATTCTAGCCCCTCCATTACTTATGGTAAGGTGTGATGATCCATCTGTATATGCTGTTAAATAATTTATCTGATCGCATAAACCAATTGTGTCAAATCCTTTCTTTTTAAGTATGTTTTTGTTCTCTTTTTTTATTGCAGGGTTCATTCAGGTTAAGATTGTTAATTACATTTGATGGCAATGGGGTAGGAAATATTGGTTATTCTCGAATTTGAAATTAATTATGTTTCATATTTATGCTCTTTCTAATATTGTTGTCGTACTGAGGTGTTGAAGATCTTTTGAGCCTTTCTTTTTGTGTCCAGTTTAAATAGGTTCTTTGTGATATGTATTCGGTTTCTTTAGTTTTTAAGCTATTAGTGAATTTTATTGTTTTTAATTGTCTTCTACTTTCAAGTAGGTCTAGACCACATTCTCTCTGAATTTTCTAATTGTTGGTATTTGAAACAGAACCAGTGATTAATTTGGCCGCTTTTGCTTGAACACTGTCTAGTCTTCTTTTTAGTGATGAACTTGAGGGAGCCTAAACAGGTGTTGCATATTCCATTATTGGCCTTATTAAGGTGATATATGTTGTTTTGAGAATTTTGGGTTTTGCTCCCCAATTTGATCCACATAGCCTTCTCAGAAGGTTTAGGTTTCTGGTAGCTCTATTTGAGGTGCTAATTATGTGTTCTGTATATCGCAATTCCTCATCAAGTATCACACCTAGGTATTTTGGAGATCTAATTTTATCAATTATATGGTTGTTTATGATTATTTTGGAGTTAAATTCATGCCTTTTTTCCTGTGAGTGTAGGAGACCTATAGGTTTGTGTTTATTGGGTTTATGGTCTTTTTGAGTTTCATTGCCCACTTCTCCAGTCCTCTCATTGATGTGTTCAGTAATTTTCTGATATTTCTATACTGCTACTTGTGTGCCATATGGCTATATAATCTGCATTACAGGCAACTTTTGTGTCTTCAGTGAGGATGTATGTTGTTAAGGTTGTGTCGTAATTAGATGTACAACAACTCAAACTTGACCATGACTCTTTTTTTTAGCTCTTATTCTTTTCGTTCGGCCAACAAAAAATGTCCAATTTATATACACATATATTCTTACATAATGAGACTTTAAATAAAACAAATAATCTTCATCTATTTACATAACAGTTAATATATAGCGAGAAGAGTAGAGGACTGAGCACAGATCCCTGAGGTACACCAGCCCATGTTCTTCGGTCCTTGGAAAATGTTCCATTGACCCGAACCTTTATCCTTCTTCCCCTTAAGAAGTCTGCAATCCAGTTTAAGGTTTTCCCTCTTACTCCGATGTTGTGCAGCCTTTCAAATAATTTCTACACTCGATCAAAAGCTGAGGTCATATCCAGGAATATGGTCGTTGTCTTCTTTGACGGTTTTTCCAAGAAATCTATTATTGATTGACAGAAGTAGAACAGTTTATCAGTTGTACAGTGTCTGGATCTTTAGGCAGTTTGGTAGAAGTTTATTTTATTATTGTTAGTGAGCCAGACTATGAGCTTAGAGTGGATAATTCATTCTGTTATTTTACAAAGTATGCTGGTAAGAGGAACTGGCCGATAGTTCTTGCATTCCTTGGAATCTTTGTTTGGTTTCAGTATTGGCACTATAATTGATATCTATCAATTATTTGGTAGTTTACCAGTTTGCCATGAAATCTTCAGAATTCGTAGGAGTTGATTTTTAGCTTTATCTCCAAAGTGTTTAATCATTTGACCAAAGAATAGAGCATCTCCAGGTGACATCTTGGATTTAACTTTTCTATTGATGAGTTTAGCTCATTCAGTGTGAAGTCTCTCGAGTAAATATATTGTTGATGGTAATTTCTTGCTTGCTTAAATAACCTGTTCACATTATTTTTTAGAGTCCTGCCTTCATTCGTATAGTTGAGTATGGAAGTGCTTGAAAGATATTCAGCAATTATGTCAACCATCTGTTTGTTCTCGTTCTCGCTATTCATATCGGTTAGAGTATTGGAGGATTAGTGTTGGTTTTGATTGTTTTATAACACTAATTATATTCCAGTGATGGCTTTCCTTTTTTGGATCCATTTTTTTCTCAGAATTCTACCCATTTTTCTTGTTTGAATATCCAAATTTATAGTTTTATTTTGTGACTAATTTCAATGAGTTCCTTTATGATTTCTTCTGTTTTATTTGTTTTAAGAAGTTCATTGATATTGTCTCTCTCTGCAATCATTGCCACGATATTGTGGTCGTTCCAGTAAAGTATTTAGAGGTCTTTATGTCTACCTTCAGGTATCGATACTTTTGCAGCTTTGGATATATTCGAAAAGAATTTTTCCAATTTTTTTGTCAATCGTTCTGTGATTTAATTCTTCGTTGCATAGTTATTCAAGCGTTTCTGTGAATTTTTACCAGTGTTCTTTTATTCTGTTGGAAATTCTCAATTTTGAATTTTAGGGTTGTTAAAATTGGTCTGTGGTCACTGATTGCACTTTTCAGAATTTTCCATTGTGTTGTGGGTGCGATGTTGTAATTTATCGCTGTGATGTCAATTGCGGATTCTGTGCCTGTGGACTTGGATAGATAGGTGTTCTTTTCGTTATTTAACGGTGTAAGGTCGAGGTCGGTTAGCATGTGCTCAACCTGCTGACCTTTGTTATCCTGAACAGGTGATCCCCAAGTTGGTCTTTCGGCGTTAAAATCACCAAGTATGATTGCGATATCCGAAGACGCTTCACTTAATGTCTCTATCAGGCCTGTATTGATGCTAGTATTATCGTGGAGATAAACATTTATGATTGGAATTGTTTTATCTGTAAGATAGATTTATATTGCCTGAGCTTCTGTCGTGCTTTCTCTAGGCTTACTCTGATTATAGGTGATTTCCTTGAATTTGATTTCTAGAATTTTAATCAAAACGGCAAGTCCTCCTTCGAATTTTCCCGGTCTATCCTTTCGTAGTGTTGTATAATCTTTGATATTGAATCTCAGATTCTGATTCAATTTTGTCTCCTGAGGACAAGAAATATGTACATTGTTGTCACAGAGAAGACAATTCAGCTCTTTATTTTACTCTGGGTACCATTTATATTGAGTTGTAGTAAATTGAATTGTGTCCTCGTAGTAGATTTCTCATCATGAGCTCGAGCTGCAGCTCCTGATGCGGCGGTTACCCCGGACGCGGTAGTATTACTGGAGATATCGGTTTTGCTCTTCATTGGTAAATGGGTGCTGTTGCCATGTTAGTCACCTTGGAAACGAATCAGAATGTGTCAAATATTCCAAGGGTTCAGGGGGGGACCGCAGGGAGGTGTGGTCGATTTCTCCCACCCCCCCCCCATGAGTTGCTACTCTCCAAGGCGAATGATTAAAAATTTTGAGGAAACTGAATCTCTGGAAGCAAAACCTCGGAGTGGAAGACCATCGACATGCGAGTCAGTGGCTGTTACGGTTTTGCAGAATGTTGAAGCTATTGAAACGTTATCCACGTATTGAGAAGTAAGTGCTCGACAAGTTTCTCGACAAACGGGGATTTCGTATGGAACAGTTTGGAGAGAACACACATTTAGAATTTTTCTTAAAAAATACCCCAAAAAAATTCAAAATTTTCACGAGTTGAAAGTCAGCGATTTTGAGAAGCGTCAAGAATTCGCTGCATGAGTTTTCCGGCAAATTAATATTAATGAAAACTGGCTGTCGAATGTTCTGTGGACAGATGATGCTCACTTTTCTCTAAAGGGAGAATATAACATTCAAAACAGCCGAATTTGGGCAACAGAAAACCCTAGGAATTTTACAGAAATACCACTTCACCAGCCCAGAGTTACAGTTTTGTGTAGGTTTACTTCTTTTTTTTTTTATTTTTGGACCATTTTTCTTTTAAAAAATCAATGGAAGAACTTTTAAAGCCGTTTTTGTAACTGGTGAACGTTATGTTAAACTTTTGAGAGAAAAGGTTATTCCCATATTGCAGGACAGACAAGCACTAAGCGAAATAACATGCAAGGTGGAGGACCTCCTCATATCTCCCGCGGTTCCAAACAATTGCTGAAGGATACGTTCGGTGGAATTCGTGTGATAAGTCGCCACTTTATATACCAGTGGCCTCCAATATCACCAGACTTGACGCCTTACAATTTCGGTTATGGGGGTACATTAAGTCGCGTGTTTATCGATGCCGGCCTACCACATTGGCCATGTTGAAGGCTTCTATCAGATGGCACGTTTTTTATAAATTTCAACTATTTAATTGTGACCATTCTGTCATCTATCGTCTGCAGGCATTGTTTGAGAATGAAGGGCGCCACATTGAGCATGGATTGTGATCTAATACAAGAGAGAAGGCATTTACCTCATGTGTTATATTTTGCAGCTCTTTGTTTTGGGTTATGGGTATAATAAATGCTGTCTTCACATCTTGATCTTTTTTTCTGTGAACAGTATTTTTTTTAAACAATACTTAAAGTTACAGCGCATAAGTTTCTTTTTTTTTTTGTGAAAAATCAATATTTATTTCAAAGAGAAATATTTACTATTTCTAACTTTTTTGAATGAAGTATGAGAGGGTGAAAATATGAAGAGTAATGGCGAATGGAAAAATAAAAGTGTCCCGGGGCGGGAATTTTATTTTTCCATTCGCCATTACTCTTCATATTTTCACCCTCTTATACTTCATTCAAAAAAGTTAGAAATAGTAAATATTTCTCTTTGAAATAAATATTGATTTTTCACAAAAAAAAAAGAAACTTATGCGGTGTAACTTTAAGTATTGTTTATAATCACTCGCCGCAGTCCTTTATAATGTAGTATTATTTTTGCTTGTCATTTTCCCACCTCTTATATTATGTCGTGCAGGCCAAAGTGTTATAACTTCTCGAATAACACTGGTATACACAATTTTACCCCTTATGTTTAATTTATCGCTTTTCGCTCATTAGAAGAAATAGCATAAGGAATATTCTCTGTATCCCCCCCCCCCCTCCCCCCCCCCCCCAACTTTTGAAATTTTGCGAAAAAAATAATACAAAATGATTTTACTACCACGTTTTTCAACGCAAAAGTTCGATTTAAAAATGATTTTTTTTGAGGGGATACATTTTAAAAATTATGTACAGTATAAAGAACAATGATAACATTTGACAAACCCATAGGATATTTGGAATAAAGTACGACCAATATATTTTGTCACTCCCCTCTATATTTCATTTTTTAATCATGACAAATATCCAGTTAAATAGTCAAGTGTCGCCAATTAGTCAAAAAACTATACATTCCTTATAGCACGAAATCCAATTAGTAGTGCCATCATAAATTTTGGTACTATATTAACATTTCAAAAATCGTGTATTGATATCAGTAGTTATTTTCAAACATTCAATCTATTTCACAAAACTCCATCTAAAATATAAATATTTTTTGCTACATGTTTTAATTTGCATATACCTATTTTACATATCTCAGATTGTATTTAAAAATCGTCAACCAATTATTCTAACTTTTGGCGAAATGGTGTTTTTTTAATTTATCATTTGATATTATTAGGGTTCTTTCCTGGTATTCAAAAAGGAAAAATACGTGTCGTTCAGTTATATTTTTCAATTTATCAAACAATTTGGCCGCTGAATCTCTGATTCTGGTAGAGCGCCATCTCTCTCTAGCGAATAAAGTTGTAACTAAAATCAATTTCGAATTTTTCATTATTTGCTATAAATAAATCCCATTGCATTCTGAACACAATGGTGTTTACCGCATTGCTCTAGCGCAAATATTCGCGGAGTTATTAATTTTTAAAGTTGTGCGGAACTTTTGGATCACCCTGTATATATATAATCTAAAAACTCAAATATTTATATGTTTTAAAAAATATATATTTTATTTTTATTCATTGATATTTTTACTTTTGGTTATCATCGTTTTTAGAAAGACTTTTAGTTTTGTTGTAAATATGCGTAGTTAACATATCAATCCCTTTAAATCACTAATATAGGATTAACTTTATAAATTCTATATAATGTGAAAATAACTAATGTGTAATATTTCCTCAAGTAATTGAAAATATAAGCTACTTGACGGTAAATAATTATATTTTTCTTATCACGACTGCAGCTCCTTTGTCTAATCAACCCTTTATCTACAAACAAAATTATTCATAACAATAAGACGAAAGGATTACCTGAATTTCAACTCAATTGCTCTATAAATTATTATTCAAATTTTATGAAACTATTTTTACAAAATGTTGCGCAAACAAAGGAATGTAGAACATGCCATGACGCCTAATCCAAGTACTATAGAAATGCCAAAATTTAATATTTATAAATAAATATAAATTTGAATTAGACATAATATCTTGGCTCAAATTCTTTAAAAAAAAATGTCTGCAGAAACTTCTTGATAAAGATTTTAAACTATATAATATATCAAATTATCTCGAGGGAGAAACATTCAGTTATTACATAGAAAAATTACAAGATATATATAATTGGGGGTAAATAGAACAAAAATTGACATCATACTTCACAATTAAGGATTCAAATTTATTCAGTAGGTTTCTAAATTTAAAATATAAGGATAAAGATGATCTTGAAAAATATTTTAAGGAAAAATCTGCTTTAGCCAAAAAACTCAATCTAGAAAAAACACTTTTATTAGAAGCACTAACAGATGGAATGCCAAACCACCTCAAAAATATTTAATAGCTGCAAGGATACAAGAACTCTCAGATTGGTTTAAAATCACAACCCAGTTAAAATGAACCACAAAACAAGAAGAAACCCAACAACCCTCTACAAGTACAAGCAATCCAGTGAGAAGATTTAACCCCAACTACTCCCAACAAACCTCTACAAGTACAAGCAATCCAGTAAGAAGATTTAACCCCAACTACTCCCAACAAACCTCTACAAGTACAAGCAATCCAGTAAGAAGATATAACCCCAACTACTCCCAAGCTCATCAATACCAGCCTTTTCCCAGGACAGCAGCAGCAACTCACCTCCAGCAAGAACCCCACAAATCAATGAACCAGCCTCCATACCGCTGCAAGAAATGTGCATCACACCAATTACCCAACCAGATACATTTCCATAGAGACTGCCCACTTAAGAACAATACTCATCCAAGCGCATTAACCCAGGAAGAACATTATTACTATTCTCTGTATTTATAAACCATATATCTCTACCTTGTGTACTTGACACTGCATCATCTGTTTCCATTATCCTTTTAAAATATTTAAACTCTATTTAATATAAAATATTAAACAATTCCCCAAAAGAAAGAATAGGTCAGGTAGATGGATTTAGTCACCCATTATGCAAAATATTGGTTAGGCTTACCTTAGGAAAACTTACAAGGTATCAAGAAATGTTTGTTTGTGATAGTCCAATAGAATATCTTATTTTAAGTTTACCAACCATTATATATTTAAGTTACAAATAGATTTCTCAAAAAGCCTTATTTTTTCCAAAATTATAAATTCTTGTATTCTTTTAATCCAAAAACTGATAATCAGAAGTCATATGCTACCACCCTATGTATTCCGGACCCATACTATGTTAAAAATTCATCTCTTTTAAATATCAACCCATTGTATAATTTCAATTCTTTTGATTTATCAACCCCAAATGTTCAATTTATAGATCCTAATTCAAATCCCATTATTAATTCTAACTCATATCACAGTATGCGACAACCATGCTCTATAACAAATTATAATTCATATTTAGACTTTAGTAAAGTAGATATTTATCCAAAATTCTCAATCAAACAATTTCAGATATAGTGCATAAGTATAAGAATGTTTTCTCTAAACACAATTTTGATATAGGACACATAAAGACTAACCCAATTTGCATATCTCTTCTAGGTAATATTCTCATAGCACAAAAGCCATATAGGACATCCTTTTACAATAATGCTGAAATACAGAAACAAATAACTGAATTATTAAGATATAATAATATTAGACCCTTATATAGCCCCTATAGTTCTCCTGCATTATTAGTGAATAAGAAATCTGATGCCCCAAATCACCCCACAAGACTCTGTATAAATTATAGAAAACTTAATCAAAAAACAGTTCCAGAACATACTCCAATTCCACTTATAGAACAAATTATAGATAGGTTATCACAGTCAAAAATATACACTATTCTAGATGTTAAAAATGCATATTGGCATATACCCATAGATGAAAAAGATAGACATAAAACTTCTTTTGTAACACAATTAGGATGTTATGAATGGAACAGACTTCCATATGGTCTAAAAATTGCACCTTCACAATTTGAAAGGATTATGAAGTCAGTTTTCACTAAACATAACATACACTATGCCTTAAATTATTTTGTTGGCATTATTATACACTCCAAAACTTATGAAGAAACATTAAACATTTAGATGACATATTAAGTATATTCGAACAAGAGAATATAAAACTCAATCTGAATGAATGCAAATTTTTACAAAAAGAAATACAATTCTTAGGGTATAATATTAACTCAGGAAAATATACACCGAATAACACAAATATTGAAGCAATTTTAAAATTAAATAGACCATATAATATTAAAACCTTACAAAGATTTTTGGTACAATTAATATATATAATAAATTTATTCCCTATTATGCGCAAATTAGGGCACCAATGAATGAACCTTTGTTAAAAAATGCTCCTTGGTTATGGAGTGCGAAACATGAACAAGCCTTCCAAACACTTGAAAATTCACTCATATCACAACCTGTACCATATATTTATGACCCATCAAAACCTTGCCATTTATTCACAAACGCGTTAAGTCTAGGAGTAGCAGGAGTTCTTAAACAACCGGATGAACAAGGCATTTTACACCCCATAGGTTATTTTTCAAGAAAACTTCATCTATATGAACAGAATTATACTGCCTCAGAAATTGAAACATTAGCTATCATTAATTCAGTACAAAGGTTTCATACATTTCTACACAACATACATTTTACTTTGCACACAGATCACTTACCTTTAAAATGGATCAAAAATGTAAAAAACCCACAAGGTAGGTTATTTAGATGGTCCTTAATCCTATCTCAATATAGCTATGACATAAAACATATTAAAGGATCAAATAATATAGAAGCATACATGCTGTCAAGAGCACCTGTCTCATTTTCCCTAACATATAATGAGTTAAAAGAACACCAATCAAAAGAACAAATTAACAATAGTAAAATTAAAATACAAAATGATATCTTTATAATTAATAGAAAGGGTTTTAAAAGAGCTTATGTACCACAAACACTAGGACACAGATTACTAAACAAAGTATATACAAAGCATGGACATATTGGAACAACTCAAATGACTAAAATAATTTCTCCACACTATTATTGGCCACATATGACTAGGGATATTGCTAATTACACCAAACATTGTGAAACCTGTCAGTTTGATAAATATAGGGATAACAGAATTGATTATAGACCACTACAACAGATGCCAATAGCTACACACACCAATCACATTTTTTCTCTAGATACATTGGGCGGGTTACATAATTATGGGACAACAAGACATAGTATCCATATGATAGTAGATCACCATAGTAGATTCCTTTGGGCCTTTCCAACCAAATCTGTATCAACTGATTCTTATATAACTTGTTTGAGAAATATATTCCAAATTAATAAACCTGAAATATTAATAACTGACAGAAATGCAGCTTTTCTCAGCAGTAAACTTTAAAATATTTTAGAGCGAAATAATGTTAAGCATCTACTCACCAGTGCCCATCACCCAGAAACAAATGCAAAAGTATAAAGACTAAATTCCACTATCATTAATAACTGAAAGCTATAATGAAACAGTACATACCACAACAGGCTTTACTCCTAAGTTCTTATACTATGGAAAACAACCACAGTATATAGAACATGACACAGAAACACATATACCAATAGAAAAGGCAAGAAAATTAGCTATTGAAAGAACCATAAAATCTCATGAACACAACAAACAACTTTATGATATTAAACACCCAGAACCCATTTTTAAAAAAGGAGATCAGGTATTAGTTAAAACATTTATTAATCCAAACACTGGTAAATTAACTCAAAGATATATAGGCCAATTTACAATTTTTAAACAACTTTATCCAATCACATATGAAATTAATAAACCCAATTTACCCAAAAGAAAACAAACAAAATTATACACTCTAATAAGCTTAAATTATTTTACCCAGAAGCAGATTTTCTACTTCACTATAGACTAACATAGGAAATGACTTAATAGCAAATCAAAATTCTAACACCAAGTTAATAGATATTGATGATAAACTATGTTTTTTACAGGAAAACCATATTTTGGACATGGACAACGAAGAACAAATATCAGCACCAATTCTTAAGCCTTCACAAATAACCTAATGTCACTCCATACGTCTATTAGCGTTTCATTACTCAACTTTGAAGTGTAACTAGCATAATGTCATAATTACTCAAATTTTAAATACCTTTTTTGCTTCATATACATTTTTGATATTTATCACTCATTAATATTTCTTATATATACTTTTATTATAATTTCATAATTATATAAATTATTTGTAAGCAAACTTTCTTTTGTTCATTTTGAAAAAATGTGCGTATTGATTTTTATTGTTTCATTTTTAATTATTTCTATAGATTTATTGATTTCGTTTAATTAATTATTTTTAATTAGCAATTTTATTTTAAAATTTTAAAATCTTTTCACAGTGGGAAAATATTATATAATCTAAAAACACAAAAATTTCTATATTTTAAAAAAATATATGCCATCTAGACCTGCCTCTGTTCCTTGCTGTCCCCATGCGGGAATCCCATCACGCACCCACTACCACGACTGCCCAGTGCATTCCACATCGGGATTACTACATATATATATATATATATATATATATATATATACACTAGCGGGTGTGTACTAGGCTTCGCCCGGGTTTTATCCGAGTGAAAATTTGCCTAACCAATATTATTGATACTAATATTTCGGAAAACACAGGATAATATGATAATTATGATAATAATATTCGTTACATTATATATTCATATAATATATAAAAATATTTTTCGAGAAAACATATCCTCTCTCTCTACTGAATAGTTTTTTAAAAAGATATATAAATAAGAATATCTAGAGATATACTACATGATCTTAGCCAAAAGGCCGAGAAACGATATTTTATATTTAGAGATGACTTGGCTTCGTGTGTCTTCTACTCGAGTGAATGTTTCGCTGGTAGAATTTGTTCCTGTCTACGAAAAATTATTATCTGACTTCGCCCGTGGTCTGCTTTAGTGAATATTCCCCTAAAGAATTTTGTTTATGTCAATCAAGCATGAAACAGCAATATTGTCATCATCATTTCTGACTAAAAAAATTGTTGCTCAGTACTTGGTGAATTATAATTTTTCTTGGGTAAAAGTGCGACAAAAAGCTCTTCCAGATTTAAATCTCTGTCCTGTTCAAATTTCAGCGAGATTAGTTACGTATTGAGGGCGTGCTTACCCGACAAACATATATATCCCTATATATATAAAAGTCAGTGTATGCATGTATGTATGTGGGTATCTATGTCGGCTATACACGTCAACAATACGTAACTAATCTGACTGAAATTTTAACAGTATATAGAGTAGAATCTGGAAAAACTTAGAGTGAAAATTTCAGGTCTCTATCCCGGATATTCTTCGAGTTATTTGCAAATTGCGTTGCAAATTGGCCTTTTCGCTCGCAAGCAGCGCCTCTAGCGGTGAAGATGGGAGGTAATATCAGCTGACCTAATGTACATGTAAAACGTGTTTTGATAGGACATACAGAAAAATCTGGAAAATATATTTATCGTATTTTTAGCCAATAAAAAATAAAATTGACAGGTTCTGGGTAAAAATAATTGTATTTTTAGTCAGAAAATGATGATGACGATATTGCTGTATCTATTTGATTATCAGATACAAAATTATATCGGGAAAAAATTCCAAAAAGCAGAGACCAAGGGTAAAACCAGTTCATTATTTTGTACGCAGGAACAAAATTCTAACAGAAAAACATTCATTCGAGCAGAAAACAAAAGCCAGATCATCTTTCTATAAAAATATCGCTTCTCAGACACAAAGTTTGGAGCGGGACGTTTCACAAGAGTTACATCCACGGCGCCAATTTATAATTGTAACGAATAGTATTTGAAAATCAAAATAATATAATTTTCAAATATCGTTGTGAAAATTCACATATTTATTTTTATATTTTAAAAACACACAAAGTTTGGAGCGGGACGTTTCACAAAAGTGGCATCCACGGTGCCAATTTATAATTGTAACGAATAGTATTTGAATAAAACATTTAATCGGGTAAAACCCGGGCGTTGCCCGGGTTATTCAGCTAGTTATTATCTAAAAGCGTTTCTGCAAATATGTAAATTTAGCGCTACCAACATATGTAAATTTTAGCTCTTTTTTTTTTATCCACCTTGATTATTATTTCTTCAAATGACCATTTTCTATTCTTACCATTAATTCATTTATCTTTACATCTTTATTCCTTGTTTTCACATTTTTCATTTTGTACATAAACTTTGTCTCAACTTGTTTCTTTTTCTCTCAAATGATCATTCTTTATTCTTACCATTAATTTTTCTTAACATGTCCATTCCTTGTTTTCACATTTGCCTTTTGTACATAAACTTCATCCACAATTTATTGCTTTTTCACAAATGCCTTTTTTTCCTATTATCACCCAATGTATTAATGTTGCCACCTATTCTTTACCAATGCCATTATTTTTATATTGTTTATTTTCAATGCTATCATTTATATCTCTCATTTTTATATTTTGTTGTAATTATTATTCATTTAATTTGCCTTATTCATTAAATGTGTATTTTTTCTTGTCTAGTTCCAATCTATTGGTTCACAATAAGCCAATACGATAATGGATCACCAATTTCTTTTCTCTCTTTGCCACATTTTCACTCTTTATCTGCCAACATTTTATAATTATTGCACATATCATTTTTCTCATGTATTTTCCAATCTATTGGTTCACAACAAGCCAATATGATCAAGGAATATCACCCTTTTATTTCTTACTTTTTAATAATCATGCATTTTATTTTCTTTCTTCATTCTTATAATGTGTCAATTTTCTCATTTATCGTCCCTATCTATTGGTTCGCAATAAGCCAATACGATGATGGAACACCAATTTATTTTTTCTCTTGACCACATTTTCACTCTTCACCACCATTTTTTATCATTATTCACATTATGCTTCATTTTGTACTTTCCTGTCTATTGGTTACCATACAAAAACCAATATGATAAGTGAATATCACCTCTCACTTTATTCTCTTTATCATCATTTTATCTTTTTTTTAACTATATTTTTATCACTTTTCTCTGAATGTACCCATATTATTCTTTTCACAGGGGGGAAATGTTATATAAAGGTATTATTTAAAATGTTATATTAAAATATTATTTTATTTAAAAAATATATATATATATATTTCATAGATCCAAATACTCTGTTTAAATCACCGCCAGAGGTCACGCTTTCCCTATAAATACACATTGTTGTTTTACCCCGTTGGCCGTATATATATAATTATATATATTACTGTGACATACATGAATCCTGCCAAGAAGAAAAAGAAGGCCTACAAGCCCATCGTGAACGTCGCCGACCTGGAGAGGGAAGATGAGATGGTGATCTCACGCAACTGCAGCATCCTGAGCTCCATTGGCCATCCTGCCCTGAAATCTCTGCATGAGGACCTGATCCGCTACATCGCCTCGCGGACTGAAATGATCAAGGCCCTCGCTACCAATGTAGAGAACCTCACTGACACCCTCGAGTCCTTCGCAGAGTTGGACGAAATTGAGGAGGCCAACAAGCCCAAGACGGCTTGCCGCGGCACTCAAACCTACTCTGCTCCTTCCTGCAAGGAAACCAGCTCCCAGACTGACCCAATCAAGCCCGCCACTCCTGCTCCTGCTGCTCTCCCTGCCAAGAAGCCTACCTCCACCTTGCCTGCTCCTGCTCCAACCAAAAGGAAGCAGTCTGAGGCTCCCAACCCGCCTGCAAAGAGGACAAACCTGAATGGTCCTTCAAAACCTGCGCCTTCCCGCGTATCCAAGCCTGCGGCCGCCCAAGTGATCCTCCACGGAGAAAAATCGGCGGCCCACACAGTGGTCATCTCTGATGACCCACAGGCTGACCCAAGGGAGATGCTAAAAGCTGTCCGCGCTGCCCACACTCTCCCCCAAGGCGTTTGGGCCTCCCTACACACCAAGGGGAAGCTGGTCCTCCACTCCAGTAATCCTGACACCATCCCTGAGGTGACAACCTCCCTGGCCAGCAAGTTGAATGGAATGAAGGTCCGCCAGCAGAAGGAGATCCTGCCACGGATCTGCCTCTTCAAAGTGGATGAGGAGACATCCAACTCCACAATTGAGGAGACCTTCCTGGAAACCGCTGCTGTTAGAAAGCTTCCTGGGGACAAGGTGGTGCGCGTGGCGCACCGTTCTGCACCCAGAAGCGGGACCTGCACTGCCTTCATCGAGGTGGACCTCAAGACCTTTAGAGCCCTGGGCGTTCGCGGGAGAATCGTGGTTGATGGAGTAATCCTCAACTTCGAGGAGTCCATCCGCGCCCGCGTCTGCTTCCGCTGTTGTGGCTTCGGCCACAACTCTGCCCAATGCTCCAGAGCTCCTAAGTGCTTTCACTGCGGTCAAGACGGCCATGAAGGCCGCGCCTGCCAATCCATTGCTGACCAGCGCACCTCCAAATGTTCCAACTGCTGCTCCAAGGGCCTTCCTGACAAGCACGAGGCGAGAGCCTCAAGCTGCCCCATCCTGAAGTCTAGGGCCCTCAAGTTCTAGGCTTCAAGGACCTTCTGCCTCCAATTCCATCTGCCACTTCTACTGGATTCCTGGCCAATTCAATGCTCCTGCCTCACTTCACCTTGGCGCTGTTCCCCTGCTTGCCCAACGTTTCCACTACTCCTGCGATACATCTCCTGCAGCCAGATCCTAGGGTCCCTTGCCACCTGACATCGCGCTTGGGCTCAAAAATCATAATTTTTTGTTAGTTGCCCGTGAAACCATATTTTCTCTATCCCGTTGGCCGGCTAAAACCTTTGTACATTATGTAAATAAGCTTTTCTTTTTTATTCTTATGCCTTAAGCCAGGCAGTACTTTTACCAAACCATGTTTTTCATATATTCCTTTAGCGCAATTAAAGCTATTTTTAATAACTAATTTCATTATAATTTCTTCCACGACTGCATACCAAAATCAAGCAAATGACCAATAATTCCTCTACAAGTAATTAATATCAAAATACAACAGAAATCTCTATTCATGTGTAAATACGCTTAGCGCATTAAAAAAAAAGAAAGAAAAAAAAAAAGATAAAAAGATCAGGTGTTGAAATCAATATTAAAAATGGCATATCCTGACCAGGAGCACATGTGCTTTACAGAAGGCAGAGCACCATCTGGTGGAACAGAAATCAACTAAACATTGATTTAGCCTTTTTCCTTATATTTGGCCAACCCAATTTCTTGATAAATCAAGAAAAGCCATCCACGAACTCGTTTCGCGCTTTTGGCGCTCGTCAGCGTGGAGTAGGCTGAACCACTTCGACCAAAAAAGATTTTTTGGTTCCAGTGGCTTCTTTAAAAACCAAGAAATGGGTATTTAAGGCCAAACTTGCGTAAATACGCTTAGCACATTAAAAAAAAGAAAGAAAAAATAAAATATAAAAGATCAAGTGTTGAAATCAATATTAAAAATGGCATATCATGACCAGGAGCACATGTGCTTTACAGAAGGCAGAGCGCCATCTGGTGGAACAGAAATCAACAAAACATTGATTTAGCCTGTTCCCTGATATTTGGCCAACCCAATTTCTTGATAAATCAAGAAAAGCCATCCACGAACTCGTTTCGCGCTTTTGGCGCTCGTCAGCGTGGAGTAGGCTGAACCACTTCGACCAAAAAAATATTTTTTGGTTCCAGTGGCTTCTTTAAAAACCAAGAAATGGGTATTTAAGGCCAAACTTGAAAGGCTTTTCTTGATTTATCAAGAAATAGGGTTGGCCAAATATCAGGGAACAGGCTAAATCAATGTTTAGTTGATTCCTGTCCCACCAGATGGCGCTCTGCCTTCTGTAAAGCACATGTGCTCCTGGTCATGATATGCCATTTTTAATATATATGTATATATGTCATTTCCGTTTGAGTTGTGTAAGATCTTATCGACTCACTGTAGGATTGCTGTTGACTCTCTGTAACAATCCTGTTGAATCCTGGTGAGTCCTGGTGAATTGTTGAATCCTATGTCGGATTATGTTGAATTGGTGAATTGTGTGGTTGGGTGGATTTGATTGGATTGGTGATTTATCGCGCAGTCTTTGTCGAATGGTGGTTTTCCACAGGGGAATAACGAGCACACCTGGATGGGATAGAAAATATACCTTGCGTAAGGGAGAGTGATGAGACTAGAGGAGGTGCTTTTCCCTTCACATAATGGAGTGGACACTACCTTGGTTGGAGCCTATGTTGAGCACGCCTTGCTTCTAGCATGGTCACCTACCTTCTTTTCTACTTATTTTTCAAGATCATCGTCATTAACTCTTTCGAATTCACATTGGTGGAAATCCTTCCACGTGGTCTCTGATGATTCGCTATCAGTTGGTCATTCTTAAAGGTGATTGGTTGTTGATTTGTCATGCTTAACTGTGATTGGCTTAGTACCTACATTGTCGCCATGGTTGCAATCTTCCAGGAAGAAGAAGGTCTTTGAGCTTAAGTTTTATGGGTCTTGTAGTATAGTATACATTTATATTATATATTTATAATCACAATTCAAAATGATATTTTCGCCCTAATAATTATTCAAACGTTGATATTTCGATCTTTACGTCCATTGCATTGATAAAATGCAGGTTTGTAAATTTAAATATTGCTCGCAATTAAAAATATAAATTTTAAATTTATAAAAAAAAGGGTTCGTCAGAAAGTAAGATTGATTCCACCTTTATTCGACGTATATTTGAGACGACAGAAGCTACGACTGTATTGTTGAGAAAATTTGATGCATCACTATTACTCAGCTATGTTATTTTCTGTCTTGTACTGTAAATTCTGTATATATACTGATGTATAAAGTTTATTAAATTAATTAAAATTGGGTTACTAACTAAAGATTACTTACTAAAAATTATCTTAAAGATAGACGGTGTCTGGCCGGCATTCATAGTTCTTAAAATTAAACATACTTCGTCCAGTAAATATATACATATATACTTTATTTTTATTTTCCTGAAATTGAAGATGGCACACTTAATGAGAAATCGCTGAACATTTTGCGAGGCATAAAGAAAGACGAATATTCCAAATAGGCATATAGGCATTGATACAGGAAAGTCTTTCTTTAAAAACTATTGGAAAGAATATTGCCACGTGTGAAAAATTAGGAAAGACAAACTTCAGGATGAGACGGCAATTTATTCAAGGCAAGAACAAACTATGAATGATAATTAAAAAATAAGTAATGAGGGAAGTAACAAAATATAAACATAAAAATATATACTTGGTTAATAAATTAATAACTGCTTTGCTACAATATTTTTGTATTTTTTATAAATATAGCTATAGCCTCAGTGCGTGAACCTTTTGATGATACCTGTTATAATTCAGTTTATTAGAAATATAGTTCAACCCAACATATGAACTTAGTCAAAATACAGATTTATTTGAATATTTTGGTTTGTAAGTGGTCATTATATATTAAAGAATTTCTATCATATCATCAAAATAGTACTCTTACGTTCAATATATATAATAATTTGTTTGTTCTGAGTACGTTTAAAAAATGTCTGATGTATTGTTTACTGGGAATTTATGAGAATATATTTTGTTAGTGCTGGAAGGAGTCACTGTTAATTTTGAAAACAGAATATTCTAGTAAATTAATTCCGATTTCTTTTTATCATATATCTACTTATATAAAATATTTTTTAAAATAATAAACCTCAAGTGTGTGTGAAACAATATTTGGTTGGCAAAATACCCTTGACCAGAAATTAGGTATAACCGGATTATTCATCCAGTCTGAAATAAGTAAATATATAAAAATATAAATGAAAAGAGTCTGCCTTTGAGCAATCTCCCCCTATCATTGTTCTCTTACTGAGTGTTGTATTATATTTGAATCAAAATGGCTCGTTCTCTTCGATTCCGTTCGGAAGACAAACTGCGTCTGCTCCAAAATGAACGCATAGAAGATCCTCTGGTTCTCGAGATCCCGGATGAAGATGTCATCAGAGAGATTGACGTCCGAAATTTGGACAAAATGTCTCAAAGCCGCCCCTACAACCAGCCGCCCAGAATGGGCGATTATACATTGGCCGAGTTTAATTTGAAGCGACTGGCGAAATTCGGCGCCACAAGACCTCCCCTGAAAATTCCCTACGTGAATTTCAAGACGCTCTATGAGTGAGTAGAGAATTATAGTGTAAAAGTTCTATTGGTACTATAGCATTGTCTACAAAGTCATATATTGAGCAGATTTCTTCGCAGTGATGTTAGACAATTATGTTGAAGTGATTTTTTGATATTGAGCGATTGTTGGAGTGAACATAATGCGATACTATCTTACAAAAATATAATAAATTCATTGCAGGATTGCGTATTTTGACAAATTACAAAATATATATAGCGCCGCAACTATTTTTTTATTCAACTGATAAAAGAAAGCTTCCGGGAAACCTTCAGCTAGGTAGTTACGGTGTTATATGCATTTTGTAAAATCAATATATAAAAAAAATTAATAGTAAAATTGAAATATCGAATACCAGCTCAAAAACATACACTTTTCAAAAACTTTTAAAAGTCACAACAATGATCAAGAAAAAACAAATGCATCTCCTTATCGTGCAAATAAAGGTTACTGATGACTTGCGCCATCTATTGGAAAAAAATCAACTAATTGTTTATATTTAAATATTTCAGAATTGGCCAATTTCTTTCTCAATTTATCCAACTGATATGAATAAAAATTAACAAGTGTACTGATTTTAACAATGATTGGCCTTCTTATGCTCTTCCGGCCTTAATACCTGTTTCATGGTTTCTCAAGATGCCCCAAAGGCCAGATTATTTGGTCGTTGAAGTATAGCTTTCACTACGCTGACGAGGGCCAACACTTCGAAACGCGTACATGGTTAGCTTTTCTTTATTAACCAAGAAACGGTATTTTGCCAATACTGGAATAATTTTTAAAAATGAATGATTAGGTGATATTGTTTTCCAATAGATGGCGCAAACTATTAGCAAATTTTAGTTGCACGATCAGGAGATGTCATTTTATTAATATATCCCTCTGATCCAAGTACTATTTACTTTTGTACTAATTTTCACAACAATACTGGTATCTCTGAGAATTGAATTTATTTGAGAATATACAAGGTATGTCCCATAAGTTCCCGGACTGGGTCCATAAAAAAAAATACATGAAAAATGTAAATAAATTTGACTGTTTATTATAGAAAAGATATCTGGCAACAAGGTGGTACCAATATCGAGGCGGTACGTGCGCGCGCGCTAAGGTCATTCTAATTTATTTAAAGGTTCCCCTTAGCGCTGCGGCGATTTTACGATAGAACAAAAATTGAAGCAGAGGATTTGCATAGAATTTTGTGTGAAACTTCAAATATCAGCAACCGAAACTTTTGAAAT
The DNA here is from genome assembly GCA_030710605.1 of Cordylochernes scorpioides. Taxonomy (NCBI): domain Eukaryota; kingdom Metazoa; phylum Arthropoda; class Arachnida; order Pseudoscorpiones; family Chernetidae; genus Cordylochernes; species Cordylochernes scorpioides. The sequence goes on along the minus strand of CP092865.1, from coordinate 122,681,513 downwards.
GCTTAATAAAGCATTCCCCAATGACGCCCCAAATAGAACAACTGTTTTTGAATGTCATTCTAGATTTTAAACTGGCAGAATTTCCATTGAAGATGATCCTCGTCAAGGACGCCCAAAATTTCAAAGGACTGATGAAAATGTGCAAAAAATCGCCGATTTGATAATAGAAAATCCTCGAACCACTGGGCTGGAGCTAGAGCAAGACACAGGCATCTCTAAAACAACGATTGGAAGGATCGTAACCGAAGATTTGAAGCTCAAAAAGACTCCTGCAAAATTCATCCCAAGATTCCTTACTAAAGAGCAAAAACTGTGTCGGCTTGCAACCTGTGAGGACATGTTGGAAAGGACAAGAATGGATCCGGAATGGAAAGACAAGATAACCACAGGCGACGAGACATGGGTCTATGGCTATGACCCTGAAACCAAGCGTCAATCTGCCGAGTGGAGAGGTCAGGGTGAGCCTAGACCCAAAAATCCAGGATATTGAAATCCCGAAACAAGGTGTTGCTGGTCTCTTTTTTGGATAACAAGGGCATTGTTCATCACGAGTATCTTCCTGCAGGCCAAACAGTTATTAAGGATATGTATTTGGGCATTCTTTGCCGTCTAAGGGAAGCGATTCGAAAAAAAAGGCCAGAAAAATGGACTAATGGTGACTGGATCCTACACCATGACAATGCCCGCCCTCACACAGCGCACTTGGTGACGAGTTTTTTGGCGAAAAACGGGACACAAATCCTACCTCAACCACCCTATTCCCCAGATATCGCACAAAATGATATTTTCCTGTTCCCCAAACTTAAAGCAGTTCTAAAAGGAAGACTTTTTACACCAGGGATGACATAATAGAAAAATCGCTGTTGGCATTGAAGAGCATTCCGAAAGAGGCCTATAAAAACTGTTTAGACAATTGGGAGAAACGATGGCGCTGGTGCGTTGAAGCCAGGGGGATTACTTTGAAAAGTTTTATTTATTTTTTTTATATCTTACCTTTTTTATGGACCCAGTCCGGGAACTTATGGGACATACCTTGTATATTTGCACAGGAAACACTAAACAAAATGATTAATTAAATTTTTTTCTCTATAATATTTTTTTTTGTTCTAAAAAAACATTCAAATTGTGTTTTAAAAAAAGTTTTTCTCAAATATATTTCTTATGTATTTCAATTATTTACATTTTTTCCAAGTACAATGATTCTTAATCAATTATGTTTACAATAAATTGACTTCATGCATTGTATATTTGAAATAAAATATTTTTTAATTTCCAAGGTTGTCAAGATTTCCGAAAAATAAATTCCAAATACAATATTTCGTCCTCGGGTTCAGGATCAATTTAAGATTGAAACTACTTTGCTACAATGTCCATATAAGATTATATAAGAGATTAAATACAGAATTGAATAAATGTGAATAAATAAGATTAAATAAGGATAAATATAGATAAATACATGACAGGATCAATTTGAAATAGTTTTGAAGAGTTAAATGTTTACTTGAGAACACAGTAACATTTGATAAAATGTGAAAAAAATAATATTATAAATGTGAAATTGTACAGGGATAAGGTGGATAAATTAAGAAAAAAATATCTCCTTATCGTGCAACTGAAATTTGGCGCAAGCGATTAGCAACTTTCATTTGCACGATAAGGAGATGCCTTATTCTTAATTTGATAAAATGTTTGTCAATTTGAAATAAAGGTATTTTAATATTAACTTGTGATTCGCCGCTAGGTGGCCGAATTGACTAGACGTGCGTCGCATCGCTCATAAAATCCGGTAAATATTACTTTTTATTATAATATATGTGATATCTTGGGACCTCTGGGACCAGTGTTACCTGATGCTAGACGAACCTCGATGTCAACTCTACCGTGCAGTTGTGGTGGAAGGCGACACAGCTGGGCCAAAGGTGAAATAAGCAAACAGAGATTCCACTAAGAAGCGTCTGATGTCAAGAAGGAATGGGACGAGAAGATTTCTGGCAGGAAAGGGTTTACCTTTTATCGGAGCGTCCGGTGCACTGGGACTGGAACGAAGACTAACTAAGGACTGACTAACTGAGGATCGAGACCTCCTTTTATAGCTGAGCGGGTCCGAACAGGTCGCTGCTCTTTTCGGACGTAAACAGGGGGGGGGGGAAGTTTTATTATCCAGGAGGGCCACGACCTCGTAAAAGTTGGACTGGGTTTGCTAGGCCTACCTTCTATTCTCACCTAAGCCTGATTAGTTTTAACCTTAATTTTCTCCTGTTATTCTCCATTCCTTCTATCTGTACAGTTGCTATACTTTATTAGATTCTTACGCGGTACAGATTGATGTTAGTTGAGGCTTTCTATTTGCAGTAAATAAGAAGTTATATACAGTCACGTGGTAGAACATGTGGTATTAGATATCTGGATTATTTACAACAAGTCCAGGGTCTTAAATCATCACATATATCCTATTCAGTTTTCATTGCTGTACCTTGAATATCTGATAAGTAAACTTATATTCCTTTTTTATTGAGGGGAAAATGAAGTTGGTAATAATTCTGCTTTTGCTTAATTTGATCATAATTAAAGAAGAAACTCACTATAGATCAACGTTTGCAAATTTCAACAATGAAATTGTTTTATGTTATGCAAATAAGCCTGAAATGAAAGTACCCTCCTATACTAGGAAAGTTAATCTGTGATGTATAGTGCTAATGCTATTACTGCTATCCGGAATGGAGCAAAATCCAGGGCCTAAATCTACAAGACAGACAACGTTGGATGTAGGCAAAGAAAGGAATTTATATGAGTTAATGGAGGCGATGTCAAATAGAATTAATTATTGGGGAGCAAGGCTGGAATCAAGGTTTTCGGGGTTAGAAACGGGTTTTGAAAAAAATTAACCAGCGCCTATTACAACTGGAGACTTCCCTAGGAACTATGGCGGAGTCTGTAGCGACTAACTCGGGAAAGATCTGTGAAATCAAGAAAAGGATGGATCTCTACGAGATGAAACAGAGGGAAAGAAACTTGATTTTTTTGGAATAGAAGGAAAAGAGAATGAAAGCCCCGACGAATCTCGCTCGCTGATACAAAAACTAATAGCAGATAAGATGCAAATATCAGAAAAAATTGAAATACAACAATGCAGAAGATTGTCCAGGAAGGTCAATTCACCACTTCTCATTGAGGTACCCGAATATAAAGAAAGAATTGTACTTCTGAAGAATTCATTCAAGCTCAGAGACAACAATATTTTTTAAAATAAAGATTACCCTCCAAATATTGTAAATCAGAGAAAACTACTAATTAGAAAAAGAAAAGAACTCCTGGATAGAGGAATAAGAGCTAAATTGAGAGACAACACTTTATTGGTGGGAAACACAATATACTATGTTTCAAATGACCAAGTTATGGACCAGGGAGGTAAACTTTTATAGCAACCTATAGTTATTAAACATTCTAATGTTAGGCCACATTCTAATAAGATTGAAAAAATATGTAAAAATAAAGATTTAAGTGTTGGCGTTGTACCATATGTAAATACTTTAAATAATGAAATATGCAAATTCACTCCTAAAAAAATTGCAAAGCAAGATCATGCTAGGGAAGCGAATATTGGTCTTGAGATTGCAAATGGAAGAATTAACTATGGCGGAAAGAAACAGCTTTCACTGTTGTGCTGGAATATTAACGGTTTAGTCAGGATTTCATCCACTTTCCCTTTAGTTGATTACCTGAAAAATTTTAACATATTCGCTCTAACTGAAACATGGACTGATCATTACTTGGGATACAAACTGAACGGATTTCAATTGATAGAATCTAAGGCCTCCAGAAATCACAAACTAGGTAGATCTTCGGGCGGTATTATCGTCGGAATTGGAAATACTATTAAAGATTTATTAGTAAAATATGAAATAGAAAAACACTGGATAATTATTACTATAAAATTGAACACTAGAATATTAACATGCATTTTTTTGTATACCTACCACCGAATGAAAATTATATGACTAACAGAAATAACACCCGAGGGTCCTAAATCCAAACCTTGGTTCGACCGTGAGTGCTACTTAACAAAAAAGCTCTAAAATATCAGCTTAAAAGCTACATAAGATCAAACAGTCAAGGTGACCGCAAGGCATACGCTTTATTAAAATAGAAATACTCATCACTTCTGACCGGCAAAAAGAAAACCTACTATATTAAAATACAAGAGAGGCTGAAGGAGGTGAGGGACTCTGCGGGTTTTTGGAAAACAATATCACTGTTTAAAAATAAGAGGACAACTCTCGGAATGTATAGAAGTTAAAATTTCAGAGGGATACGAGGTTGTACTTGCTGGTGATTTGAACACGCGCACAGGAACACAGAGATGCCTACACAACCTACTAATGATGCCCACCTCTTTAAATGCCAGTCGTAACTCCAAAGACGAGGTAATTTCCCCTAATGCAGTGCAATTTATAAATTTTCTTGAAGATAACCTCCTGATAATTATAAATGGAAGAACGAAGAGTGATGAAAATGGGGAATACACCTACATATCAGAACGGGGTTCCTCTGTGGTAGATTACTGTATAGTTTCTCATTCGCTCCTAGAACACAAAATTGATTCGTTGATTAATCCACTTTCATATTCGGATCATATGCCAATGGTTATTAAAATGGACTCCAATTTAGATGGAATGAAACTTGAAAGCTCTACACCCCGTACCTTTAAAAAGTACAAATGGGCATCCGAAAAAGAGACTACCTTCATACTGAATATAGTCGCAATACAAGTATTTTGGAGTTCACCGATTGAAAGGCTAACTAATAATTTCACCAATCAAATCCGGAGTGCAATGCATACTGTTGGTATGCAAGTAGTAATAACACCCGAGGGTCCTAAATCCAAACCTTGGTTCGACCGTGAGTGCTACTTAACAAAAAAGCTCTAAAATATCAGCTTAAAAGCTACATAAGATCAAACAGTCAAGGTGACCGCAAGGCATACGCTTTATTAAAATAGAAATACTCATCACTTCTGACCGGCAAAAAGAAAACCTACTATATTAAAATACAAGAGAGGCTGAAGGAGGTGAGGGACTCTGCGGGTTTTTGGAAAACAATATCACTGTTTAAAAATAAGAGGACAACTCTCGGAAACATTTCTATTCAAAAATGGCAACAGTTTTATACCGAACTTCTCGCGACTTCGCCACCAGTAAAGTACGATTTGTCCATAAAAGTTATACTGATGCCAGACGACGAGTTAATGGCCGAAATATCCTTATCGGAGATAACTGGAGAAATCGCTCACTTGAAGCGCAACAAGGCTTGTGGACTTGATAATATTCCTAATGAAGCTATAAAAGCCTTGACCTCAGCTTATTTGACTGCCTTAAAGGATATTTACAATAGAGTTTTAAAAACTGGTCAATTCCCAACAACTTGGTGCAAAACAATTATACATCCCATCTTTAAAAATGGTGATGCCGACAATCCTCACAATTATCGGGGAATAGCACTTCTAAGCAACCTCGCTAAGCTTTTCTCATCAATACTGAAAATACGGTTAAGCAACTGGACCGAAAATAGAGCAATTATACCGGAAAATCAAGCGGGTTTCAGAAGAGAACATTCATGCCAGGATCATATTTTTACTTTAGTCTCACTAATCCAATTAACACTTATACGTAAAAGACGAAAGTTCTACGCTTTCTTTGTCGATCTTAAAAAGGCTTTTGATACGGTGCCTCAAGCTCTCCTATGGAAAAAAACTGTTAGACATTGGATTGAATTTTCGATTTATAAATCTAATTAAGAATTACTACGAAAACATGACAGCTGCGGTGAGATGGAACAATTCATTCACTGAATTTATCAAGATAAAATCCGGAGTTCTACAGGGTGAGCCACTATCTCCTTACTTATTCATACTTTTTATTAACGACCTGATTAGTACTTTTGACTGCTCTGATATACCTGGTATTTATCTGCCAAAGCATGGAAATATCCATTTGTTACTATATGCAGATGATATTGTACTGATAGGCGAATCTAAGAACAATTTGCAGTTAAAAATTAATATGATACGAAAATATTTTGAGGAAAATCTGTTAACGCTGAACGAAAACAAATAAAAAATAAAGGTATTTCGCAATGGTGGGAAGCGCTCAAAATCCGATAATTGGTATTGGGGACAACAAACACTGAATGTCACGGAAAGATACATGTATCTTGGATATGCACTCACCTCAACAAACTCTTTTAAGCAAGCCGCATTATACTCTAAGGGTAAAGCTCTCGCTGCCAGTGGTGCGGTATGGCCTATTCTGACCAGGTCGAAGATGAACTCTTTTAAATCCTCTATGAAACTTCTTGACGCGATGGTTCTATCAACCCTGCTATGCGCGGCACCTGTTTGGGCAAATGAGCATACATTAATTGTTGATCAAATTCAGGACTGATTTATGCGAAGATATCTAAATCTACCAAGATACACCCCCGGATTCATGCTCAGGATAGAATTGGGAAGAGTGTCACACAGCGTTACAGTCTTGAAACTTACCCTAAAGTTTTGGTTGAGAATGCTGGGAATGGGTGAAACTAGATTGCCGCTGCTCTGCTTGTCCCAGCTGTGGGAAATCTCAAACGCAACGAAAAAATATATAGGTTTCACGGGAAATATAGTTAATATTTTAAACATCACCGGATTTCAATGGCTGAATTTCTGCACAGAGTATAGAACATTACAAAGTGAAATTCCCTACATAAATAGGACTGCAATAGACCAATCTCTGCAAAAGGATCACAAAAGAATTATAAATTCAAGATTTTACCCCCACTATAAAAACATCTGCTCAACTCCGTTACCGGAACACTATCTGTCCAGCGATTTCCCGCTCCGGGTCAAACGGTGCTCTTTACTGATGATCGCCCCAGAATATTTAAAACAGACGGATGGACATGCGAGATTTGCGGGACAAGAATGGAGCCTGGGCTACATCACCATTTGCTCTCATGTATGGGGCTGAAAGACGAACGAGAAGTGCTCCTCAGTGAAATAGGCCTTGAGGGAATCTCTTTGGAGCTCCTGTTGAATGAGGTGGTGAGAAGCAGAGTTGGAGCTTTTGCGTTGTTCAAATTTTGGAAGACGGCTGAAGAGAAGGGGAGACTATATACATAATCTAATTGTTGTAAATAATTATATACAAATAATCTATGTCAGGATTAGAATGACGAATCCTGTATGGGACTTTGATTCCAGTAAAAGGCTTGTTGCTGCTGTTGTATATAGTCACAGTGTAGAAAATAATATACTATACCTACTAATTATAGGTTTCTCTCTGTATTCTTAGTTCTCTTCACTTACTCTGTAAACTGGCGAATCCTTTATAGGACGAGAGGTCCTCAATAAAGGCTTTTTGTTGTTGTATATTAACTTGTTTTATTTAAAGACGCTGACAATAAGTTAAATTGTGAATAATCTGTAACAATACATAGAGCAGCATGTGTGTTTACTGTTGAATAATTTGTTTTAGTAGTTGTGATTAACAGTAAAAGTATTATTTACTTTTTATACACGACAATTCTTTATTAGTTGAAATATTCAATTCTAAATCCTGTTTAAAATGTTCTTTAAGGAATATTTTTATTATAAAATACTCCAATTAAAATCAAAAATAGACCTCTAGGAAAAAAAATCTTTTTTTAAAATTGTTTATTTACAAATCCTTCGCCTTCGAGAATGAAAGCCTTTCTAGATGAGAAAATATTTACATTGACAATAGAATAAGAATTAAAATCAATTAAAATGTTTTGGATGTTCACAGCTATTTGAATATAAAATCAATGGAGGCGCACATTGATTCTGTATTCAAATATCTGTAAACACTCAATGCGTTTTATTTGATTCTATCTCGTATTATATAGGCCATTTAATGTGAAATATTTTCTCCTGTAGAAGATCTTTCATGACCAAAGGCTAGATATTTGTAAATAAACAATTATTGAAAAATAAAATTTTCCCTAAAGGCCTAATGTTATTTTAATATTTTTGAGGGATTATTTTATCGAATAATGCACTATCCTGATCAAATAATTTATTATACTAAAATACAAACGACCTTGTGTCTATTTGTATTTCTGCTCTTATAATTACTATTTTGAAGTTTGGCATATTAACCTGAGTGCTTTTCATAGATTCCACAGGTTGTTTATATTTGTTTATATTATCAAATATTCTTGAAATAACTCTCTTCATTTGTTGACCACATATATTGTAGATAGGAAATAGAGATTTATTCTCCTAATATATTATTTGGATAAATTAGGTAGGTGGTTTGAATATGGCATTCACTTGATATTGAAATAAAAATTCGGAACAAACAATAGGTAAGAAAGCCTGAAAAGTATTTTTTTCCAATTGAAAGTTTCCACTTCTACCAATGATGAATATTAATAAAATATTTGGCGTTTATATTAGGAGTATATATCTCAATTTATCTTCTACAATATCTATCATCAACAAAAAATATAGTTGTTTTGAGGAGATTTGAGAACCTAAACAAATATAGACAACCCTGTGGGTTAAACAAGTTAAAACAGTAATTTTAAGAGCAGAAATTATATCTCGGAAATCTTGATAACTCCTTGGAAATTAAAAATATTTTATTTTAATTTTCACTATACACATAAAGTCTATTTATTGTAGAAAGAATTGATCAAGAATTAGTTTACTTGTAAAATGTGTAAAGAATGAAATACATAAGAAATATATTTAATACAATACCTTTTTAAAATTATTTTGAACGTAAAAAATAAATATTCAAATATTCTAAATTTTAATAAATTTGTTTAGTTTTGTGTGCAAATATATTTACTAAAATAAATTCAATTCCAGATTTTCATTTCAATTATTTTGGTTTCAATATAGCTTTTAATATGAAGTAAATCCAATTAAGCCTCCAGGGAAAAGTGTCGTTTCAAAACATTTTTATTCTCTAGCTTTCGGGCACGGACGTCCTTCTACAGGAGAAAACCTGGTATAATGATACGCCAATAGAAAACGAGTTAAATATTATCGGTTACATAATTTTATAAAATACTATAGATGCAACATATATTTATATTTACTATTATACAAATGAAGACTAAATATTTTGAAAATATATATCTAAATAGAGGACAAATAAATAAATAAATATAGGCCTTTAGGGCATAACTAAGGAAGCAAGGAATACATATCAGGCTGTAGTTATCATTAAGAGATGTGCATCTGGTTCCCACCGCTGCTATTCAGAGGCGATTTCTGTATTTGGATGATTTGGGGTGAGCTCAGGGAATAGTATATTATAAATTTCCGGAATGTCTATTGTTCTGATAATCTTATTGTGTTTTCTTGGTATTATGGATTCTATGAAGAGTCTCTGTTGTTTATTGGGAATGTTGGAGTAATGGGTTCTTGGTTCTGATAGTGCGAAGGAATGACCTGTTTCTCTTACATGATGATATACTAGAGATCTATTATCCGGGTATTCAAAATTTTAGTGGATGTGTTCTGATATTCTTATATTTAAATTTCTACTGGTTTCGCCCACGTATTTGGTTTTGCATTCGTTGCATTCTAAGGAGTATATGGCATTCCTAATATTGGAAGGATAATTAAGGTTATTGCTTTTTGTTATAGGGTTTCTAAGTAGTGAATTTAAAATAGGTGAGTTGCAGAAGAAGGTTTTAATGCCGATTTTTTTCAGATGACGAACTATTGATATGGATACTGGTGAGTAGGGAATGCTGCAAATAGATGTTTAAACTGGGGAATTTTGTATTTCAGAAGGGCCATGGAAATGTCTTAAAATAAATAATAAAGGGTATTGGAAAGTTTTTAGATTCCTTAAGATATTCTGGGTATCTTCTGTTTTAAAGGTTTGAAGTGAGCAGTAGCTATGGAGACGTTTGGTAAGGGTTTTTACTGTATTGATTTTATGGCTGAGAAGGCAGTAGGAGAAAAAAACGGATATAGTCGGGGTTGAAGGATGGCTTATAGTAAACGGTTGTTTGGAATTAATGTTGTATGCAAATAATTTTTATATCTAAAAAAGGCAGGCTATTGTTTGTTTCTTTTCATAGATGAAATTCAGGTCGAGATGGTAATTGTTGAGTTTTTCTAAATTTTCTTGGTTTGGTTTTTTGGGCATATACAGAATATGTCGTTAATATAACGACGCCAAAAAATTATATCGGACGGAAATAGTGAAGTTATCCAACTGTCAATGCAAAGCATAACAATTTCTGCGTGTAAGAGAATCAGAGGCTGGATCTCAGAGATTATTGCTTATTTAACAAAACATTAAATTAAGATTACATAAAACAAAAGAGGCAAAACAAAAGCAAGCGTAGGGGCAGACAACAAAAGCAAAACTGAAACTAAAACTACATGTACAGCCGGCGCCAGCCAGGTCGCGTAATGTCTGTCACGTGATGTCTGGTAGGAAGGTGGTGTTGCTAGGCAACGGCTGATGTGCGTAGTTAATCTCCAACACTCTCACCTAACAAGCACTTAGTTGTTTCAAACAGTCCAAGTTGGCTTCTTAGTCTTCTAAACTTTTCTGGAGGTAGAGCTTTCGTAAATATGTCTGCAGCTTTTGAGCATTGGTGCAGACATAAAGAAGGTCAATTGCATGTTTTGAAATTGATCTCTGATAAAGTGATACGAAATATCAATATGTTTAGTTCTTTTCGTGGTATTCTGGGTTGTGAACAAGTCTTATGCATCTTTGATTGTCGCAATGAATTGTTGTAGGCTTTATTTGTTCTTGGTGTAGCTCTGGTAGAAGTTGTCTCAGCCAAATTACTTCTTTCGTTGCTTTGGAAGCCGCGATATATTCAGATTCTTGTGTTGACAGAGACACGCAATTCTGTTTTGACTGCACCAAGAAATAGGTCCATTATTCAACATGAACATATATCCGGTGGTTGATTTTCTTGTGTCTAGGTCTCCAGCAAAATCAGCATCAGAAAAACCTATCAGAGATATTGTGCAGGAACTCCCACCAAAACAAATACCGATGTTTTTCGTAGCTTTTAAGTATCCAAATATTTTCTTTACTGCGGTCCAATGTGAAAGTCCTGGGTTGTTCATAAATTGGCTAACCCTGCTGACTGCGTAGGCAATATCAGGTCTAGTTCCAGTCATGAGGTACATTAAACTGCCAATTGTCTGTCTGTATGGAAGTGTCACATAAGTCCATGTTTGAATTTTCATCAAGGAATTGAATTCATCATCCATAGCTAGCTTCCACTTTTCTGAGTTTTGTCCTACAATTGCATCTTCATAGTTCAATGGTTCTTGGTCATGGACATAACAAGCATATGAAATAGCTCTTGTATAGTTGGTTGATGGTTGTTCCTTTTCTCTGATTCTATTCCTGAGAAGGTATCTGCATGATTCTTCTGGTTTGGAACTGGTATTTGTGCTATCAACACTTTCTTCACTATATATAGTTACCTGCTCTTGTTGGTTATCCTGAATATTTTCTGATGTATTAGCTTCAATAAATATTACATCTCTGCTTATAATAATTTTTCAAGCAATAGGATCCTACATTATATAATTTTTGTTAGTTTCAGTATATCCAACAAAAAATGCACATAGGCATTACATCCAAAAGTTTTCAAATGTAAGATGGAGGGTTTTTTCTTGCACCATATTTCATAAGGTGTAGAATTTCCCAATACTTTAGTAGTACATCTATTTAAAAGATAGACTGCTGTGTTTACGACCTCAGTCCACAGTTCAAGCGGCATTTTTCTTCCATGTAACAAGCATCTAGCTGATTCAACTATTGTTCTGTTATCTCTTTCAGAAATTCCATTCTGTTCTGGGGTATACGGAGCAGTGAGTTCATGAACTATTCCTAGAGATTTTAGATAATCAGAAAAATATATATTTAAAAATTCTGTGCCATTATCTGTTCTGAATTTTTTTTTTTTTAATTTCCAGTTTCAGTCCTAACTCTTTTTACAAATTCTTTAAATTTCTCAAGTACATCTGATTTATGCCTAATGAGGTAGATCATTCTGAATATTGAAAATTCATACTTGAGTGATACAAAATATAATGATCGACCTGGTGATCTTTTACTCATAGGTCCACAATAATCTGAATAGATCATCTCTCCTGGATAGTTCGAATTTGGACTTGTTGACTCGTGAAAAACCTTTCTATTTTGTTTTCCATAGATGCATGCTTCACATAGTAAAGAATCAGGCTTTTCTTTAATTTCAATGTTTTCTTCAAAAACATTATTTTCAAACATTTCGGTTAATTTTATAGGATTTAGATGACCCATTCTTTGATTCCATATATCTAGAGTTACCTGAGCAACATGAGTTTGTGAAAAATGCTTTGCTCTAATAGAAATTCTATAAAGATTTGAATTATCCTTTATTCCAGTAACTAGCACTTTCGATTTTTTTGTCAATTATTTCTGATTTCCTTTACAAATGAGCGTCAAACCATGTTTTGTTGCATTATATATTGAAAAAAGATTGGTCTCCAATTCAGGAATATAGAGAACATCCAAAAGAGTTGCATTAATTTCCTGACTAATAACATAAGAGAGAATATCAATATTTCCCTTAACTTTTGCATAGATCTTCTTTCCATCTCCAAGGCACAAAGGATGAACATCTTCTGGTATTTCTTCGAATGTAGAGAACCATTCTCTTCTGAAAGTCATGTGATCCGTTGCTCCCGAGTCTGCAATCAAGGAATCCTTTGTTTCAGCGAGGAAGGCACTTGTCTCAGCTGAAAAAGCACAGCTATCATCTCTGGCTGAAGAACTTGGCTGTTGTCCTTTCTGTTCTTCCTTTCTTTTATAGAATTCTTTCCACCAATGTCCCTTCTTCTTGCAATATCCACAGTGTATGTTCTTCTTTCTATCTTTAATGGATTGTTGATGCTGCTGTTGTTTGTTGGAAGCTGTTGAATTTCTGTTGATCTTTGAAAAAGTCATCAAGGCATTATCTGGTTTAAAAATTCATGAAGAGTCCCAATGATCCTGTAAGCTTTATTTTTTCAGTAATCTTGCCGTCAAGTTTTCTAGTCTTTTCTTCTGATGACACTGAATCCCACGCTGTTATGAAATTCTTGTATTTATCAGGCAAGCTGCAAATTATCTTTGTAATTAGGGCAACACCAGAGATTGGCTCACCTAGATATTTCATTTGGTGTGCCTGAGTTTCAACTTTGGAAATGTGAGAAGCAATGTTATCATTTGGATTCATTTTATATTCGAAAACTCTTTGTTGCAGCAAATATTTGTTTGTTTAAGATTTCAGTTCATATATTGTTGATAATTTCTTCCACATTTCTGCTGAAGTCTGGCAATTAACAATATGTTGAAGATATTTAAAATCCAGAAAAGTAGTGATCAGCATTTTGTATTTTGCATCTTTCTTTTTCCATTCAGAGAATTTTTCATTATCCTCTATTTCAGATTTTACTTCAGAGCCATCAGTTATGCTGAGATGATCTTTTGCTTCTCGAATAATTATCATTTGAAATTTCCATACATGATAATTATCGACATTGAATTTTTGAATTTTTGGAAGTTCAGTAGTCATCTTGAGCAATCAAAACGAAATTCAGCTTAGATAAAAAAAAAATTGATACCAACCACGCTCTGCTACCATGTAAGAGAATCAGAGGCTGGAACTCAGATATTATTGTTTACTTAACAAAACATTGAATTAAGATTGCATAAAACAAAAGAGGCAAAACAAAAGCAAGCGTAGGAGCAGACAACAAAAGCAAAACTGAAAATAAAACTACATGTACAGCCGGCGCCAGCCAGGTCGCGTGATGTTTGGTAGGAGGGTGGTGTTGCTAGGCAACGGCTGATGTGCGTAGTTACTCTCCAACACTGCGACTGAGGTTGAAAGAGGGCTTTCCATGGGAGAACCTTTTATCTGTTTGTAGGTTTTGTAAACGTATGTTATGATATTTGTTTCGAGGCATAGGGCTATGAGTTTGGATATTTTCTTGACAGTGATCAGATCAATAGGATTTTCATTAGAAAACTCTTCAGGGCTGTTCAGTGTCAGTTGGTGTGGGAGACTGTGGTACAGGGATTCAATATCAAATGAAACCATGATCTTGTCTGGTGGGGCTTGGCACTTGAGTATTTCTCTTATGAATGTGGAGGTGTTGAAAATGGAGCATTGGAAGCTTTGTTGTTTTATTATGGGCTTAAAGAATGCTGAGATAAATTTAGAAAGAGGTGCTGTTGGGAATGATATAAGGCAACTATGGGTCTCTTAGGGGACATCTGGCTTGTGAATTTTGGGGAGGCCATATATATGGGAATCGGTCTGCATATTGGACAGGAAGTCTTTCAATTCCTTTTTATATATTTTTTTGCCTATGCATTTTTCCTAATTATTCTAATAAATGGGTTCATTTTTATCCGTAAATAACACCAATAAATGATAGAAGTAATTATGTTGTTTATTTTATATGAAAATATTTTATCTAATTTGAATATTGTAACTTCATTTCACTAAATAAACAAATAAAAAGAAAGAATTATCTCTCTCCAGCCTTCACCTCATCAATGTTTGTTGTATTGCAGTGAGAGTGAAACAGAGCCGGTCCCTTCCCCTTCTCGCTGGAAGAAGTTCGGCAAATGGATTGTTGGAACCTTGCTCTGCTGCCACAAGTGAAGGTAAAATACAATATATTCTTGTAGGTATATGTACCTGTTCGGTACACTTTTTGAATGGTACACTATGACAGGTTCGTTTGGTATTGAAAGAATGATTCAATTAATCATCCTTGATATTTTAAATTTTATTCAGGATAAATATAGATATAAATATTATGTTACAAATTAATTTTAGTAATTAAAGAAGTTAAAAAATGTTCGATTGAAAAGGATGGATTGGGAAGGAAGTCAGTCCGTGTTGGCCGTCAGAATTCGAAGGGCCCACGCCCGTGCTTCCCACGTGACCGCCGCCGCCGCGCATGCGCGCCGACCGTGACTTCGCCACCGTCCGTCGGCGGTGGTGTTGGTTGAAAACTGTTCTTCTCTTCGTCGCGCGGGCGTGCCTTTCACTAACATTCCTCCCACCAATTTAATTGATAAATTAAATTCTAATACTATATTTTCTTGGCTATAGTAGAGGCCAATCTAAATTTGTTTTATTTCTAATGGAAAAAGTCGCTGTACTGGACGAAGAAAAACTCCCGATGATGTCTTCACTCTTGCGACTCGAACTTGTCCATCGGCCTCCTCCACTTTTCCTAATGGCCATGAAATCCTTCGCCCCCTATTTTTTTTTTTCTTTTTCTGTTGAAGGGTGTGACGACTGCCTTTCTCAGTTCACTATTGACTTCTTCGATTGACTCCTTTTCTGCAGACTGTGTCCAAAATTGTTCTTCTTTCTTAAGCCTAACTGGTCTCTCCCACCATCTAGTAGTAATCAATTGCGAGATTGAAGCTCCACGTGAGGGGATGTCTGCAGGATTTTCTTTACCAGGAACGTGCCTCCAATCAGTTATGCTTGAATTTTGTCGAATCTTCTTTACTCTTCCTGCGACAAACACTGACCAGTTCATATCACGTTTAATCCCTGCTAAAGCAGTAGTAGATTCAAGTTTCTTCTCCGAAATTAGCTTGTAATTAGGGAGTGGTGGGTGTTCTCCTATCCAAGGTAAATTGACAGAATATCGACCATCTTCATTCTGTTTCACTGTTTGGTTGAAATGTTCCAACGCTGCAACTGACAACTCTTCTTTGCTCTTTTCCTTCATGGGTTCCATGATACTGATAACATCTAATCTCCGAAGATCTTGTATTGTTGCATCACGGACTAAGCATGACAGAACTGATGATTGAGATTTAGTTGTTTGAACATTTCCCAAAACCTTTCCACTAACAGTTCAGCCCAGCTTCGTTTCGAGAGCGACGGGACCAGATTCCAATTCTATTTTCTTTCCTGTTAGTAGCTTGGCGTATACGTCTGCTCCTAGTAGTAGTAGTTCAATCTCCGTGTTCGACCTATAGACATCCAAGTCAATTCCCTTTGATCGAAGTTCCGTCATCCATTCGGTAGGTTGAGCGGAAGGCATTGCACTACAAATCGTTGAGCAGTCTTGTACTTCAAAATTGCAGTTGTACTTGGAGTCCACATCAGAAATGTAGATTCGATACCGCTTGTGCTGCTGTGGTCTCGATTTCACTCCACCAAATAGTAAGTGTACAACTTCCTTTTTCCCGAGCATAGTGAGTCCAATTTCGGAAGCAGTTTGTTCCAATACATATGAGTTCTGGGATCCACTATCTAACATTGCTCGAACAACTTTTGATTTATTTTCGCCATCAATCTTTACCATGATTGTTTGAAGTAAGACATCTTGGCACCGAACTTGATTCGACATGTCCACGGATGCATTTATGTTCTTACTTCTCTCTTCAATCCCATCAGAATTTTGGCTGCCTTTTGAAACTGGACATAAGATTGCCCTGTGTTTTTTACTACAGATGACACATTTCACTACGTTTCTGCAATACTTGGGAAAGTGTCCGGGCTTCAAGCAAGAATAACAACACTGTTTCTCTTGAATTATTTTCCTTCTTTCTTCAAGAGACATTGACATGGCTTTACAGCATTGTTCACTCAAATGTTTTTCATCACAAAATACACATTTATAAGCGTTATTTGACTTCCCATCAGCAACTACCAGACTTGCAGCGGTGGCGACAGATGTCTTCGGCTTGGGCAGCTTATCTCGATTAAATTGTGATGGATACGAACTCGAAAACGGTTGACGAGCCAAACGCATTCTTTCACTTCCCTCAACTTCGTGTTTTAGGAATTCCATAAGCTTCTCCAGGAGGACTTCACTTGATTTATGCTTTCCATCTTCATCAGGCTTGTGATGATGACGAGTCCTTTCCCACGCGACGAAGAGATCTTCAGGTAAAGCTGATTCCACCATGGGGTACAGAATAGCAGCGCATTTATCTGTTGTGACTCCTAAAGATCCCAACGCTCGTAGTTGTGATGATAACCGAACGTATACAGTCGAAAAAGGTGTCGTGTTCTTCCATGAGCATTTTCCAAAGTGATAGCGATCAAATCCCTTACGTACACTTCCACCAGCATGTCTTCACGGCCAAAACGTTCCTTAAGAGTGCTGATGGCAAGTGGATAATTTGCCGCTGAGTTTGGAAAGGATGAAACTATTTCCTCCGACACCGATCCCTTTATCATGCAATTTTGTAGGTATTGGAACTTGACACAGGCCGAAATGGAGTCATCATCGTGGACGCTTTGAAAGGCTGACCAGAACTGCAGCCACTCCCGTGCTTCTCCTCCAAATTTCGGTAGTTCCAACTTCGGAAGTCGATGAAGATTTGACTTTCCTTCGTTCCCCCCGGAAACTATTGATTCTCGGTCTACTGTTGGTTTTGCTAGTAATTGTTCCATTTTTTGCAAAACGCCTTCAGACCTTCCAAATAGATTCGCTTGAACGATATCGACATCTTCAATTTCTTCATCTTCTCTATCCGCCTTTATCAGTTGTTCGATGAGACAATCACTGGCAATTAAGAACCTGTCTTTACATCTGAGGAGCTTTGGTCGTAGAGACATCAACATTTCTAGGCTTGGTTCTTGCTTTCCAAGTTCGCCATCTGCTTCTGCAATAACACTTTCCAAAGTCCTCTTTTTCGTCTCACAAGCTTTCTTGAGTTTGTCCATCTTAAATCCTGGCAAGGCTCGCCACAATGTTCGGTACACTTTTTGAATGGTACACTATGACAGGTTCGTTTGGTATTGAAAGAATGATTCAATTAATCATCCTTGATATTTTAAATTTTATTCAGGATAAATATAGATATAAATATTATGTTACAAATTAATTTTAGTAATTAAAGAAGTTAAAAAATGTTCGATTGAAAAGGATGGATTGGGAAGGAAGTCAGTCCGTGTTGGCCGTCAGAATTCGAAGGGCCCACGCCCGTGCTTCCCACGTGACCGCCGCCGCCGCGCATGCGCGCCGACCGTGACTTCGCCACCGTCCGTCGGCGGTGGTGTTGGTTGAAAACTGTTCTTCTCTTCGTCGCGCGGGCGTGCCTTTCACTAACAGTACCTGTGTCTTATTTTAATGTGTGTGAATATAAATTAAGTAAGATATAGCATGCGGGAATTTTGAGAACACATAGATTCAAATACTACCGTCCAAGCCAAATTTTCTAGAAATTTAAATTAAAAAAAAAATCAATCTATATATGATGGATGCCATTTTTAACTGCTAAATGTTTGTTTACTTTTGTGTGATCACTTTTTGTTTATACTCCTCATTGAGTATTTTAATAGAAAAATTATATTATGATACATTAGTGCACCATCTGTTATGAGAGAGAGAGAACTCTAAATTATTATATTAATTTTTCATTGCAGTAAGTGCAGTAGTAAATTTATTTAATTTTTAAAATATAATCATGAGCGTCTATAATAAACTGCTGGCCACCATAAATTCAACACCCTGAAAGAAGCATGCAAATAACATGAAATTTACAACATTTATTAGTGGAGGTGAGATATGCAAATGATTAGAATTTAGCGCAGACGCACATCACGCACGCCTGTGGCTCCACTTCAAACACTATTTAATGCTTGGAGATTTCGACCATTACAAGTTTGGCAAGTGTGTTTTTCTAGTGTTAAAAAAAACGATTGATTATAGAAAACAGGGATCATCTTTTGATCAAGTATCTGAGTTCGACAGAGGAAGGATAGTGACCTACCGAGATTGTGGATTATCTTACAGGGAAATCGGTAGTCGTGTTGGACGAAACCAAACAACTGTAATGAGGATATGTGATCGTTGAATGCAGGAAGGTACGACGGACCGACGTGTTCGAACGCATCCACCTCAGTGCACCACTTCATGTGCTGACAGGCAAATTGTGCGCATGCCAGTGACAGATCGCTCAGTCACATCACGAACCGTAGCACAGTACATTCAGTCTGTAAGACATCATCCAGTGTCTGCATGTACCATTCAACGCCGTTTACAGCAGAGTGGTCTGTCCGCAAGACGTCCATTGCTTCGTCTACCCTTGATGCAGAACCACAGACGTCTCCACCGCCAATGGTGCGATGAAAGAAGAATGTGGACGGCAGAATGGAATGAAATTGTCTTTACTGACGAGTCATGCTTCTGTCTGCAACACCACGAAGGTCGGATTAGAGTCTGGAGACACCGTGGAGAGAAGATGCTGAACAGCTGCGTTATGCACCGCCACACTGGTCCTGCACAGGGTATTATGGTATGGGGCGGTATTGGATATCACACTCGCACTCTCCTAGTACGCATTGCCGGTACTTTAAACAGCCAACGCTACATCTTCGAGGTGTTGTCCTTCCTTACCTTCAGGGATTGCTCACAGCCATATTTCAACAGGTTAATGCGCGACCACATGTGGCAGGCATTGTCCAAAGGTTCTTCGTCAATCACCACATTGAATTGCTTCCCTGGCCGGCTCGCTCTCCGAAACTTTCGCAGATAGATAACATGTGGGTCATAGTTAATCAACGATTGACCCAGATTACATCCCAGGCTGCTACACCAGATCAACTTTGGCAACTTGTGGATGCTGCTTGGTCTGCGTACCCCAAGAATACATCCAAAGTCTCTTTGAATCAATGCCGAGGCGTGTGGCAGCGGTGATCTCCAACAATGGCGGCTACTCTGGCTACTGATTCTGGCAGGAACCACACTTCGCAGAAGTCTATAAATTTAATCATTTCATACTTGGTCAACATGTTATCTACAAAATAAATTCTGTCGTAATATATCTTGTCGTTCTTGGTGTTGCAATTTAGATGGCGAGCAGTGTATATTTTATCTATTTAATATCTTTTCATGTTCATATCATACTAAATCAAGATTTATGATATTTTATTCTAATATTAACAATACATGATATATTCTAGTATAGTTAAATTGTGCTTCGGCAGAGAAAAAGCGTTATAGGAAATTTCATAAAAATAACATCGAGAAAGGAACTTTAAAAAAATAAGATTTTAGCGAAAGAATTTCTGCGCACCAAAACTTATTTTATTCATAATATTGCGATGTTGAAGGTTTAGAAGCTATAATAACATCTTCACTCATGGTTGGATGGTCTACCTGAGTGTGTTACAATGTCATAAAAATAAATTAGGAAATGACCAGGCAATCTCTTCCAAAAATATTTTATTTCTCTTCCTCCTTTAAATAAATTTGAAACAAATATATTTTAGGAAACTTATAATTCATAATATTGCTACGTGAAAAATTAGGAAAGACAAACTTCAGGATGGTGCAGCAATTTATTTAAGGCAAGGAAAAACTATGAATGGTAAACAAAAGATAAGCAATGTGGGAAGATTACAGAGTAGCCAAATATGAACAAAAAATAATACTCTGTTAATAAAATAAAAAATAATTCGCTACATAGCTCCTTCCCTATGGGAGCTGTGACCCACAGCTTGCAATTATTGTAGTTACTGACTTGGATATGACCTGCTTCTGCCAAGGAATCCATCGAAGTCTTGAAACTTTGTCCCTATTACCTTTGCGTCCTTTTTCTTGCGGCGTGAAGAGCGGCTTTGCGTCAATCGTCCATATGGAAATCGTCATCTTGGAGGGAAGTCTTGGCTTTGACACGGCGGTGGAATCCTAGAGCCAGTCTCTAAAAATGTAGATTAAAGCACTCATGGCTTCAAATTCTTCTCGGCGATCTTCAGTTTGTCTTCCCTAATTTACCCGGCATCTCCACCAAAATGCCATGTGGTAAATTAGGAAAGACAAACTTCAGGATGGTGCAGCAATTTATTTAAGGCGAGGATAAACTATGAATGGTAAACAAATGATAAGCAATATAGAAAGATTACAGAGTAGCAAAATATAAACAATAAAATAATACTCTGTTAATAAAATAAAAAAATACTTAGCTATATTATGATGATGGTAAATATTACTATAAATTTATTTATTTTGTACACAGTTCTCTGTTCTCGTTAAGATTTTAGAGTTTCTTTTGTCTTTAGATTTTTTAAACTCTCACATCATTTTAATATCCTTTTCTAAGAATAATGATAAATGGACAAATTTGATGTAAATATTTGATGAAAATGTTTCTTTTTTATATCTCTCTCTCCTTTGTAATATCTTATTGCTATTCTTTACGCCAAATATTATTGTGAATATATATGTATAGACAAATGTAAAGACATACATGTAGTGTTCCTAGGGGGACATAGTGCTTCAAAATGAAATAAAATAAATAAAATCAGTAGTTCGGGTTACGCACAGTTAGTAGTCGTCAGGATAAATAATAAATAAATAACAATTTAACAATGTTACAATATATAAAGTTCCGAACATAAAGTTATGTGTAAAAATATATTCATAAAATATTTAAATTGATGGAGGGTCGCATTAAGCAACAATATTCTAGGTTTTCTAATCTCAAAACATCCTGTCTGGCGTGTAGATTTGAAACTACGGACAATTTGGACAATCAATAATTATAATGATTACTTCAAAAATAATTGAAATTATTATAAAATAAAATAAAAGATCGAGTATAAAGATACAATATCAATTAATAGGTTCATTCATATAGGACAACAATGGTAATTTTAATATAAAATAACTTGTATGTACTTCATATACAATTCCTATTTTCGCACCTCATCGAGGTTTTGAATATGGAGTTGCCTGAAATTACAATAAAACTCCCTAATATTGATAACCTCTCTGAGCATCCACCTTTGATTATTTAAAGGTTACTTAAACTGGACCAACCTATTCTCCAATAAGAGAAAACTCCAAGAATAATAGAAAATTAACGTTTCAGAAGCCTCTTTTGACATGTTTTGCTATCATGAATATACCTCATATTTATCGAATATTAATTTTGAGAAATTGTCTGTTGCAGGTGTAGACGCCACGACGACCTGGAATGGCTCTTCTTTTGTATATATTATCTGTATGTAGTTAGGTTTATGTTCAATGTTGTGTTGTGCTGTGTCGTGTTGTGTTGAATTATTTCCAACTGTAGGCAAATTATCAATATTCCTTGTGGATAATGATTATAAAGGATGTCCTATAATGTGAAAATCCTTAACTGGTTCTATATAATGATAAAAATCCTAAAATGAGATAATATATTCAAATTAAGAGATCTCAAAGAGAAGTGAAAATTCATCTCTTCCAGCCTGAAGGAAAATCGCGGATTGCACAAATAATATCTAATAATCTCTTCTAAGTGATCTCCACGAGGTAGGGTGATAAAGATTCTTCTGAACATTCTTTCAACCTATAGAACTACATAATGCAGTGGATGAAGATCAAATCTGAAATTATCACTCGAATAAAAGATACGTGGCTTCCAAATACATTCTAAATAAACTTCAGATTTGGCACGAATCAAACCAAGTTTCAAAACAATCATGTCTTGACCAAAATAGCGGGAAAGAAATTAACACGAATTAGCCAGAAAGAATGGTCACGTCGTGGTTGCCCTTTCCTACACTAACAAGGCAGAAAACCTCCTCAGAAATGGAAAGGTTCTTGAAAACATTGTTTTAAACACAGAATCGTAAAGGAAAATATGCTTCAATAAACATAATTCCTTTTCGAAAGACAATGATTCAACGGTATTATGGAACCCGCAATAGTTGATGTCGTTAATGTCATTCAATCACGAATCTTTCAGAGGTTACAGAGGGACGAACGTCAAACAACAGAACTTATATACTGCTACTTGAAGAGTAAATTCAGCCCAGCGTTGTTTGGGAATACGACTTCAAGACGCTATCTCATGTGTGGAGTCTATTTCTAACTGTATCGGTTGAATATGTTGCTATCGTCGGGAAGAACTTAAGCTGATTGACCCCATAATCTTGTCGAAAAAACTTACACAAATTCTCAGACAAAGCCCGAGTACTCCAACTTTTCCCAGGAAGGCCACTTTCAAAGTTATTGATTCTACTAACTCACATTTGCAGTAAACAATCTAACTCCACTGTGTCCCGCTTAAGTTCTTCTAGTTCAGAACACGCGGATTTCTAAATTACTGCGCTCTGAAAACTCCTTCAACACATTAAGGTCTCTCGAATAAATAAAACACTCATGCTGATAATTATGAACCTTAATATTTTTAGAAAAGTTTTCTAAACTCTGAATATTTCTAAATACTTTAAAACATCCAAGATATTTTGTCTCTTTAATATCATATTATTTTTATATAGAGAATGGTATAATTCGTACATAAGTAATTGGAAGCCTTTCCTGTTGATGGGGACATATGAGACACACAAAGGTAGGAATACGAATTTGCCTGTTAGCATTTAGCTGGGCTTAGTATGACAGCTTTCATGCCTAGAGTGGTCTTACCAGAAGAACAAGACTCCAGACATCCTGTCCTGCCTAGGGTCATCTCCCCGCCACGCTGAGGAAATTAATAGGAATTAGAGAGAGAGATATTATTCTTATTGTTTCTCTAAATAAAAATATTCATTTCACATATACTGCAGTTCAAAACAGAACAAAAGGTTTCAAGTGCCGAAATGTTTCTCATAATTAATCTACCTGGTAAGGATGACCATATTTCTACACACACAAAAAGACACAATCTGATTTTAACCAACCTGCTATGAGATACATCCAGTAGAAACCATAATTATCCATGTTTTATATTACTTCTAATAAACGGTATATTTAAAAGTCAGTTAAATATAGTTATTTTATACTCCAAATATCAAATTAATCCTATATCACAAATGCTAAATAAAGGAATAAATAATATATTATGGAACAACGTCGGCACCATCCACACCTCCAATAGCTTCAAAGTAAATGAAGATAAAAATAGGTGAAGTCCCAAAGGGTAATTCTTCTCTATCAAGAAATTCAAAATTTAATTTTATTTTATTTTATTTCAACTAAGAGTGCTATGTCCCCCTAGGAACACTTGCACTTTAAAGTTAAACTAAACATAGAAAGAAAATAAATACATTTGAAATATATACAATAATTAATATGCAAGTTAGTTATATGGAAAGAGAAAAATATCAACACAATTGAAATATGTATAAATAGTTGGTAGGCAAATTTAGTTAAATGCAAAAAAAAAAAAAAAAAATTAGTTAAATAAAATATAAAAGAAATTCAAGATGAAAATCCTGATACCCGTGTGAGATATCATTTTACTAGATATCATTTTACAATGTATATTTCAATATTTTAAACTTACAATTTCATAAAATAATGATGGGAGTCTTATACTAATTATTTAGTGTGTTGAGGTTTAAAATAAAATAAGCCAACATCAGTGTGGATATTGTTACATCATGATTAATGGCGTATTTCTTATATTATTTTTAATATATTTGAAATTTAAATTATATATTTATTTATTTTTATATAAAATATTCTATGATATTTATTTAAAACAGATTATTTAGATTATCATCATTTGTATTTAGGTACACGTGTGACTTCACTGCTCTCTTTGATGTGAGAAAATAAATAAACGATTCTGGAGGCTACTTAAAGTAGACTTATCTCATTATTCCCTTATATAAATTTGTAGGATGGTTGAAACACGCTCTGGTAAGATGCAAGACCCAGCACAGGAGAGAATCATGGCTGAAGAGTCTGCCAAGCCGCAACCTGGTGCAACAATTGGTAGAGATGCTAGTTCCGACCCAGTTGTCCTGAATCCCAACATCGACATCCCCAAGTATGATGGAACGGAAGACCCTCGCCCATGGATTGAATCTCTTGAAGAAATTGGCTTCCTGTACCATTGGGCAGACTACATTATCTCTCGTTATGCTGCCATGAATATGATTGGTAGCGCCAAAACCTGGCTGAACCTACACAAGATAAGTTTCACCAGCTGGGAAAATCTCAAGAGCCGCCTAATTGAGGATTTTGCCTCAGACGCCAACAAAGAAGAAATGAAGATGAGACTAAACAGGATGCAACAGTGGAATGAACCTGCAATCAGGTTCGCAGAGGATATCCTTGTACTGTGCAACAAGGTCTACCCCCAAATGGAAGAAGAGACTAAAATAAACTGGGTTATTGGAGGGTTAAAGAAAGAATACTCTTTTGCCCTTCACCTAAACCCTCCTAAAAATACCAATGAACTTCTAGAAATTTGTAAAAAGCTGGATTTGTTCGAAAAGAATTACAAAGAACGTGCAGAAAAATCAAGAGCTCTATATAGTGGACCACGCTCTCCTCGTCCCCATCATCAAGAGCAATGGAAGAATGCTACGTCGTTCAGAAGACCATATCAGAACACCTCCAAGGCCCCCGCTCCGAGGTACTACCAGAACACATCCAAGCCCCAGGCCCCCACTCCGAGGTACTACCAGAACAAGCCTCTGCCCCAGGTATCTGCCCCTAGACGATCTTACACTCCCAATCCTGAGCCAAAACCGGTCTACCCAAGTAAAACATACAATAAGAATCCAAATTCAAATAGGAATAGGACAGAAGACGGGAGACCAATATGTTTCAAGTGTAACAAGCCAGGACACGTAGCGCGGTATTGCAGAGTCAAGTTTGTGAGGATCGTAGAAGAGGACCCCTCAGTTTCCCAAGACAAGAGTCAAGAAAATCTTCAAATGAACGAAAGAAAAGATTATACACGGCCTCGCCTCTATGCGGATGTTTGTAATGACACACAAACGAATATTCCTACACGGAATAGATATTCCGTGTTGGAAGATTTAAACTAAGTGTCGCGCCTGATTCCTTCAATCAAAGCAAGTCGACCATAAATGGAATTAGAAAGTTGGACCCTAGGTACAAAATTAATATTAATGTGGACAAGATAGGGTTATGCGAAGCTTTGATTGATACAGGCGCCGATCTTTCAGTGGTCGACCTAAGGACAGCACTTTTTGCTGGCCGTGAAATAAATAGTCTCACTAAAACATGTTCAGGACCCGATGGGAAAAAATTAGATATGGTAGGTAGCATTATTTTAGATTTAAAAATTGATGACACTGAATTATCCCACGAATTTGTAGTAATGGACGCGCATCTACGAACTCTTATTCTTGGACGAGATTTCCTTTAAAAAATGAATGCTAAAATTGATTGTAAACGAGAAACGATAAAATATAATTTGATGAGTAATCATGACGTAAGCAATTATGATCTAAAAAAAATAAAGAGCACTACAGATACCGTTATACCTAAACTATCTATTAAATTGATTAGGGCCTCAATAGAAGCAGAGGATGGGGAATATGTCATCGAAGAGAACAACAAAATGACTCAAACAAATGGTCTTCGATTGGCAAGAAGTTTGCTTACTGTCACGGATAAGAAAACTCATATCTGGATAGCGAACCCTTATCCTCGACCTTTAAAAATCATGAAAGACCAAACATTGGCTTATGGAAGTCTTCCTGCAGAGGTAAATTTTATAGAGAATATAGAGAAGCAGAATGAAAATGACGAAATACAATTTCAAATAAACAAAAATTTATCATTTAAAGAACAAGAGAGGTTAAAACAAATTTTGGCCAAGTATACTGATTTGTTCTCATCGAGGTTAGGCAGGACCAATTTGGCAAAACATCAGATTCATACAGAAGACGCAAAACCGATAAAGCACAAGCCTTACAGGGTAAGTGCTAAGGAACGAATCATCATAAAGGATCAAATAGACTAGATGTTGAAGAAGGAATAATTAGACCATCTTCAAGTCCCTGGTCCTTTCCCGTTATATTGGTCAAAAAACGAGATGGCAAATACAGATTTTGTGTGGATTACAGGAAATTAAATGAAGTAACAGTGAAGGATGTTTATCCAATCCCAAGAATTGATGATGTAATGGATTCTCTCCAAGGATCCAAGTACTTCTCAGCAATAGATCTCAAATCGGGATATTGGCAAGTCGAAATTGAAGAGAGAGACAAAGAGAAGACGGCTTTCACTACGGCACATGGGTTATATGAATTCAACGTGATGCCTTTTGGACTTTGTAACGCGCCTGCTACCTTTGAGAGAAATATGGAGAATATGCTTGGAAATCTGAGATGGCAAATTTGTTTGTGTTATCTGGATGATGTTATCATATATAGCCCGGATTTTCCATCGCACCTCAAAAGACTCGAAGATGTTTTCGTGAATCTAATTTAAGATTAAACGACAAAAAATGCCGATTTGTTTTTGAAGAATTGGAGATTCTCGGCTATATAACGAGCAAACATGATATAAAACCCGCGGAACATAACATCAAAGCTATCAGAAATTTTCCTCGGCCCACAAAGGTCAAAGAAGTACAATCATTTTTGGGAATGTGCTCATATTATAGAAAATTTATCAAAGATTTCTCAAAAATTGCTGACCCTTTGACCAACCTTATTAAAAAAAAGTGTATCATTTACCTGGACAGAAAGGCAAGAGGAAGCGTTTCAAACCCTAAAAACAGCACTATTAAGTCCACCAATCTTAGGGCACTTCAATCCAAATGCGCCTACTTATATTCATACTGATGCGTCCAACATCGGCATAGGTGCAACTCTTGTCCAAGACATCGGTGGTGAAGAGAAGGTGATCTCATATTTGAGTCGTACCCTGAGTAAAGGGGAGCAAAATTATTCAACCACTGAAAAAGAATGTCTGGCCATTGTCTGGTCAATGTCAAAATTACGACCCTACCTTTATGGAAGACACTTTAAAATAGTAACAGACCATCACGCCTTATGCTGGCTCAAAAACTTGAAGGATCCAACAGGTCGATTGGCAAGATGGGCATTGAAAATTCAAGAATATGACTTCGATATAATACATAAATCGGGAAAGAAGCATCTGGACGCCGATGGCTTATCTAGGGGACCCTTACCAGAAACTGATTGGGATGAGGATTTTGAAAGGCTATTTTTAAATCAAATAACAGACGAAGAGGATAAATTTATCGAAAGTATTAAGAAAAACCTTAATGGAAGCAGGCGATCAATTGCGCAAAACTTTAAAGAAGAAGATGGATGCCTCTTTAAGAAAAACCCGAACCCTGAAGGCAGGGCGTGGTTGCTTGTGGTTCCAGAGAAGAAAAAGAGAGAAATTATGAAAGAATATCACAATCATATGTCGAATGGCCATCTGGGCGTCGCCAGAACCATGTACCGAATAAAGAGTAAATACTTTTGGCCATCCATGCTAAAGGATGTCTCAGAATTCGTTAAGACGTGTCACCTTTGCCAAAGTAGGAAAATCTCAAACCAATTACCTTCTGGACTACTACAGCCCATCCCCCCAGCCAACTTTCCTTTCGAAAGAATTGGAATTGACTTTGTTGGTCCACTGCCATCTACGAAAAACAGGAAAAAATGGATAATTGTGCTGACGGACTACTACACTAGATATGCAGAAACAAGAGCAGTCTCAGAAGCAACAGTGAAAGAAGTTTCTAAATTTCTAGTAGAGGATATTTTTCTCCGGCACGGAGCCCCACAATATCTTATTAGTGACAGAGGCACTCAATTTACCAGTAATTTAATGAAAGAGGTGATGAAAACGTGCAAGATTAAACATTGCTTCACAACGAGCTATCATCCCCAGACTAATGGATTGACAGAGCGGTTAAATAGAACATTGATCAATATGCTCAGTATGTATGTGAACACTGATCAGAAGAATTGGGACGAAATACTCCCATTCATCACTCACGCTTACAATACTACAATTCAGGAAACCACAGGATATTCTCCCTTTTTCCTGATGTTTGGAAGAGAACCCACGTCTCTTTTGGACGACAGGAATATCTCGGTGGACATTGACAAGGATGATTATGATGAATACATAAAACATCACTTAGACAAAATAAACAGAACAAGAAAATTAGTTATTAACAACACAATAAAGACTCAAGAAAGAATGAAAAAGAACTATGACAAGAAACACATGGAAAGAAGCTACGAACCAGGAGAATTAGTAGCAGTTTGGACACCAATTAGGAAAATAGGAAAGTGTGAGAAACTACTGAGAAAATATTTTGGCCCATATAGAATATTAAAGAAGCTGTCCAACGTAAATTACTTAATTGAACCAAAAGATAATCCTGGCCAAGACCCATTGATTGTCCATGTCTCAAGAATCAAACCCTATTTTGAAAGAATTGATGAGGTCAATCACGAGGACGTGACGACCTCTGGAGAAGGGGAAGTGTTACATCATGATTAATGGCGTATTTCTTATATTATTTTTATTATATTTGAAATTTAAATTATATATTTATTTATTTTTATATAAAATATTCTATGATATTTATTTAAAACAGATTATTTAGATTATCATCATTTGTATTTAGGTACACGTGTGACTTCACTGCTCTCTTTGATGTGAGAAAATAAATAAACGATTCTGGAGGCTACTTAAAGTAGACTTATCTCATTATTCCCTTATATAAATTTGTAGGATGGTTGAAACACGCTCTGGTAAGATGCAAGACCCAGTACAGGAGAGAATCATGGCTGAAGAGTCTGCCAAGCCGCAACCTGGTGCAACAATATGTATGACACGACTAAAACCTTCTTCAGTAAAATTTTGTAATTATAATCTGAATAATAAATGAAACCAACTATTTTGATTGAAAAATATTCTGCTCAATATATTGCAACATGGAAAATTAGGTAAGACAAAAACTTCAGGAAGAGACAACAATTTATTTCAGGCATGAACAAACTATGAGTGGTAAACAAAAAAATAAGCCACGAGGGAAATTTTCAGAGTAGCAAAATATAAACATTAAAATGACCACTCTGTTAATAAAAATAATAAAATTAATAAATACTTTGTTAAAATATATTCATTGAATAGGAAAATATTGGGATTTTGAGCAAAAGGTCAATTTTGTTTATTATAAAGTTTCCAAAATTAGCGTGAAAATTACTCTTCTACGGTAAAATTTGATAATATCATCATATAGGTATTTTGTAATAATATATTTTATTTATATATTTACCCACACATAGACTAAACATTTCCTAATCTAAATAAATGTTGGGTAATTATTAATTGCATATACTGATTCATATTGTTATATTAAGGTTGATTAATATTTATATAATACAAATATCTCTAATATTATATATTCTTGAAAATCGCCAAATTATATGAACATATTATATATCTTATTCTTTTAAAAAATTGATCATTGAAATTTGTATGGGTTGTATGTCTCACTTATATATAATGGACGTAAAGATTTCTCAGAATGTATTTCCCGATGTTTCAAGAAGTTATATATGAAGAATAGAGGCAAATAATTCCAAACTGAAGTTGTCAAATGTTTTAATGCTAATATAGACCTTTGGAAACAATTTAGTGACACCAAATAGGAATCTTTGTAGATTCGTCTCTAAATCATCCTTCCCATTATTCTTTCTCAAAAGGTTTTTAAACTCTCTTTCCTATCTCTCAGCTGAACCATTTGTGCTAGGATTATACGGACTGGTCTTAGTGTGCCGTATACCATTCATTTTGGTAAATTGCTCGAATTCACCGGAGACAAACTGTCTTCCGTTATCTGTAACCAAAAATTAGGACAATCCAAATCTGGCAAAAATTTCTCTAAGTTGATTTATAATCGTTTTGCTGGTAATATCTTTGATGATAAAAATTTCTATCCACTTTGAGTATGCGTCCACGAGAACCAAAAACATTCTTCCCATGAACGGACCCGCTAAATCAAGATGAAGTCGATGCCACGGTTTTTCGGGCCAAGTCCATTCCGAGATGATAGCCGGGGGCATGCTTGCCGATTCTTGGCATACTCTACATTCTCTAGTTAACTCCTCGATGTTACTGTCTATGCCTGGCCACCAGAAAATACCGTCTGGCAATCATCTTCATTTTAACAATCCGCATGTGTATTTCATGCAAGTCATTTAAAATTAAAGATCTTAATTTTCGAGGAATTGCCACTCTTTCACGCCATTGAAGACAACCAAACTCCAAACTTAATTCCTCATTGATCTTATAATGAGGAGCTAGTGGGTTTTCTCTCGGTACCCTTGTGAATTTCCAGTTGCCTTCTCTAACACTCCTCAATACTATAGACAGTATTTTTTATTGGGGCGTCTCATATGCCACCTCCATAAAAGAGAACGGTAACTCATTTAAATTCCTGAGAAGAAGTACCTGGTCTTCATCAAGAGACTCTCTGACACTCGATTCTAAAGGAAGACGTGACAATGCGTCAACATTGGAATTATCACTAGTTTTCGAAATTCCACAGTATAATTAAATGCAGCTAATTTTAAGGACCATCTTTTAATTCTGGATGATGCACATATGGGAATTGGTTTATGAGGTGAAAATATATGAATTAAGGGTCGGTTGTCTGTGACCAATAAAAATTTTAGTCCCAGTAAGTATTGTATGAATTTCTCAACGCCAAAAGTTATGCTCAAAGCTTTCTTTTCTAGTTGAGAGAAACGTTTTTCCGCTTCAGTTAATGTTCTAGAAGCAAAAGCTATAGGGCATTCTTCCTTTCTATCATTTCTATGACTCAGAATTACGCCTAGTCCATAGTCCATTAATAATGATTTACATTTTTTAAATAACATTAATAACAATAAATAACAATTTTTATTCAAAAGTTGATAGAATAGCGCTAAAATGTTTGCTATATTCTTTATGAATATATAATAATAAATTAAGAGTCCTATGAAAGATCTTAATTGCGAAACATTCTTTAGATTCAGGCGCCTATATCACTGCTTTAATTTTATTTTCTAAGGGATGCAGTCCATATTTATCTATTTTAAACCCTAAATATTCCACCGATTTCTTTTTAAATTTACAATCATATCTGTTTAACTTTAAACCTTTTTTCTAGCAATCATCTAAACACTAGATCCAACTTTTGTTCATGATCTTCAAAGTTTTTTCCTGCAACCAAAATATCATCTATGTAGCAGGCCACACCTGGCAAATCAGCAAATAGACCTTCCACAATCCTCTGAAATTTATTTGGTGCTACCGCTACGTCTTATGGTAGTCTTATATATATATAATAATAAATAGTTATTTAATTTTATAGTTCAGTTTTGTATTAAGATTATCTTCACTATTATGATCATTTAAATTCAAATTATAAAATTTGTAAAATGTTATTAATTTGTAGATAGAGGGAGAAAAAAAAAATCCTTTACTTCTAATACATCCTCAAGTTAATTATATATTTATAATTAATAACAATAAAAATTAACAACGTAACGTCTATTACATCGGCTTTTACACGTCATTTAGACATACTCTAATCCTATATATAGAATAATCGAAGAGAGAATATATATAATAGTTAGAAAAAAAGAGAGAAAGACAGAACCATGCACTTTTAATCAAACTAATAATAAGGAAAAAAAAAGTTTTGTAAAGAAGGTAGATAAGATTGTTAGTATATATATATATATTTTTTTATAATTTTATATTTTATCCTTTTTTTTTTTAAAGATTTTTAAAGGTTTTTTTTATTTTATAATATGATTATAAATAGTTGTATTTAGTAATATATCTATAGTATGAATTAACTTTTGTTATAAGTTTGGATATTATGTTTTGAAACCCTAATGGTAGACCAGACATACACAAAAAACTTTAAATTGAAATAAATTGGAAAAAGAGATCTGCTGGACCGGGGATCTTCAGATAAAAGTCCAACGACATTTCACCCCTTCTTTATTATGTCATAGATCTCTTTTAAACCGGATTTTATGTGTTAATATTAAGTTGTTTCAGTGAAATATTTAAATGAACATATATAACAGATACAAGTGTTAACAAATTCAAACTGTAAACCTACCTCGACCGCGGCGTCCTCCATTGTGAATATCTATTTCTGGCTGACACATTGCTCCTTAAGTTTCAAAATTAGAATCACTGTTATAATTTTGTTATATAGTTTCTACACTATATATATATATATATATATATATATATATATATATATATATATATATATATATAGTGTAGAAACTATATAACAAATTTATAACAGTGATTCTAATTTTAAAAACTTAAGGAGCAAACTGATAATAATGATAACTTATATCAGTTAGATTTGATTAGATTAGCAAGCTAAATCTAAATTAATTATAATAATAAATAGTTATTTAATTTTATAGTCCAGTTTTGTATTAAGATTATCTTCACTATTATGATCATTTAAATACAAATTATAAAATTTGTAAAATGTTATTAATTTGTAGATAGAGAGAGAAAAAAAAAAAATCCTTTACTTCTATTACATCCTCAAGTTAATTATATATTTATATATTTAAATATATAATTAACTTGAGGATGTAATAGAAGTAAAGGATTTTTTTTTTTCTCTCTCTATCTACAAATTAATAACATTTTACAAATTTTATAATTTGTATTTAAATGATCATAATAGTGAAGATAATCTTAATACAAAACTGGACTATAAAATTAAATAACTATTTATTATTATATATATATATATATATATATAAGAAAACAACCTCTTTGTTGTGTTTATATCAACAACAGCTTTGGCTTCTTCCACTAACATTACTTGTAAGTAAGCCTGTGATAGGTCTAGAGTCGAAAATACGGTGCTTCTAGATAATTTTAAAAAGATCTTATCGATCGATGGAAGGGGATGCCTTTCTAATTCTATTGCTTCATTAGCTGTACATCTAAAATCACCACATATCCTTACACTACCATCCTTTTCTAATACTGGTACTATTGGAGCGGTCCAATATGCATGAACTATAGGTTATAAACAAACACCATATTATCACATTTATTATCATTGGGCTACCCAAAAAACTTTATTTTGAGACACTTTCATAACCCTTTACAAACAGCCGTTAATCATAGTTATAAATCTATTTGCACTATTCCTTTTTCCCCTCAGAGCCTCAACATATCCAATTATCTAAAAAACTTTGGTATCCGCACCTTCTACTCCAATACTCCTAATTTAGGCACATTACTTAGAAACCCTATCACCAAAAACAGTTTCCCCCTAAAACCCATACACTTCAATAATGCAGTCTACTCATTAAAATGTAATAATTGCTCTAGCCTATACATAGGAGAAACTGGTAGACACATAAAAGACAGAATTGATGAACATATCCGAAATATCAGAAATAATGACCCTAGATCCCTCATAGCCCAACACATTTCAAACACAGGACATACTTTTAATACAATAGAACCCCGTTCACATTTTTCTAACATTCAGCATAAATATAAAAGATTGGTTGTCGAGGCGCTGCTATCTCTGAAATATAATAGCATCAATAGGCACATAGAGATTCCGGAACTTTATAATGAAATATTTACATAAGCTGTTCACACAACAACCTATAGATTCTTTAACTAGTAGATTAAACCATATATTAGCATAATCACATTTCTCCTATTACCTGATTTGTATATCATACATAAAACTTAAATTTTATCTCTCTAAAAAATAATAGTTTTCTTGTTTATGCTAATCACCTGTATATATATATAGACGTATCTTGATTCTCTGTGTAGTGTTATTCCTGTAGAAGGGCGACATTGTGCCCGAAAGCTCGAACGCATGTTCATAAAAAGAAACTTATCCTCTTTGTCTTTGAGTGTTCTCTCTTTACCTTATTACCTTGTGTTTATAACCTACTAGCCGAATGACCCGGGCAACGCCCGTGTTTTACCCGATTGAATGTTTTTATTCAAATACTATTTGTTACAATTATCATATTAGTTACGTATTGTGGACGTGTATAGTTGACAAACATACATACATACATACGCTGACTTTTATATATATAGGGATAATAATATAAATGAGTTTTAAAAATTGTAAAAAAGAAAAAAATGCATCGGCCGGGAATCGAACCCAGGCCGCCCGCGTGGCAGGCGAGCATTCTACCACTGAACCACCGATGCTTATAAGAAATGGCCCTATTTGGGTATTTATTCCATTCACAAAAGCAAACGATGACTGAATTGTTGATGACTCTGATACTTGTATTTATAACTAGCCGAATGGCCCGGGCAACGCCCGGGTTTTACCCGAGTGCGTATATATTTTAAAAACGTTTTAATTCAAATACTATTCATTACAATTATAAATTGGCGCCATGGATATCACTCTTGTGAAACGTCCCGTTCCAAACTGTGTGTTTTTAAAATGTTTTAATTAAAATACTATTCGTTACAATTATAAATTGACGCCGATTTTATTTTTATTCAAATATTAGTGCTTTATAATGGCTATCTCCTTGATGTTACCGATTTAAAAGTTTATTTATTTTATTTAAAGAAACATATTTTCATTTAAGTATTGTTATTTATATATATTTCAAAAGATTAAGTAATTGTGCAAAACGATAATTGCCTTAAAAAGAAATTGCCTTAAAAAAATAAACATTCGCGGTGATTTTGTCTTGCATTCGTTTATACAATTATTATATATATTGACATCATATATTAACTTTATGAACGGAAAAATATGTCCAGGGTAGCCTAGTGGTCATGGCATCTGCCCGGTAAGCGGAAGGTCGTGGGTTCGATTCCCATCCCTTGACACTTTTTTTATTTTATCCATTCTGACCAAAATATATCCGTGAACTTCACACAGTGAACTTCACACAGACAGAATAAGGCAATTATATAATTATATATTTATAATTATGTTAGCATAATGAATTAGTCAGTATTCCCATGGTCTCCAGCGAAGAGGTGTGAATTGACTTTTTGAAAATATACATAATTATAAAGATAGAAGCTTCTATAGAAATAAATAAAATAAGCCGAAATAGCTCAGTTAGGAGAGCGTTAGACTGAATATCTAAAGGTCCCTGGTTCGATCCCGGGTTTCGGCATCATTTTTTAATTTCATCCGTGACAGAGGCCAGGAAAGACGGTCGTGACTATATATATTAATAATCCAAATTGTGTCTTATCATTAGATTTGGTCGTATTACCTTGTGTTTATAATCTACTAGACGAATGACCCGGGCAACGCCCGGGTTTACCCGATTATATGTTTTATTCAAACACTATTCATTACAATTATAAATTGGCGCCGTGGATGTCACTCTTGTGAAACGTCCCGCTCCAAACGTTACATGTAAATTAGGTCAGCTGATATTACCTCCCATCTTCACCGCTAGAGGCGCTGCTCGGGAGCAAAAGGGCGAACTCGACGAATATTCGGGATAGAGACCTGAAAATTTCACTATAAGTTTTTCCAGATTCTACTCTATATACTGTTAAAATTTCTGCCAGAGATTAGTTACGTAATAAATCTTCAAATCGAGCGAGCGTCTATAAATATTTCGATTTAGATCAAGTATTCTAATTCTTAAGCGAACACTATTATTAATAAAATATTGAGAAGATTTCGATTTTAAACGTATTTATAACCTTGATAGAGGGCGCCGTTCGTGAGCTAAGTAGAATAATTTGAATATATAGTTTTAATAATTAATTTATATATAATTTAAAATAGCCTATCGTTTTCCTCGTCTTTTTTTTTTTTTTTACCTATGTATGGAAATTTTGGTACTGTAAAAAAAAAACTTTGCTTCAATAATATTTTAAAAAAACACCCAGGATAAGTTTCGAACCAAGGTTGTGGAAATACGAAGCCGTACACCTAACCATTAAGCTACGCTTGGCATCATAAATATTCGCATGTAAAGCTATTTCAGGCCTTACATATTTCTAACGACCTTTTTGAAACATGGAAATTATAATACTTCAAATAAATAGAAATAGAGTGAACACAAATAAAACATACCAAATATATCAGAATTAGAGCAGTTATTTTAAACGGCGAATTAGATCAGTTATATCTAAAAATGAAAATATATAAATAAATAAAACATACCAAATATTTCAAGAGCAGTTATTTTAAACGGCGAATTAGATCAGTTATATCTTAAAATGAAAATATATAAATAAATAAAACCTGCCAAATATTTCAAATTAGAGCAGTTATTATATAAATATTTACATTATATGTGTTATTAAGCGAGCTATTATTAGTTATTTTAAACGGCGAATTAGATCGGTTATATCTAAAAATGAAAATATATAAATAAATAAAACCTACCAAATATTTCAAATTAGAGCAGTTATTATATAAATATTTATATTATATGTGCTATTAAGCGAACTATTATTAGTTATTTCAAACGGCGAATTAGATCAGTTATATCTAAAAATGAAAATATATAAATAAATAAAACCTACAAATATTTCAAATTAGAGCAGTTATTATATAAATATTTATATTATATGTGTTATTAAGCGAACTATTATTAATAAAATATTGAAAAGATTTAGATTTTAAACGTATTTATAACCTTTTAGTACTTGATAGAGGGCGCTGTTCGTGAGCTAAGTAGAATAATTTGAATATATAGTTTTTGTTGAAGATATTAATCTGTGATTTTGAATGTTTCTTTTTGACCAGTACTTTTGTTTTGTTTTTGCCTTTTCCTAAAATGTTTCTTTCTTCTTCTTAATTATTATTTGTTCTATATGTAAAGCTTTGTTTTTGATACTTGAATAAACAAATTCAAGTTTATTATATTTTTTGTGTGCTTTTAAAGTTAAAACACAACAGGTTATGGACCCAACCACGCATTCACTGCGAAATATAACAAAAACGAAGCAACGGTAAGCCTAAAAAGAATTATATTTTGTTTATCACGTTAAATTTTATATTTGTAATGGCTGGAATGGATAATATTAAAATGGGTATGAATATTCCCAAATTGGAAGGATTAATAAACTGGTCAGAATATAATAAAAATATAAAATTGCTTTTAACAATAAACAAAGTAATAGGCGTTGTTGATGGAACATATAGAAAGTCAATAAAACAAGAAACAAATGAAGAAAAAGAGGCATATGTAAAATGGGAAAGTGAAGATGCAATATCCCAATTGTTATTTACAACAAGTGTGATGCCTGATGTAAGTCAACTAATCATTCCCTGCTCAAGTGCTAAAGATATGTGGGACAAATTGTTAAGTGTCTATGAACAAAGCTCTGGTCAAAGATTAGACATGCTCTATAATCAATTCTTTAATTTTAAGAAGGATCCTACAGATGATATTTCAAAGCACATTTCAAAATTAAGTGAAAGTTTAATCAGTGAAAGATGCAATGAACAAGATGAAGACATTTGGATTGGTGACTCAGGAGCTACTAACCACATTACAAGAAATGCAAGTTTTTATACTTCTTATAAGGATTTTCCTACCCAACAGACTGTTAAAGTTGGAAGTAATGAAAAATTGATAGCTTATGGAAGTGGAACTATAACAATTGAAACTTGTGTAAAAGGTAAATGGCAAACTCACTACCTAACTGATGTATGGTATGTTCCCAATTTCAGTCGTAATGTGATGTCATTACAGTCCACATTGGATAAAGGATTTGAAATGAAAATGGATAAAAAAGGTTGTAAACTTTTTAAGACAACAACTGGAGAAGTTATTGTAGAAGGGAAAAGACTACCAGGAGGCTTGTATGGTATGTTAATAACAAGTATCAAACCTGAAAAGCTGCAGAAGTCAATTTAACCAAAACTCAAAATGTCAATATGCTACAACTATGGCATGAAAGATTTGGACATCAAAATAAAAGGCATGTTCAAAAATGGCTTAAAGAACAAGGAATAGATGCAGTCATGGACAATGAACCTTGCGAGGCATGCATTTATGGCAAACAACATAGACTGAGTTTTGGATCAAGAGAACAATATGCTTCTACTCAACCTGGAAACTTAATTCATGTAGATGTATGTGGCCCTATGCAGGAGGTTTCGAAAGGAGGGATGAGATACTTTGTATGTTTCAAAGATGATTTTACAAAATACCGATCAGTGTATTTCCTAAAAGAAAAGTCACAAGTCATTGAAAAGCTAGAACAATTTATCTTGGAAACAAAGACTACTGGACATAAAGTGAAAGAAATTCTCACAGATGGAGGAAAGGAGTTTGTAAATAAAGAAACCTCAAAAATTACAAACAAGTATGGTATTAATCATAGGATCACAATGCCATATACTCCACAACAGAATGGTTCAGCGGAAAGAGAAAACAGGACTTTAATAGAAGCAGCTCGTTCAATGATATATGCCAAAAATATGAGCCTAAAGCTGTGGGCAGAGGCAGTTAATACTGCTACATATGTTTTGAATAGAACAGGACCAACACAAATTGAGGGAAAGACACCTTATGAACTATTGTTTGATAAAAAACCAGCAGTTGATCATCTTCGAATATTTGGAACTGAATGTTTTGTTCATGTGTCTGATGAAAAGA
Organism: Cordylochernes scorpioides; assembly: GCA_030710605.1. Classification (NCBI taxonomy): domain Eukaryota; kingdom Metazoa; phylum Arthropoda; class Arachnida; order Pseudoscorpiones; family Chernetidae; genus Cordylochernes; species Cordylochernes scorpioides. Next base: position 122,642,135 of record CP092865.1, on the reverse strand, counting down.
GAAGAAAGTTAGATGCCAAAAGCGAAAAAGGTATTTTAGTTGGTTATTGCAGTAACAAGGATGGGTATCGAATCTGGATACCGAACTCAAACAAAGTTGTCACAAGTAGGGATGTAATATTCAAGGAAACTATACCAACATTTAGCCTTGATATTGAAAAGAGAAATAAGGAACTTTCAAGTAATCAGATTGATGAACAAAATGATACTCAAGATATTGAGAAAATTGAAAGCAATGTTCAAACATCAGACGTATACAATCTAAGAGATCGATCAAATATATCAAAACCTCAATGGTATATTGATGCTGAAATAAATATTGCTGAAGGTCTTGAACCCAAGACATACAAAGAAGCAATGGATTCTCCAAATGCACAATTTTGGAAAGAAGCAATGAATGAAGAAATGAATTCTTTAACGGAAAATGATGTATACGAATGCACAACATTACCACTTGGCCAAAAACCATTTGATTGTAAATGGGTATTAAAGACCAAATTGAATTCTAAAGGAGAGATTACAAGATATAAGGCAAGACTGGTGGCAAAAGGGTTTGCACAAAAGAAGGGTATAGATTATGAAGAAACATTTAGTCCTGTGGCAAGACATGACACCATAAGAACTCTTTTAGCAATTGCTGCTAATGAAGACTTAAAATTGGTACAGTTTGACATAAAGACAGCTTTTCTATATTGAGACTTACAAGATCAAATTTATATCAAACAACCTGAAGGATTCAACAATGGAACAGATCTTGTATGGAAATTGAAGAAAAGTCTCTATGGACTTAAACAGTCACCAAGATGCTGGAATCAGAAAATAGTCAACTTCATGAAAGAAAGATGTCTGAAGGAAAGTACAGCTGACCCCCGTTTATTCTTCAGAAAAACAAATGATCAACTACTCATTATTGCCATATATGTTGATGATGGAATCATTGCTGGTACAAATGAACAGGAAATCAAAGAATTTCTTGATGAACTAATGTTTTCATTTAAGATCACAAGTGAACCATTAAATTACTTTTTGGGTATTGAGATAGAGCGGCAACCGGATGGGTCAATCTTCATAAATCAAAAGGCATATATAAAAAGAATTCTTGAGAAATTCAATATGTCTCAAGCGAATAAAGTGGGAACACCAACTGATAATTCTACTGTTCCTGGGGAAGCAGAGATTCTAGAAAATGTTCCCTTTCGTGAAGCGATTGGTAGTCTGATGCATCTGAGCTGCTTAACAAGACCCGATATCACTTTTGCACTGAATAAAGTTTCTCAAAAACTTGCAGCACCAACAAAATATGACTGGGAAGCAGTTAAACCAATCTTCAAATATCTACTGGGTATGAGGAACATTTGAAATCTGATTAAGGGGAAGTGTTGAGGATATTAATCTGTGATTTTAAATGTTTCTTTTTGACCAGTACTTTTGTTTTGTTTTTGCCTTTTCCTAAAATGTTTCTTTCTTCTTCTTAATTATTATTTGTTCTATATGTAAAGCTTTGTTTTTTGATACTTGAATAAACAAATTCAAGTTTATTATATTTTTTGTGTGCTTTTAAAGTTAAAACACAACAGTTTTAATAATTGATTTATATATTTTTTAAAATAGCCTATCGTCTTCCCCGTTATTTTTACCTATGTATGGAAATTTTGGTTTGGATTAGTGAACTACTGCGAATTTGTATACCGGACATACAAACACACAAACATTCATTTTTATATATATAGATAATCCAAATTGTACCTTATCATTAGATTTGGTCTTATTACCTTGTGTTTATAACCTATAATCCAAATTGTGTCTTATCATTAGATTTGGTCTTATTACCTTGTGTTTATAATCTACTAGCTGAATGACCCAGGCAACGCCCGGGTTTTACCCGATTAAATGTTTTATTAAAATACTATTCTTTACAATTATAAATTGGCGTCGTGGATGGCACTCTTTTGAAACGTCCCGCTTCAATCTTTGTGTGTTTTTAAAATACAAAAATAAAAATGTAAATTTTCACAACGATATTTGAAAATTGTATTATTTAGATTTTTTGTATGAATATATTTTAAATCTGATATATACATAAAATGATATGATAATGATAGCAAGTGATTTCTTGTTCCTACCCTGTCCTTACGTCACTCAAGGTCATCGTCGCGCCACGTGGTGGCGCAGCAAACGGTGACACCTGAATGGCGCTCTCCTATTGGCTCGTTACGATCACGCCACCAAAAGCAAACGGTGACAGAACGCATGACGCTGATAACTGTATATAGAATAATAAAAAGAAAACGGTGACAGAATTAAGAAAGAATGCATGACGCTGATAACTGTATATATTAATAATCCAAATTGTACCTTATCAAATCTATATTCTATTCACACTCTGGCGAAATATACTCGTGTAAAACACTGGCATTGCTCATTATACAATAATAGCCATAACAATATGTCGTCTGTCAACAATACGTCCTCTGTCAACAATATGTCGTCTGTCAACAATATGTCGTCTGTTCACAATATGTTGTCTGTCCGTCTGTAGAGAAAAATGCCAATAAGTGTGATAACCTATATTTACTCTCCAAGATGTGCCTTTGTTGGTGTTCGTCTGCAACTTCCATTTTTGCCAAATAACTCAATATTTACTTTTGAAATTAGACAATTGCAGGATATGATGAGACAAAAAAAAGTAAATGTCTTGTTCATAGGTCATGCACATAAAATTAAGGAAGTTGTACTTTTCAGCATGTATATCGGGATTCAGACATTAACTCTGGAAGATACACTCATGGACAAAACTTAAGGAAGTTGTACCTTTCAGCGTGTATATCGGGATTCAGACAATAACTCTGGAAGATATTACAGTGACCTTTATTGAAGACACACCAGATAACCAAAGTGAACAAAATTGCCTCTGTCTATTTAAAAAAAAAGAAGACCGTCAGCATATCAAAGAATTTCTTCTTCCTTAAGTACTGTCCATGAGTGCAATTAATCTTTTGGCCAATATTTACTTAGCCAAATCATAAACATTTTGTCTGAAGGTCTGTTGCGTACAGTGAGAGTGGACTACTGGTGTTTCAACAGATCGGAGCGGCCAAGACATCAATGCAACAAAGATTAAAACAACATCGGGTAGACTTTCAAAACCACCAATTGGATTCAAAGAATGAAAGACAAAATTGATAGAGCAAAATTTGGATTATAGATTGTAATACAAGAAAATAAGACCTAATCCAAATAATTTATTAGTGTGTGACGTTTCGGCAACAGCATTGTCACCATCATCAGAAAAAATATCACAGCAAGTTCTTAAATAGTACTTTTATCTTGTTTAAACACTTGATAACAGTACTATTTAAGAACTTTCTGTGATATTTTTCTCATTTATTCTTTTGTCTGATGATGGTGACAATGCTGTTGCCGAAACGTCACACACTAATAAATTATTTGGATTAATTTCGGAAACATACACCTCCTCCTATATGCCGACGATATTGTTTTGATCGGTGATTCTAAAATAAACCTTCAATTGAAAATCAATATACTGAAAACCTATCTAGAAACTAACTTACTAACTCTGAACGAAAACAAGTCAAGAATAATGGTTTTCCGTAATGGAGGAAAGGTGGCGCGTTCAGAAAGATGGTATTGGGGTCAAAGTCCTTTAAGTGTTACATCAAAATATACGTACCTGGGCTACCCGCTCACCCCTTCGATTTCTTTCACTCAAGTTGCCTTAAATTATAGAGGCAGGACCATGGCCGCGATGGGTGCTGTGGGGGAGATTATTTTGAAGTCCAAGCTCAAATCCTTCCATACAAGTATGAGATTGTTGGATTCAATGATCTTGACAGTCCTACTCTATGCGGCTCCAATCTGGGCACATGATCAAGCCTTAATCTTAGATAGAATCCAGGATACCTTTCTCAGACTTTTCTGTGCCTTCCAAGCTATACTCCGGGCTATATTTTGAGGGCCGAAACAGGAAGATACTCTCTTGATATCACAGTGAAAAACTAACTTTAAAATTCTGGACTAGAATTCTGAAAATGGACGGCAGCGGCTACCTTTAATATGTTTGGCACATTTGCGGGACATTTCAATTTCTTCAAAACAGAATATCGGACTGGTAAAAAGTATAACAGAGCTACTTAATAACACCGGCTTCTCATGGCTTGTTGGATGTACAAACTTCAATATTCTACAAAGATACATCCCCCTAATTATTAGAACGGCAACCGATCAGTCCTTGCAGCTGGATTATGTAAGAATAAGAAAATCAGTACTCTACTCTCACTATAAATACTTTCATTCATCACCTACAATGGAATGCTATCTGAATGACAATATCCCCCTAACCTTAAAGAGAATCATTGGACAAGTAAGAAGCCTTTTTGTAGTACAGAGAATTAATCATGTTTCACTTTTGAAAACTAAGACCATAAAATGCACCTTATGCAACGGTGAATTTAGTCTCGATTTTCCACACTACATGTTCTACTTTACGGCAATGGAAGAAGAAAGAGAAATTCTTCGTCAAGAGACCGGCTATAATAGCAATTCGCCTTATGTTTTAATGGCAAAAGTCGTAAAATCCAGACCCTTTGCATTCGCTTTTTATAAATACTGGAAATCAGCTCAATCAAAATATTTAGCACAGACACCGGATCAACTCGATAATTGGTCGAGGTCAATACCCAATATTTGTATATAACTACGATGCTAATTTGTTATTTATTTATTTTGTCCTACAGAGAGAATCCTGTATGGCACGTGTGCCCAATAAAGGCTATTGTTGTTGTTGTTGTAAATTATTTGGATTAAGTCTTATTTTCTTGTAATGAAAGACAAACAAACATGACAATAACAACCTAGGCAGCACATATAATTGCCGGTGTGAAGTTTTACATATTCCCTATGGTGAAGTGTACTTCATGACTGGCTCACATTATAAATACATATATAAAATCAAAGATCACCTCTCCAGTCAAAATAGACGTCAAATCTAGATACCATCTATTGACCGTCGCTGCAAACTAGCGGCCTCAGGTTGGTGACGCATCTCAGTTTACCAAAGCTGGTGCTGTTGCCTTGTCACCGACCTGTTTTGACGCTAGTTTGTGACGACAGTTAATAGATGCATCTAGATTTGACGTCTATTTTGACTGGAGAGGCAACCTTCGCTTTTATAGCTCAATTTCCTCTCGGCAAATTTCCATCTATAAGACATGTGTCAGGAGGCACCTCTCCCTTCGATTGTGCATCAGAACCATGTCCCTAGTAAAACCTTTACAAGCCACAACACCAGTTTGGGGAAATTCAGACAACAACCTGTACACCATGGCATCAGTACAGGGGCACATCATCCTACAAAGTTTTTTACTGGGGTGATGAGGATGATGCACAGTTGAAGGGAGAGGTGCCTCCTGTGGTACATCCTCTTTGTTATATTATGTTCGTATACCAAGTGTATTGATGGTCACATTTCATGTAAAGTTCTAACAACTTATGTGATTTTGTTAAATTAGAAAAGCAAAACCTTTATTATAATTTGGCATTTGTTTCCATTAATATATCTGTACCAAATGTAGCACTTTAAAACAACACACTTATCACCCCAGTGTATTGGTGGTGATAACATCAGTTTTGGCAAATTCCATGCAAGGATGGCCTTTTATCTGGTGTTGTGTGACCTCCATTGTGTTCTGTACTTGAGCGAAACATGCATTGTTTTAATGTATTTTTAAAGGGAGAGGTGCCACTTTTGGTACATCAATATCGTCCCCCTGCAACTATTTATTGTTTTTCACAAACTCACAAAATATTATTTTCTGAAAATAGACTAATTCAAGGGGGTCGGTGTGGTCTTTGACTGCTACGACCCGGGATCGAATCCCGCATTGGGCACTTTTTTTTTATATAATAAAAAAAAGACTGCTCCAATGGCCCCCGATTCATGCAAAATTCCAACCCCACCAGCGAGTGCAAGTAACCAAACGGAGCTCTGGCACATTTGTAAGTGCAAAGTCGAACTGCTTTTCACATGTGTAGACATGTGGACACTTACAGTAAAAGCAATCGTTAACTGCCCACCATTATTATCATGGGCTGTACCACGTGTACTAGGGATAATAAAAAAAGACTAATTCAAAACAAACGGCCGAAACATTTAGAAATAAGGAAGAAATAGAGGTAAGTGTGATCGAGCAATGTGTCGTCTGTTTTACATTTGTTTCCTCTCATACCCGCGGATGTCTACACGGGAAATAATCAAATGATACAATCCCATATAAATTAAACAAGTTTGCCTATTTTGACGGCAAGAAAAAAAAAGTTTTAAATATATACAAATCATTTACAGCATTTAAAAAATAATTTTAAAAAAATGTATGCAAATATTCCGTAAAATATTAAAAGTAAATGCGCGAGTGTTGTGAATATTATTTTACAAATTTAGAATCTGCTCAAAATGTGCGGGGAAGAAAAGCGCGGCCCCAGTGTTGACGAAGATCTTGACAGAATGGAACAAGCTTGGCGAACCATCGACGCCGGTCTCCGAGACATCTTCAATGGACGCCAGCTGAGTTCCGCCCAGGCCGGTCAACTTGTGGAGGACATCTCTTTCTTCACCAATATTGTCGAGACGGACAGAAATAGCGGCCACATCGAATTGTTCGGCTTTTCGGAATTCGTTGATCGGCTGAATGACTTCCTTAAGAACCATCTTCAGTCAATTAGGCTGGAAGGGGAAAACATGCTTTATGAAAATCTCCTCGAGGTCTACGATGACCTATGGAATGCTTTCAAGATTTCCAGCCAAAAGTTTGATCGCTACTGCTACTACGTCAACAGCAGGTGGGTAAATAAGAAACTTCTCCACGGTCAAACAGACGGGAGTTTTATGTATCACATGTGCATCCAGGCGTGGTGCGAACATTTCCTTCGATCCTTCAGCCACCATCTCAGCAAGGCCGTCCTCGGCATCATCGAGAGTGACCGAGGAGAGCGGTCACCGGACGCCAGACAACACATTCAGAATGCCTTAAAGATATACCTGGAACTTGATGAAGACGACTCGAACTATGAGGATTTCATTGGCGTCTACAAAGACACATTTGAAGCTTATCTACTGGAGGCCACGGAGGAGTATTACAAGCGAGCGAGCGAAGAGCTTCTCAGCTCTCGCTCTGTGACGGAGTACATGATCGAAGTAGAGAATATCTTGAAGGAAGAGGAAGCCTGGGCAGAGACTTGCTTCCATAAGACTACAGTAAACCAGTTGAAGATCTCGTGCCGACGTGTGCTGGTGCAGGACCATATTGACAAATTTCACTCAGAATTGGATAGGCTTGTTCTGGAAAGTAAGCATGAAGATCTGGCACGCATGTACAGGCTGGTAGCCAGTGTGCCGCACAGGCTGTGTGACTTGTTCGCGGAACACGTGAGCAAGAGCGGCCTCGAGGAGTTGCAGGCCATCGGGTCGGACGCCGTTCTGTACATCTCGACTGTTCTCAAAGTCTTCGACCGATACCAGGCGATCGTCGAACTGGACTGGAACAACGACGCCGAGTTCTCCCGAGCCTTGGAGCGAGCTTGCGCACGTTTCATCAGCTGCAGCCCCATTGCAGAGGAATGCCCCGATAAACCCGCCCGTTTCATGGCCGTCTACTGCGATCGTTTGCTGCGCAAAAGTTCCAACCTGGGAGCGGATATTGAGAATGTTCTCGACAAATTAATCTGTCTGCTCAACTACCTGGGCAACGTGGACATATTCCTCTGTTACTACAAGAAAAAGCTGTCCACAAGATTATTGCTTAATCCGCAGTCTGCGAGCAACGAAGCAAGAATGCTCTCGAAGCTGAAGAAAGGTTTAGGCATTGTGCTGACCAGAAGTTTGGAGAAAATGTACGGCGACATTGAACTGAGCAATAGATTCAAAGAAGCTTTTAATCAATACCTGCACGAAACGAACCAACTGTAAATTTGGAAGCCACTGTTATAACTTCGTGGATATGGCCAGGCTACAAGATGGAAACGTGCACGTTGCCCTACGAGCTGGGAAGTTGTGTTTCCCTCTTCACCCATTTCTACCTTTCAAACAACGAGAAAAAAAAGCTCCAGTGGATCTACAACATGTCCAGAGGGGTGGTGGCGGCCAACTGCTTCTCGAAGCGCTACTCGCTCCAAGTCTCGACCTTCCAGATCGCCGTGTTGAGCCAGTTCAACGACCAGACTTCCATCACGGTGCAGCAGCTGCACGAGAACACCAGCATTGGGATGGGCCTGTTGCTCCAAGTCCTCCAGATCCTGCTGAAGTTCAAACTCCTGAAGTCCGGGGCCGACAACCTAGACGCCAGCTCCACGGTGTCCCTCGACCTCGACTTCAGCAACAACAAGGTCCACCTCAACATCAACACTCCGCTGAAGAAGGAGCCCGTACCGGAGCAGGTGGAGGGAGAAGGAGCGCAATCTGCTCGTGGCCATCGTGCGGATCTTGAAGAACCAAACGTCGACTCACCAGCCCGGATCTAATGGCCGAGGTCGGGTCTGCTCTAAGACCGAGGTTCGAGACCAAAGTGGTCAGGACTTGCATTGAAAAACTCATCGAACTGAAACAAATAGTGTACGAGGAAGACGCCAATGTCTACGAATACGTTGCCTAGGTCACTTCTACCAACCTTCGGTGGCGTCACAAGTTTAATAAATACTTCGATTTACTCTGGAGGTTTGTTCTTCTTGGGATTTATTTTGAAACATCCTTGCTGCGATTTGCAATGTGAAACATGTCACATTGGGCAAACTTTCAATTTTTGTCAGATGGAAGTTTGTCAGCAATCTCCAACTCAATCTTTGGTGCGCGGTAAGCAATGGTTGTGGCGATTGTACTATTTGATCACATATCTACACTCATGGACTGAGCTTAAGGAAGTTGTAGCATGTAAATCGGGATTCAGAGAATAACTCTGAAAGATACACTCATGGACAAAACTTAAGGAAGTTGTACCTTTTAGCATGTATATCGGGATTCAGACAATAACTCTGAAAGATGCACTCATGGACAAAACTTAAGGAAGTTGTACCTTTTAGCAAGTATATCGGGATTTAGACAATAACTCTGAAAATACACTCATGGACAAAACTTAAGGAAGTTGTACCTTTTAGCATGTATATCGGGATTTAGACAATAACTCTAAAAGATACACTCATGGACAAAACTTAAGGAAGTTGTACCTTTTAGAATGTATATCGGGATTCAGACAATAACTCTGAAAGATACACTCACGGAGAAAACTTAAGGAAGTTGTACCTTTTAGCATGTATATCGGGATTCAGACAATAACTCTGAAAGATACACTCATGGACAAAACTTAAGGAAGTTGTACCTTTTAGCATGTATATCGGGATTCAGACAATAACTCTGAAAGATACACTCATGTACAAAACTTAAGGAAGTTGTAACTTTTAGCATGTATATCGGGATTCAGACAATAAATTTGAAAGATATTACAGTGAACTTTGTTGAAGACATACGAGATAACTAAGTGAACAGCCTCTGTCTCAAAAATATATATAGACCGGTGACAACAAAATATGAAAATTCCTTAAGTTTTGTCTATGAGTGTATATTTGGTATTTCACACAGAACCTCCAGTGAGAGACCCGACCTAGGAAATGCCGATCAAGTGTTAGATACAACAACAATAGCCTTTATTGGACACACGTGCCATACAGGATTCTCTCTGTAGGACAAAATAAATAAATAACAAATTAGCATCGTAGTTATATACAAATATTGGGTATTGACCTCGACCAATTATCGATTTGGATCCGGTGTCTGTGCTAAATATTTTGATTGAGCTGATTTCCAGTATTTATAAAAAGCGAATGCAAAGGGTCTGGATTTTCCGACTTTTGCCATTAAAACATAAGGCGAATTGCTATTATAGCCGGTCTCTTGACGAAGAATTTCTCTTTCTTCTTCCATTGCCGTACAGTAGAACATGTAGTGTGGAAAATCGAGACTAAATTCACCGTTGCATAAGGTGCATTTTATGGTCTTAGTTTTCAATAGTGAAACATGATTAATTCTCTGTACTACAAAAAGGCTTCTTACTTGTACAATGATTCTCTTTAAGGTTAGGGGGATATTGTCATTCAGATAGCATTCCATTGTAGGTGATGAATGAAAGTATTTATAGTGAGAGTAGAGTACTGATTTTCTTATTCTTACATAATCCAGCTGCAAGGACTGATCGGTTGCCGTTCTAATAATTAGGGGGATGTATCTTTGTAGAATATTGAAGTCTGTACATCCAACAAGCCATGAGAAGCCGGTGTTATTAAGTAGCTATGTTATACTTTTTACCGGTCCGATATTCTGTTTTGAAGAAATTGAAATGTCCCACAAATGTGCCAAACATATTGAAGGTAGCCTGCTGCCGTCCATTTTCAGAATTCTAGTCCAGAATTTTAAAGTTAGTTTTTTCACTGTGATATCAAGAGAGTGTCTTCCTGTTTCGGCCCTCAAAATATAGCCCGGAGTATAGCTTGGAAGGCACAGAAAACGTCTGAGAAAGGTATCCTGGATTCTATCTAAGATTAAGGCTTGATCATGTGCCCAGATTGGAGCCGCATAGAGTAGGACTGTCAAGATCATAGAATCCAACAATCTCATACTTGCATGGAAGGATTTAAGCTTGGACTTCAAAATAATCTCCCCCACAGCACCCATCGCGGCCATGGTCCTGCCTCTATAATTTAAGGCAACTTGAGTGAAAGAAATCGAAGGGGTTAGCGGGTAGCCCAGGTACGTATATTTTGATGTAACACTTAAAGGACTTTGACCCCAATACCATCTTTCTGAACGCGCCACCTTTCCTCCATTACGGAAAACCATTATTCTTGACTTGTTTTCGTTCAGAGTTAGTAAGTTAGTTTCTAGATAGGTTTTCAGTATATTGATTTTCAATTGAAGGTTTATTTTAGAATCACCGATCAAAACAATATCGTCGGCATATAGGAGGAGGTGTATGTTTCCGAAATTGGGTAAGTATATTCCTGACAACCCCGAGTCATCAAATATTCTAATCAAATCATTAATAAAGAGTAGGAATAGGCATGGGGATAGTGGGTCACCTTGGAGCACCCCCGAACGAATTTCAATGAATTCAGTGAAAGAATTGCTCCAACGAACCGCAGCGGTCATGTCTTCATAATAACATTTAATTAAGTTGACAAATAGGTGATTCAGTCCTATTTTGACTAGTTTTGTCCATAGCAATGCGTGAGGAACCGTGTTAAAAGCTTTTTTTAAGTCTACGAAGAAGGAGTAACATTTGCCTCTTTTCTTCCTTAGGGCAAGTTGGAGAACAGATGTCAATATGAAAATATGATCTTGACATGAGTGAGCAGATCTAAAGCCCGCTTGATTCTCTGGGATAATATCATTAGTTTCAATCCATTTGACTAGGCGGGACCTAAGTATTGCTATAAATAGTTTCGCGAAATTGCTCAGCAGTGAGATTCCGCGGTAGTTGGATGGATTGTCAGAATCGCCATTTTTAAAAATCGGATGAATAATAGACCTCGAGAAGGAGGATGGCAATACAGCTGATCTTAGTATTCTGTTGTATAGATCCTTTAGTAACAGTAAGTAACTGTGGGGAAGGAGCTTAATTGCTTCGTTCGGTACCTCGTCGACTCCAGCTGCCTTACAGTTCTTTAAACGCGAGATTTCTTCTATTATCTCCTTCATTGTAATTTCCGCCAATATGCCTGTATCCACTGAAAGCGTGTTTAACATAGGAAGGATATATTCTGTTGATGTTTCAGATGAGAGTAGTTTGTCGTAAAATTGGTGCCATTCTTTAAGCGATATGTTTCCTTGAATGAAACTTCTTTTTTTTATAAATGCTTATTGTTTTCCAAAAGTTTTTAGAGTCATGAGTATTGCTTGATAAATTTACATGCAATGATTGGTAGTATTTTTTCTTTTTATCTCTAATTAATGCAGCATAGAATTTCTTTTTTGAAATATAGTTAACACGGTCTGTTTCATTTTTTGATTTCATGTAGATTTTAAGATGGGATTTAGTATTCTTTTTTGTTAGATAACATTCTCAATCAAACCAGGGCTTTGAATTTGGGTTCGATGTTTTAGATCTTCTCTGCATCCCCGCTTTGCCCATAGTATCAATGATTTTATCAGTTAAAAGCCTCATTGTACTATCTATTGAGTGATTCCAATTCAGGTGTATTTCATTTAGTGCCTGCGAGAAAAACTGTGAGTTCTCATGTGTCCATCTATAACTTGTTAAAGGTGTTGGATTTGTATGTCTCGAGTAATTCACCATCGACTGTAATGAAGTAATTCTGCGATCAGAACCGGGCACTATAAGGGCAGACAAGGTGATAGGGAGATGGTCCGGGTATGGAGAGCATTCGACTTGGAAGTTCTCAATTAGATCCAAAAGCAAGGGGGTCACCACAAAGTAATCCAAGACCGAAGAGCCACGGTCTGAGATGTAAGTAAAATTGCCATTTTGATCTGCTATCGATCTGCCATTTAATATTGTCAGTAAGCTATTGTCGAGGAACTCAACAAAATGGGTTGCATTTGGAGAGATCATCTTATCACTGGAATTACGCTGTGAGAAAATATTTGAAGAGAGCGCCAATACATTGTGAAAACCGCCCATAGATCCCGTTCGAATGTTAAGGTCACCCGCCAGTATTATTTCATAGCCACATAATAATCTTTCCTCAATAAACCTAAATAGTTTGTTTAAGTTGAGTTTAAAAGTATCACCAGGTGGTAAATATGCGACTAGTATACATAGTTTACATACAGAGGTTTGTTTAAAACAATTTGAAATCCAGTTAGGCTCAATTACTATTTTGTAAATATAATTTGCAAGCATTTTACTGATTCCGACCAATTTTCCACCAGACGGTCTTCCAGTCTTGCAGCATCTTGTAGCCAGCGATTCATAAATAGTAAATTCATGTATGTCAACTTGTATATTGCGGTCGAGCCAGGTTTCTGCCAGTGCAAAAATATGATAATGTTTTACATAATCGAGAAGATCAAACAATGAACTAGCTCTCATGTATCCATTTATGTTCCAGTATAAAATGTCAATAGAATTTTTATATTTAGCAGATTTCAAGTAATTAGAATTACATGTATAAGGTTTTTTATCTTTTATAGTGAAATCTTTTATCTTTTTGTTCTCAGAACTTTTTTGTGAACATTTATTTGTATGTATTTTATTTTGCAATGGCTGTAAAGTTTCTGAGCTGTCAACATCGATTCGTGGGTGTGCAATTGTAAAGTTTATATTAGATTTAAGTGTTTTATTGGGTGGACAGGCTTTGTTTTGATTTCCATCAAAAGGTATATGTTGGTTAGATTTATTTATTGAAATTATACCACGAATGTTTCTTTTATAAAAATCGAAATTTATTTTAAAAGAGAAATAGCGACATTTCTAACTTTGAGGATGAGGTATGGAAAGGTGAAACATGAAGAGTAATGGCGAACGGAAAAATAAAAAGTGTCCAGGGGCGGGAATCGAACCCACACCCTTCTGCTTACCGGGCAGGTGCCTTGTCCACTCGGCTACCCTGGACGTATTTTTCCGTTCGTAACTAATACTTAAAGTAACATTTAAAATACAATATAACGCGGCTGATGATTGTAAAACGAAAATTGAAATTAAACCACGAATGTTTCTTTTATAAAAATCGAAATTTATTTTAAAAGAGAAATAGCGACATTTCTAACTTTGAGGATGAGGTATGGGAAGGTGAAACATGAAGAGTAATGGCGAACGGAAAAATAAAAAGTGTCCAGGGGCGGGAATCGAACCCACACCCTTCTGCTTACCGGGCAGGTGCCTTGTCCACTCGGCTACCCTGGACGTATTTTTCCGTTCGTAACTAATACTTAAAGTAACATTTAAAATACAATATAACGCGGCTGATGATTGTAAAACGAAAATTGAAATTATACCACGAATGTTTCTTTTATAAAAATCGAAATTTATTTTAAAAGAGAAATAGCGACATTTCTAACTTTGAGGATGAGGTATGGAAAGGTGAAACATGAAGAGTAATGGCGAACGGAAAAATAAAAAGTGTCCAGGGGCGGGAATCGAACCCACACCCTTCTGCTTACCGGGCAGGTGCCTTGTCCACTCGGCTACCCTGGACGTATTTTTCCGTTCGTAACTAATACTTAAAGTAACATTTAAAATACAATATAACGCGGCTGATGATTGTAAAACGAAAATTGAAATTATACCACGAATGTTTCTTTTATAAAAATCGAAATTTATTTTAAAAGAGAAATAGCGACATTTCTAACTTTGAGGATGAGGTATGGAAAGGTGAAACATGAAGAGTAATGGCGAACGGAAAAATAAAAAGTGTCCAGGGGCGGGAATCGAACCCACACCCTTCTGTTTACCGGGCAGGTGCCTTGTCCACTCGGCTACCCTGGACGTATTTTTCCGTTCGTAACTAATACTTAAAGTAACATTTAAAATACAATATAACGCGGCTGATGATTGTAAAACGAAAATTGAAATTATACCACGAATGTTTCTTTTATAAAAATCGAAATTTATTTTAAAAGAGAAATAGCGACATTTCTAACTTTGAGGATGAGGTATGGAAAGGTGAAACATTTTCCGTTCGCCATTACTCTTCATGTTTCACCTTTCCATACCTCATCCTCAAAGTTAGAAATGTCGCTATTTCTCTTTTAAAATAAATTTCGATTTTTATAAAAGAAACATTCGTGGTATAATTTCAATTTTCGTTTTACAATCATCAGCCGCGTTATATTGTATTTTAAATGTTACTTTAAGTATTAGTTACGAACGGAAAAATACGTCCAGGGTAGCCGAGTGGACAAGGCACCTGCCCGGTAAGCAGAAGGGTGTGGGTTCGATTCCCGCCCCTGGACACTTTTTATTTTTCCGTTCGCCATTACTCTTCATGTTTCACCTTTCCATACCTCATCCTCAAAGTTAGAAATGTCGCTATTTCTCTTTTAAAATAAATTTCGATTTTTATAAAAGAAACATTCGTGGTTTAATTTCAATTTTCGTTTTACAATCATCAGCCGCGTTATATTGTATTTTAAATGTTACTTTAAGTATTAGTTACGAACGGAAAAATACGTCCAGGGTAGCCGAGTGGACAAGGCACCTGCCCGGTAAGCAGAAGGGTGTGGGTTCGATTCCCGCCCCTGGACACTTTTTATTTTTCCGTTCGCCATTACTCTTCATGTTTCACCTTTCCATACCTCATCCTCAAAGTTAGAAATGTCGCTATTTCTCTTTTAAAATAAATTTCGATTTTTATAAAAGAAACATTCGTGGTATAATTTCAATTTTCGTTTTACAATCATCAGCCGCGTTATATTGTATTTTAAATGTTACTTTAAGTATTAGTTACGAACGAAAAATACGTCCAGGGTAGCCGAGTGGACAAGGCACCTGCCCGGTAAGCAGAAGGGTGTGGGTTCGATTCCCGCCCCTGGACACTTTTTATTTTTCCGTTCGCCATTACTCTTCATGTTTCACCTTTCCATACCTCATCCTCAAAGTTAGAAATGTCGCTATTTCTCTTTTAAAATAAATTTCGATTTTTATAAAAGAAACATTCGTGGTATAATTTCAATTTTCGTTTTACAATCATCAGCCGCGTTATATTGTATTTTAGATTTATTTATATTTAAATAATTACATTTTTTCTTTAGATTAATTTTGTTTATTTGCTATAATTCAGCCCCATTTGGACTGACAATTTTTCCATTTACGACTTGGTACTTTATGCCTGCGACAATCAACTTGTTGTCTCTTAATTTCGCAAAAGTTCCACTTGTTAAAAGTTCTTTTCTTTTGGCGATCAATATTCTACGTTGTTCTCCGATCCCAAGAGTGTAGTCTTTACTTGTGTAAATTTTGAAGTTTCTAAGCTTAAATGCATTCTTAAATAGTTTTATTCTTTCATTGTGGTCAGGAATGCTAACAAGGAGTGGAGCCCTAGCCCTTTTGGACAGCCGACGGCATTGTAAGATATTAATTTTCTCCGGATTCTGCATGTTAGATACAAGCAATATGTACGTTAGAGAATGTATGGGTATTTGATACTCGCGAATGTACCGCAGGTTCCACCCGAGTGGAGGTTTGCCTGACATACATCCGCTCCCTGCTGGTTCCATTCTTGCCAATGTTTGAATAGATGTATTCTCCTCCAGAACTACTGAATAAATAATTGCAAGTTTTACATATATAAACATATATGTTATAGATTAACATATATATATAAGCTAATCAAATACTAAAATTAAACAAATAACAAACTATTTTTCATATTTCCGACCTATAAAAAATAATTGTTATAAACTGACTCGGAATGGCAGCTTCGCCCTGGTGAATGTTTGTCAGGTGAATATGGCTTCAACAAATTCTTATAATTAAATTATTATATAACACTATATATATATATATATATATATATGTGTGAAAAACAATAGAAAAAAAAATAATAAAAAGGTCAGGTGTTGATATCTATATATATAAAAAATGAATGTATGTGTGTGTGTGTCCTTTATGCCCGACCAAACCACTCATTGGAACGCCATGAAACTTTGGGAAGTTATTTAGTATAGTACTGGGAAGGTTTCTAGTAAATAAAATTTTTGAAATAACTTTTCGCCTAAAAATAATCAAGATAAATATTCTAATTTATCTGTTATAATTCAACAATCTGCTCTAAATATTATCATGATGATACGATGATTTTGTAATGTAGAAAATTAGGAAAGACAAAATTCAGGATGACACGGCAATTTATTTGAGACAAGAATAATTGTACAATTCCAAAGCAAGATACTATTCCTTTAACTTCCAATTACCGAAGGAATCAATTAATATTGATTTTATTCAACTTATCGAGTATTTTTCAAGGGACCGGTAAAAAATGTTCACTTTATCGAGAGATTCGTTAGACAAACCTTTACTCGGGTAAAACCCGGGCGAAGCCGGGTACATCCGCTAGTCTATATATCAGTGTTGGGCATTAAAAAATTATTTTTCAATTAAATTGAAGTGCAATTAACAATTAATTAATTGTTAATTAGAAAAGTGCACTTAACAATTAACAATTGATTAATTGTTAATTGTGAAAATTACAATTAACAATTAATCAATTGTTAATCTTTAATAAATCATTTTAATTAATATTTGCCCAACACTGCTATACATGTATATCAGTGTTGGGCATTAAAAAATTATTTTTCAATTAAATTGAAGTGCAATTAACAATTAATTACTTGTTAATTAGAAAGGTGCAATTAACAATTAATTAATTGTTAATTGTATTCATACAATTGTTAATTGTGAAAATTACAATTAACAATTAATCAATTGTTAATCTTTAATAAATCATTTTAATTAATATTTGCCCAACACTGTCTGAGATAAAAAGTGATTTTATTAAATACAACACACCTTTACCATCGTCAGCTACAGTTGAACGCCTTTTTTCTTTTGCGACAATGACAAATCTGCCAAAGAGTCAAAAATTGTCGGACAGCATGTTCGAGAAGAGAGTGGTACTGAAATGCAGTGTTGGGCATTAAAAAATTATTTTTCAATTAAATTGAAGTTTAATTAACAATTAATTAATTGTTAATTAGAAAAGTGCAATTAACAATTAATTAATTGTTAATTGTGAAAATTACAATTAACAATTAATCAATTGTTAATCTTTAATAAATCATTTTAATTAATATTTGCCCAACACTGATGTATATATATATAAAATTGAATGTCTGTCTGTACTCTATAGATTTAAAAACCAAACATCCAATCGCCGTGAAATTTTGGGATATTATTAGGTATATTCCCGGGAAGGTTTTTGAAAAATAATTTCCTGGATATCTTGAATATCCTTAGAGTTATTTGCAGATTTGTAGATTTAACTCGCAAGCAGCGCCACCATTGCGACGATGATAACAATTTTTTTATCTATAAGTTTTAGTATCACTAAGTTTATTATCTTAAAGATTATTTATCAAAAGTAAGATTATCTCAGGATGACACGGCAATTTATTTGATACTATTCCTTTAACTTCCAATTACCGAGGGAACCAATTGATATTGATTTTATTCAACTTATCGAATATTTTTCAAGGGACCGGGAAAAAAATGTTCACTAGATAAAAGGATGATTTTGTAATGTAGAAAATTAGGAAAGACAAAATTCAGGATGACACGGCACACAGGGACCGGGGAAAAATTATCACTTTATCGAGAGATTCAAATTTACGAGTTTCAAATTATCAAAATATTTCTTTTTTTTTTAAATAAGTTTATAGAGAAATGTTTTAACAAATGTTCGTTAGACAAACCTTTACTCGGGTAAAACCCGGGCGAAGCCGGGTACATCCGTATATAATATAAATGAGTTTTAAAAATTGTAAAAAAAAAATGCATCGACCGGGAATCGAACCCGGGCCGCCCGCGTGGCAGGCGAGCATTCTACCACTGAACCACCGATGCTTATAAAAAATGGCATATTTGGGTATTCATTCCATTCCGGAATACTCCGCGTAAAAAAAAGTTCTACAAATGAAAAAAAAATAAATAGCCAAAAATACTAATCAAAATGTAGCCGAAAATTTTCCTCAGGTTTATAAAAAGCGACATGCAAAATTTGGTACCAATTGGTTCAGTAGTTTTTGAGTTTATCGCGAATCAGACAGACATTGATTTTTATATATATGTATAGAGATAAACACAAGGTAATAAGACCAAATCCATGATAAGGCACAATTTGGATTATCTATCCCTATATATATAAAAGTCAGTGTATGTATGTATGTATTATGTATGTGGGTATCTATGTCGGCTATACACGTCCCCAATACGTAACTAATCTGACTGAAATCTTAACAGTATATAGAGTAGAATCTGTAAAAACTTATAGTGAAAATTTCAGGTCTCTATCCCGAATATTCTTCGAGTTATTTGCAAATTGCGTTGAAAATTTGCCCTTTCGCTCGCAAGCAGCGCCTCTAGCAGTGAAGATGGGAGTTAATATCATCTGACCTAATGTACATGTAAAACGTGTTTTAACAGGACATAGATAAAAATCTGGAAGAGATATTTGTCGCATTTTTAGCCAAGAAAAATTGAAATTGACAGGTTCTGGGCAAAAATAGTTGTTTTTTTAGTCAGAAAATGATGACGACAATATTGCTCTATAATGTTTGAGTATCAGATACAAAATTATATCCGGAAAAATTCCAAAAAGCAGAGATCACGGGTGAAGCCAGTTCAATTTTAGTATTCAGGAACAAAATTCTAAAAGAAAAACATTCATTCAAGCGGAAGACACTAAGCCAGATCATCTCTCTATAAAAATATCGCTTCTCAGACACAAAGTTTGGAGCGGGACGTTTCACAAGAGTGCCATCTACGGCGCCAATTTATAATTTTAACGAATAGTATATGAAAATCAAAATAATATAATTTTCAAATATCGTTGGGAAATTTTACATTTTTATTTTATATTTAAAAAAAAAAACACAAAGTTTGGAGCGGGAGATTTCACATGAGTGACATCCACGGCGCCAATTTATAATTGTAACGAATAGTATTTGAATAAAAACATTTAATCGGGTAAAACCTGGGCGTTGCCCGGGTCATTCGGCTAGTATTATATAAAAAGAATGCACTAGCGCGCCATCTGTTATCAAATTACAAAACTATTTTAGAGGCGTAATATTCTTTTTAAAATGGACAGTAGAAATTGTTTTATTTTAAAAAGAATATTACGCCTCTAAAATAGTTTTGTAATATAAAAAGAATGTTTGTATGTTTTTTTGTTTGTTTGTTTGTATGTCCGGTATACAAATTCGCAGTAGTTCACTCATTCAAACCAAAATTTCCATACATAGGTAAAAGAATACGGGGAAGACGATAGGCTATTTTAAAAATATATATAAATTAATTATTAAAACTATATATTCAAATTATTCTACTTAGCTCACGAACAGCGCCCTCTATCAAAGATTAGATTAAATTATGCTGATGCAAACAAATAGATAATGCTAATAACAAACAATTATTTAAAAAATCTTATCTAAATATATATCACTCGGGTAGATATGCACACGGGTCAATCCCGGGGCGAAGCCCGGGTCGCCCGTCTAGTTAAAAATAAAAAAGGCATATCCTGACCCGGAGCACATGTGCTTTTATGTGCTGTACCACTGCGACCAGAAAGATTTTTTGGTCCCAGTAGCTTCCTGAAAAACCAAGAAGTGGTACAGCCTACTCCACGCTGACGAGCGCCAAAAGCGCGAAACGCGTTCGTGGATGGCTTTTATTGATTTATCAAGAAATTGGGTTGGCCAAATATCAAGGAACAGGCTAAATCAATGAATAGTTGATTTCTGTTTCACCAGATGGCGCTCTGCCTTCTGAAAAGCACATGTGCTCCTGGTCAGGATATGACTTTTTTATTTTTAATATATATATACACTGCGTGACATTGAAAATGGAACACCAAGAAATAGTGGCCAGAAAGTGATGAAACTCGGCAGACAGAGAGAGACAGGGACGAACAATAAGTGATCTTTATTTCAAAATGATAGTCATAATACAGAGCGAGAACGGCGTCGGCTTAGTAGCAAGTAGGACCACCGCGGACGGCGATGCACGCAGCAACACGTCTAGGTGGAGAGTCAATCAGAGTACGGATGGCGTCCTGAGGGATGGCTCTCCATTCCCTCTCAACCATTTGCCACAGTTCGTCTTCTGAACGCGGCTGTGGCAAGGCATGCAAACGGCGTCCAATGATGTCCCAGACGTGCTCGATTGGTGAGAGATCAGGAGAGCACGGTGGCAAGGGAGGCATCTGTACATCTTGCAGAGCTTGTTGACTAATGCGAGCAGTGTGCGGTCGGGCGTTATCCTGCTGATAAAGGGCATTGGGTACCCCCTGAAGGTAGGGAAGTGTCACCGGTCGCAGCACATCATCAACGTATCGTTGGGCCGTCATAGTGCCCTGAATACGAAGTAAAGGTGACCTGGAATCATACGCGATTGCGCCCCAAACCATGATTCCACGTTGTCGCACGGTGGGGCGTTCCACAATTGCTGCCGGATTGGACCTTTCTCCACGTCGACGCCACACGCGTACACGGCGACTATCACTGGACAAGCAGAAACGCGACTCATCTGAGAACACGACCCTGTGCCATTCCGTCATCCACGTCGATCTAGCCCGGCACCATTCCAAACGTCGGCGCCTATTCGGTGGGGTCAATGGCAGTCTTCTTAGCGGACGGCATGAGTGCAAGCCATTAGCAACCAATCGACGGGAAATGGTTCTGGTCGAGATGGAATGATCTAGGGTGTCTTGCACATGTTGCAGGATGGCGGTACAAGTGGCTTGTGGGGCCGCCACTGCTTGTCGAAGGATACGCCGATCCACACGTGCTGACGTCACTCTGGTTGCACCGGCATTCCTATAAATTGCCACATTTCCTTGTTCCAACCATCTTCTCCACAGTCGGTGCACCGTGGACGCACCAAGGTGTGTATCAGCTGCGATTTGACGTATGGACCAACCTGCCCTTTTCAGTCCGATCACCATGCCCCTCGTAAAAGCGTCTGTCTGCTTGAACTGCCTCCGTTTACGATGACCTGGCATTCTCTGTTATTACACGTGTCTTTTGACACAAGAACAAAATTTCTACAATGATTTTCCTTGAAGAAATAACGACACGAATACTGTCCTTTCTGCAAGTTCCTTCCCTTATATCTTACTCCATGTGCGCACGAGAGCTGCGCATTTTACATCATTTGCATAACTGGGTTAGGCGCGTCTACCCTGAAATTTGCATAATTTTCTGGCCACTATTTCTTGGTGTTCCATTTTCAATGTCACGCAGTGTATATAATGAAAGTCATGAGGATTCCAAGTAATGTTCCATTATTGCTATCATCGCTTTGTGTTTCATTTTCTATTTTTAAATTATTTCCCTTTGAAGTGATGATAAGATCATAATAAATAATATTTACTAAATCATTCTTAGCTAGGCGAACTCGGGGAGAAGCCGGGCGCTATCCACTCGGCCAGTTGTTCATATCCACAAGTGGATCGTTGTTATTGTGAGTCAATCCAATGAGGGTGTCAGATGGCATTATGTGAGAACAAAATATGTTACAAAATGTATGAAAAAGTGAAAGTTGTATAAGCTTATGATTTTGCTTTGTTTTAAAAATGAATCGATGTTGGTTCCATATGTTTGAATTACACTTTAGTTCTATATATTTTATTGCTTAAAAAGGAACACAACAAAAAAGAAGCTACAATTGCAAAATGATTTGGTAACTAACTAAGAAAAAAAAATCAAAAATGATGATGATAAAATTTGAATATGTCTGCCAGAAAAATGCTTCTATGAATTAAAAAATAAGAATGATTACAAAATTAACATATAAATTTCAAACATCCCCCCCCCCCCCTTGATATTACAATATCAACACAAAATATTAAAAAACCTTGCGCAATAAGTTATCGCAATATTTGAATACAAATATGTAAAACACCATTTCCTGATAGTTTCTCGTCAATTTACACCTTATGTGTAGAGTTAGCTATGATGCATATTATCTGTTTTGAGAAATTGAAACTATTTCTGACGGTTATGATTCTTTTTGAAATGAAACAAATTTCTACTTCCCTTACTGCAATGATAAATTAATGGGAGGGCCTGGCTCATCAGCGGTGAAACCTCCCAGCTGTGTCGCCAGTTTAATCTACCATATGGGAATAAGCAATTCCCCACTACCCTAGTGATAACATTTTGGAATATTAAACTGGTGAAACCGCTGGGAGCCACTGATGAGCCAGGCCCTCTCATTGTAGCAAGGGCAATAGAGAACGGTTTAAATACATATTTAAGCAGATGACTCTTTTACCATTTTTATAAAACCTCAGAACTTCCGCCGGATGTGGGGAGCACAGGTTCTTCCGGCCACTTTACAAGAGGTGAGAGGTTTGCAGCTTCCATTCCTGAAACGGCCAAAACATTCGCTTCATCGTCTGCAAAACTTATTTCGTGAGAGATCGCCTGACAGCCTTTTGGTTCTCTGAGTTGTTCTTTCTTTGAAGTCTTCGTCGGTCAGGTGATTGTATTTTACAGAAGCATTATTGCCCTTTCACTCCGGGAGTTCGCCCAGCCAGTAATAGATTCGCTTCGTCAGTAGGTAAAACTTATAAAATAAATAATTCAGTCATAAATACATAGAGAGCTGTGGCCTCACAGCTAGAGTTCCTGGACCAATGACGTCCTCCTGTCCAGATGGGCCGTGGTTTGGTTTCTTCCTTAAGATGTGCTCGAGACCTCGGTTCTCCGGCGTCTTCCTGTTCTCCTTTGTAACTTGGCAGGTTACATCAGATAACTTCTTGGTGACTTCGTAGAGGCCGAGAAGTAGCGCGTCAATAGTTTTCTGCACAATCCTACACTCGCACTGGAGTGTATGTCACTAGAACGGTAGTTGTCTCTCTGGCGTCTTATTGGTGTCTTGAGATTCCAGGATGTAATTTTTTTTTCTCTTCTTCTTTTGTTTCCTCCTCTTCTATTGATTCTCCGCCATCTGCGGCCCCTGGGTAGGGATGTCACGAGGAGTTTCAGCTTCTCTACCATGGACCCAAAAGAAGCCAGTTGCCTTCCGTTTTGTGGTATTGTAAGCAAAAGTGATAAAAGAAAACTTTTCGTCCCAATTATTCTGCTCCAGGTCCACATACAAGGACAACATGGCGGCTATGGTTCTGTCAGCCGTTCTGTAGGTCTGGGGATTATATAATAAGGCCGTGGTAACAATCCCACAACATTCCTGAAAGATATCACAGTGACCTTTATTGAAGACACCCGAGATAACCAAGTGTAAACAAAAATTCCTCAGTCTCCTTTAAAAAAAAAAAAGACGACCGGCGACAAATATGAAACTTCCTTCATGAGTGTATACAATTTAAAAACGTCTATTTTTACTTTTACACTTTATTTTCTACCTCTGTATACATGTTACATAATTGTACATTCCAACATCGCCAACTTCATCGTCTGCTTGCTCTAGAACTTTATTTCGGTTTGGTTGCTTTCACCACATCACATCCATTCTCAACGATCCTAATAAAACCATACGAAATTCCAAGTATTTCTGATATATTATCAACAGTAATTTTTCCATCAGCAACAATTAAATCACGTACCTGTCCAATATTGCGATCCGTTGTTGACGTCAATGGCCGACCTGACTTTGAATCATCTGCGATGCTCTTACGGCCATCTTTAAAACGTTTACACCAGAAATAAACTTGCGTTCGTGACAATTTTTCGTCTTCATAAGCTTCATTCATTAATGGTAATGTCTCTGTGAAAGACCTTTTTAATTTTACACAAAATATAATATTTGCCCTTTGCACAAATGAAGACATTGCAGAAACCGACGCGAGCTAAATACCTACAACAAAAATATGCCTAAAATGAAAACTACGCATGCGCATTTACTGACATTGCTGAATTAAATTATAGTTTAGGCTTCGTTCTTTACAGTAAAATTGATTTTATATTTTTCAAAAGTTGTTTTATATTTTATTTTTTAAAAGTTCGGGAACTTTTTTATCCTACCGTGTAATTAAAAAAAAAACACCGCAGTTATTTATTCAAACAATTATTTTTTAAAATGAACCGATTCTTATTGAAGGTTCTGTATAAACGGGCAACTTGGAACTATTACAGATAGTTTGTGTGGTAAATATTTGCGTGGATTGTCTGGATGTAAGATTTAAATTCTAAATATTAAAGCGATCATTGATCAGTTCAACAGAGTATCTCGCTGCATTATCATCATGCCAGAGCAGGGCAACAAGCCTGCTTGACCACAATATATACCTCAATATATATCGACAATAACATGGAATATTTGAGAAAGCTGCTCCCAAGTTGGACCAAGGAGGAGAAAGTTGTTCTGAAGCCCGAGGAGCCCAAAGCGGCGCCGAAGTTAGAAAGCGCGAAGCCCCTGCGGCCTTGCTGCGTCTGCCCAGACACCCGGAAGATCAGAGACGACTGGTAAAGTATCCGAACAAATGTTTTAAATTTACAAAAGATTTGATCACAACTTTGTGAGAAAATTCTTTTGATAAAAATTTCGCAAGATTTCGTACTAAAATCGCTCTCTTCTACAAACAACAAAGTCAATAAAACGTCAAATAGGACATGTTGCAGCCTGAATTCGAAAGACCAAACAATTTTTAAAATTATTATCGCTATTTAGGTTTTTAAATGTCCGAACTACGCAATTGACATCCTTGTCAAGAATCCGTCGATGGTCTATGTCGATGATCCGTCGAGCGGTTTAATCTAGGAAACTTGCAGTTCAAATTAGACTAAATTGCTCGTTGTGTGCGAAAAAGAATCTTTTGGTTATATTTAAAAGTACCAGAAGATAAAATGTGGTGGAACTCTTATCACTTGTATCTGGCGGGACAACCAATGGCTGCTGGTTGGATCTGTCCCACTTAATGCCATTCCTTATTTCCCGTTTAGGTTTTTTTTTAAGGTGGTATTTATTTATATCTATTTTAAAATTAGTTTAAATATATGTTCAGGCTCAGAAAAAAATGTCCTAAAAATTACATAGTAAACTTTAAATTTCCAAGTGACATCTATATATATAAAAATCAATGTTTGTATGTTTGTTTGTTTGTATGTCCGGTATACAAATTCGCAGTAGTTCACTAATTCAAACCAAAATTTCCATACATAGGTAAAAAATACGGGGAAGACGATAGGCTATTTTAAAAAATATATAAATCAATTATTAGACCTATATATTCAAATTATTCTACTTAGCTCACGAACAGCGCCCTCTATCAAAGATTATATTAAATTATGCTGATGCAAACAAATAGATAATGCTAATAACAAACAATTATATAAAAAAATCTTATGTAAATATATCACTCGGGTAGATATGCACACGGGTCAATCCCGGGGCGAAGCCCGGGTCACCCGTCTAGTTCTATATAAAAAAAACTGCTTATATAATTAAGTAATGAGTGTTACATATTGGCGATCGATCTATAGGACATCTTGTCTCCCGCAGACTTAGTGCGCAGAAATATGTAGCGTCAATATAATACCTAGTATTTACCGAAATTTCCATTATTTATTTGCATAAGCGCCACATTCACGTTAGAGGAAAAAAAAACGTCGATTTCTGACAGCCGCGGCCCGGGAACGAATCCCGTATTAGGCAATTTTTCTTGAAGGAAAAAAATGTTCTAATGGCCCCCGATTCTTAAAAATGGAACTCTGGCACATTTGTATAACTGCACATGTCTAGACATGAGGTGCACTTACAGTAGAAGCAGTCGCCAATACTACCCACCATCATTGTCTGTATTAATTGCACTAGGGATAATAGTAATAAAATCTATACTATGACGCATTAACGCGCCATCTGTTATGAAAATTCGCAACTATTATAGACGCGTATGATTATTTTTAAAAATTAAAACAATTCCTACTGCCTTTACTACAATGGTATAAAAATCTATACTCAAGTTTTTTTAATGTTCCAAAATAGTTCAATTTATTTCGTCGTCGGCTCAGCTCCTAACTTGTGGCATATATATCGTTACACATTCTATTATATGTGTAAGGTAAAAGTTATATACAGTTAAAACTCCCTATAATTGAATCAAGGGTCACAAATTTGTTCTTTATAGAAATTTTCACCATAGTTTTCACTGTAAATGCTTCAAGATGGTACATTTAGGCTTTGTAAATTCGATAATTTTTCCGTGCTTGTTATCCATGTTTCTATAATAGCAGCTGATTCAGTGGAGTGCGTTTATTTTATCACAACAGCGAGACGTCTTTAATTGGGATCCTGTTGAATGCATTTAATCAAAGTTCAGACATAAATAATTTAAATTACTTTTACAATGTTGGACTCGTTCAACGAAAATGTCTATAACGACAGCAAGACTTATTCAAGTTTCACCTTAATTCGATCCTAAAAACATAGATGTCAGTTAGATGCATTTCTAATATACACTCATGGACAAACCTCAGCGTGTAGATCGGGATTCACACACAATAAATCTGATGTTTGTTACACAGTGAGTTTTACATACGAGATAACCAAGTGTGAACAGCCTCTGTCTCCTTTAAAAAAAAAATAGATAACCGGTGACATAAACGACTTTCCACTTAAGTTTTGTCCATGAGTGTATTGTGAACTCTACCTATTGTAAATTCTCATAGAAATGAAAAAATTAGCAAAATTTGATGTTTCACTAAATTCTGTATTTTCCTATACCAAGAGCCCCTTGCCTTCTAG
This sequence comes from Cordylochernes scorpioides, assembly GCA_030710605.1. Classification (NCBI taxonomy): domain Eukaryota; kingdom Metazoa; phylum Arthropoda; class Arachnida; order Pseudoscorpiones; family Chernetidae; genus Cordylochernes; species Cordylochernes scorpioides. Next base: position 122,614,693 of record CP092865.1, on the reverse strand, counting down.
CCCCATATTTTTAGTATTTCAAAAGCCTTTGCATTGAAGGTTTTTATATACCTTTGAGCATCTCAGCTTGTTTCCCATTGCTTACCAACGATTACAATGCAATCATTGGGAACATATTTTAAATAATATAATGGAGTGGTCTATTCAATTAATAAAACGTAGTTAGTTGGGTGTGGTTAGGTGATTATTTTAACATACCATTATAAATTTTATATATAAAATCTTAATTTAAAGATTTTATCTTTAATTTTAGTCATCTAAAGTTATCTTTGGTTCAACGTTATCTTACATCTACTTGCGCACTCAAGATTACAATGCAATTTTTATATTGGGTGGTTTTATGATTGCTGAATCCAATAAACATATATTTAGTGAAACAACTTGATAATCACTTTATTCGTGTTAATTTACACATTGAGTGGTTTGAAATATAGGTGACATCTCCTCACATAGGTCATTTCAAATTTTTGTTTTTCATACAGAAATAATGTAATATATTCTCCCAATATAAGTATTTAAAATATGTAAATAATAATATGTATATAAAGATTGTATTTATTATTAAGTTGTTAACGTGATAATCCTGTTGAAGGACTGACAAGTCCGAAAGCTTGAAAATAAAAAGTTGCACAAGAAACTTAACCCTGGTAGCTTTATTTATTTTATAACATAGGTCATTAACTTTATTGAAGTGAAACATAATTAATGACTGTGGCAGCATCTTCAACAACGGCTCAGAGCAATGTGGGGAGGAGATTGAGGCCCACCTCGAGTGTATGCGCCAATATGGCTTCAAAGTTTAGAAGGTAAAGCCAGTGTTGTCAGGTCTAGCTTCAGTTCAGTTAATGGAATACTGTCTGTTTCAGATGGCCGAGGATACTTTGGCCCTCGTCATCTTGGCAATAAACTTTGTCTATTGCTTCTGACCAACGCTGCTGGCTCGATTGCTAATTCTTTCCTATCAACTCACCATTACAATGTCAGACTGTTGTTGTGCCATATGTTGATGTGCAAAGTTTCTTTTAATAGGAGATCACAAGTCGCTAAATAAGATCATTGTTCTTTACAATTTACACTGGCCGCGACAAAGCTTGGATTGACCCAGCTCCAGTAAAAGAAACTTTCCTTCAAACCAATTTTTAATCAAACTATATTTTCTGGGTTGATAATTCTAAACAATGATTTTTTTTATTATTTGCTCTGTAGAGCTTTCAAGTGAATGACCTTACTTCAAGGGATAATTTCTAAAGTTACGTACGCAGTTTGATAACCAAATTTTTCTCTCTTTATTATTAATATATCACTTTTAATTAAAACAAAATATTTATTACAAGTTCAAAGAAACTCATTGTTATGATTCTTTGTAGTTTTTAAACCACAATCTCACCTTGACGATAAGGTACAATTTGGATTATCTATATATATATATATAAAATTGAATGTCTGTCTGTATGTTTGTACTCTATAGATTCAAAAACCATACATCCAATCGCCGTGAAATTTTGGGATATTATTAGGTATATCCCCGGGAAGGTTTTTGAAAAATAATTTCTTGAATATCCTTAGAGTTATTTGCAGATTTGTAGATTTAACTAAATGATGATTATTTATCAAAAGTAAGATTTTCTACCTATTAATTGCGCACAAGTCAAAGTCAGTTCTATCATTTATCTACAACATATATATTGGGAGAATAGATAAAATGATGATTTTGTAATGTAGAAAATTAGGAAAGACAAAATTCAGGATGACACGGCAATTTATTTGAGACATAATGATACAATTCCAAGGCAAGATACTATTCCTTTAACTTCCAATTACCGAGGGAACCAATTAGTATTGATTTTATTCAACTTATCGAGTATTTTTCAAGGGACCGGGAAAAAATTTTCACTAGATAAAATGATGATTTTGTAATGTAGAAAATTAGGAAAGACAAAATTCAGGATGCAACAGCAATTTATTTGAGACAAGAATAATGATACAATTCCAAGGCAAGATACTATTCCTTTAACTTCCAATTACCGAGGGAACCAGTTAATATTGATTTTATTCAACTTATCGAGTATTTTTCAAGGGACCGGGAAAAAAATGTTCACTAGATAAAATGATGATTTTGTAATGTAGAAAATTAGGAAAGACAAAATTCAGGATGACACGGCAATTTATTTGAGACAAGAATGATTCAATTCCAAGGCAAGATACTGTTCCTTTAACTTCCCATTACCGAGGGAACCAATTAATATTGATTTTATTCATCTTATCGAGTATTTTTCAAGGGACCGGGAAAAATGTTCACTAGATAAAATGATTTTGTAATGCAGAAAATTAGGAAAGACAAAATTCAGGATGACACAGCAATTTATTTGAGACAAGAATAATGATACAATTCCAAGGCAAGATACTATTCTTTTAACTTCCAATTACCGAGGGAACGAATTAATATTGATTTTATTCAACTTATCGAGTATTTTTCAAGGGACCGGGAAAAAATGTTCACTTTATCGAGAGACTCAAATTTACGAGTTTCAAATTATCAAAATATATATATTATTTTTTTTATAAGTTTATAGAGAATTGTTTTAACAAATGTTCGTTAGACAAACCTTTACTCGGGTAAAACCCGGGCGAAGCCGGGTACATCCGTTAGTAGATTATAAACAGGGTAGGTAATAAGACCAAATCTAATATTAAGGTACAATTTGGATTATAGATTATAAACACAAGGTAATAAGACCAAATCTAAATAAATTAATAGTGTGTGACGTTTCGGTAACAACATTGTTACCATCACACACACACACACAGATAAAAGAATAAATGTAGTAGTAATTATTTATTCTTTCGTCAGATGATGGTAACAACGCTGTTACCAAAATGTCACACACTATTAATTTATTTGGTCTTATTACCTTGTAGCTAAACCTGAATACTGCTGTTTGTTTACATCACCTTGGGTGGGTTGTAATTAGAGTATATCACATATTTCATCATTTGTAAAAAATTACCTTTTTATATATAAATTACATTTAGAGTAAGGGATATAATAACACTATTTTTTAAATATATATTTAATCAAAAACACATATATTAGATCAAAATATCATTTATTTTACCAATATTTAAGTTGGCTGAACGCCAACCTTTATCTAGGTCAAGCATGTCAAACTCGCGGCCCGCGGGCCTCATGCGGCCCACAACGAATAAATTTGCGGCCCACCAGATAATATATTTTAATTAAAAAAATTTTATAAAATAAAAAAAATCAATAAAAATTTGTAGCCTAATTTTAAAAAATTGTAATTATACATAATTTATTTATTAATAACGAACCACTGGTCGCCATACATAAGTCGTAAGTTTTGATAATATTATACCTACATACATAACGTATGTACATCGCCATAAGTATTGTGTGCCTTAAAGTTTAAAGAAAATATTCTTTCGGAGTACTAGAATTTTTTTTTTTTAAGTTATGTTCAATAATTTGTGCAGTTATTCTGTGTCTGGTAAGTTAAAAATATTAATTAAAAAAAAATAAAATATTAATTAAAACGTCTTATTATTTTGTGTTAGCGATTACTATTTTTTTTTCAGACCTTTGTATTCAATATGTCTTCATCAAAACCAAGTGGCAGTAAAACTAAACGAAAAATTGCTGACGAACATAGGAATTTTCAAGAAAAGTGGGAATTAGAGTATTTTTGCTCTGAAGTAAAAGATAAAATCATCTGCTTGATATGTAAAAATGCTATTAGTGTACCAAAATTATATAACATTAAACGTCATTATGAACAACATAAATCAAAATATGATACTTACGAAGGTTTAATGAGACAAGAAAAGTTAAAAGAGTTCAAGTTGGGAATGAAAAAACAACAGTTTATGTTTACTAAAGTATCACGAGAGTGAAGCGGCGGTGCATGCAAGCTACGTTTTATTGGAGATGATAGCTAAACACTCAAAACCTTTTACTGAAGGTGATTTCATCAACGAATGTTTAATTAAAGCTGCAGAAATTGTTTGTCCTGGAAGTGTGAAGACGTTTCAAGCAATATCTTTGTCTCGTAATACCGTTGTGGAAAGAGTTACTGATATGGCCAAGAAATTTAATTGATCAGATAAAAGAAAAATCATCTTGTTTCGAAGCATTTTCCATTGCCTGTGATGAGAGTACGGACATTGGGGGCGTAGCTCAGTTAGCTTTTTTTTTTTTCGAGCTTGCGACACGGATTTCAACATTTTTGAGGAATTATTGGAACTAGTACCGATGCATGGCACTACTACAGGAGAAGATATATTTAATTGCGTTTATGATCTTCTGAAAAATACAATTTAGCTCAATCAAAATTGACTTCTGTAGCAACAGATGGAGCTCCTTTAATGACTGGAAAAACCAACGGTTTCGTAGCATTACTGCGAAAAAAACTAAGAGAAATTTCTGATGGTTCCAATATTCATCATACGCATTGCATTATACATCAGGAAGTATTATGTACGAAGGTAATAAAAATGGAAAATGTGTTGACACCTATCAAAAAATTCATCAATTTCAATAAGATCTCGAGGTTTAAATCAGCGACAGTTCTCTCTGTTCTTAACTGAATTAGAAAGCGAATATTCAGGTTTATCATACTATACCGAGGTACGTTGGCTATCATGCTCCAAGGTTCTCAAACAATTTTGGGACTTGAGAGAAGAAATATGTCAGTTTTTAATAACCAAGAATCAAGACATCACTTTGTTTTCTGATCAAATATGGTTGCAAGATTTTTCCTTCATGGTTGACATAACAAAACACTTGTCGGATTTAAATTTGAAACTGCAAGGAAAGGATCAGATCATTACCAACATGTGTGACCAAGTTAATGCATTCAAATGTAAGCTAGTTCTTTGGGAAAAGCAGTTGAAAAACGAAGATTTAATGCACTTTCCGACATGCAACATGTACAAATCAAGTTTAGGTGAAACTGCATCGTATCAAAAATATACGGAAAAAATGTTAAGTCTTAGAAATGAATTTGAAACAAGGTTTTCTGATTTCAAATCTTTGGAAGGCAAGTTTACTTTGTTTTCTTCGATTTTCTCGATAAATATAGAATCAGTACCTAATCATATGCAAATGGAGGTAATAGATATCCAGTGCGATTCAGATTTAAAGGCAAAATTCATTGAAGTTGGCGTTTCTGAATTTTACAAATATTTGCCAGCCAGATTTGAAAACACTCGAAAATTAGCATATGAAATTATGTCCATGTTTGGAAGTACTTATCGGTGCGAGCAGTTATTTTCACTTATGAAAGGAAATAAGTCTCCAATCAGATCGAGAATTACTGACGTTCACCTTTCAGTTTTAAAATTAATCACTGCGAACAAGATTTCCCCCGAAGTAGGAAAGATGGTAGCAGAAAAGAGATGCCAAATATCAGGGAGAAAATATTAACTTTACTTTCTTTTTTCTTATTAGTATTTTTTAAATTAAACCTACATAAATGTTACTATAAAAATTTAATTACTTGTTTTCTTTTTTTTTTGCGGCCCACATAATCTTATTACTTTTTTATTTGGCCCGTGTTAGGATTTGAGTTTGACATGCTTGATCTAGGTGTTATAACATAGTAATGTGTGTCTATAACATCTATTATATGCAAATTTGGCATTTTCTGACACTTACATGAGCATTTTAGATGGCAGAGCGCCATCTAGTGGAGCAGAAATCAACTAAACGTTGATTTAGCTTGTTTCCTGATATTTGACCAACCCAATTCCTTGATAAATCACCCTAATAAAAACTTGACAAGTGATGATAAAGCCACAACACCAGTTTTGGAAAATACAGACAGAAAGCCAACAACCTGTATACCATGGCCCTCATCAGTACAGGGACATAACATCCTACGAGAAGAGTTATGGAATCGCCCGAATTTACCAAACAGGTGTTTAAGCTGGTGAAGTGACAAGGGCCAATTTTCCTGCAAGATTACAACATACAAGTTGCAGGAAAATGATATTCACGTATCAAAAGAGGCATTTCTCCCTTTAATACATAGGTATACAGGTTGTTGTCTGAATTTGCCAAAACTGGTGTTGTAGCTTTATCATCGTTAGTAAAGTTTGTTACTGGGGAGATGTACAGTGCCATCCTTCTGATGCCAAATTAAAGGTAGAAATGTCTCTGTTGGTACATGAATATCATCTTCCTACAACTTTATCTTATAGATATATATATACAGTTAAACTGTCTATAGCGCCCCCTCTTGGGACTCACCAAAATAGGGTGCTATAGAGAGGGGGTGCTATAGACAGGTCACTTTTAATGTACAGTTAAACCTGTCTATAGCGCTCCCTCTTGGGACTCACCAAAATAGGGTGCTATAGAGAGGGGGTGCTATAGACAGGTCACTTTTAATGTACAGTTAAACCTGTCTATAGCGGCCCCTCTTGGAATTCACCGAAATAGGGTACTATAGACAGGTCACTTTTAATGTCTAAACAGGACCTTTGGGAGAGGCCGCTGCTTATCATAAAACAGCTCGAGGAGCATGAACTCATGGAATTCGTGTAATCTTTACACAAGGGGATAAGAAACAACAACAACAACAACAACAACTTTTAATGTACAGTTAAACCTGTTTATAGCGGCCCCTCTTGGGACTCACCAAAATAGGGTGCTATAGAGAGGAGGTGCTATAGACAGGTCACTTTTAATGTACAGTTAAACCTGTCTATAGCGCCTCCTCTTGGGAATCACCAAAATAGGGTGCAATAGTGAGGGGGTGCTATAGACAGGTCACTTTTAATGTACAGTTAAACCTGTCTATAGCGTCCCCTCTTGGGACTCACCAAAATAGGGTGCTATAGACAGGTCACTTTTAATGTACAGTTAAACCTGTTTATAGCACCCCTCTTGGGACTCACCAAAATAGGGTGCTATAGAGAGGAGGTGCTATAGACAGGTCACTTTTAATGTACAGTTAAACCTGTCTATAGCGCCTCCTCTTGGGAATCACCAAAATAGGGTGCAATAGTGAGGGGGTGCTATAGACAGGTCACTTTTAATGTACAGTTAAACCTGTCTATAGCGTCCCCTCTTGGGACTCACCAAAATAGGGTGCTATAGACAGGTCACTTTTAATGTACAGTTAAACCTGTTTATAGCACCCCTCTTGGGACTCACCAAAATAGGGTGCTATAGAGAGGAGGTGCTATAGACAGGTCACTTTTAATGTACAGTTAAACCTGTCTATAGCACCCCCTCTTGGGACTCACCAAAATAGGGTGCTATAAACAGGTCACTTTTAATGTACAGTTAAACCTGTTTATAGCGCCCCCTCTTGGGAATCACCAAAATAGGGTGCAATAGTGAGGGGGTGCTATAGACAGGTCACTTTTAATGTACAGTTAAACCTGTTTATAGTGCCCCCTCTTGGGACTCACCAAAATAGGGTGCTATAGAGAGGGGATGCTATAGACAGGTCATTTTTAATGTACAGTTAAACCCCTCTATAGCGCCCCTATGGGACTCACCAAAATAGAGTGCTATAGAGAGGGGATGCTATAGACAGGTCACTTTTAATATAAATCGCATCATACTACGTATTTAAAATCGGGCACTATAGACAGGTTTAACTGTATATATAGGTTAATTTATTTTATTTGTGCTATGATTGGCTGTTCACCGTCACATGACCTCAATCAGCGAATCACCATGCAGTATTTCCTTAGCCCAGAGGACATGGAAAATTTCTATATTAAATCTAAGAACATGGGTTTGATTCTAAGACATTTGCTTTTTAATAGAAATATATTTTCATTCTATTTATGCATTGAAAAAATTGGCCTCTTCCAAAGGTCCTGTTTAGTACATCTAATGTAATATGTTCTGTAGGTGCAGGTGCCAAGCTACATTCTGGACAAGTGGGGTAGATGTTGTTGTTGTTTTCTATCTTCAATGGCTTGAGATGGCTAAATCTTGTTGTTTGGTGCTGTCTGAGGTTCACTCCTGGGTCTACTGTACCAGCTGTCCTGGGGTATTTAATACAAAAGGGTGTATGGAGACAATAAAGTTTTTGTTGAAGTGTTTAAAACTTATTCTGTGATATTTTTGTCAATAGCCAATAGAAACCTGGTGTACTGCTAGTGATTTGTCCGTTTATAGAAAGCAAACGTCATCTCACAGCCTGTTCCTCTCTTAATTCAGGCTGTAAGACCGACTGGAAACTTTGTCTTAAATAAAGAATTGAAACCTTCGGCTATTTCAATTTGCACACACAAATAATTTTAATGAAACAAACATGTATCTTGGACCAATTATATTTATTAAAAACAAAAGTGGATATTTCAACGAGGCTGTTTGCCTATCTTCTTCCAGGTTTCAATCTCCTTGTAATCAAATCACCCGCAAGGAAAACAAGCTACAACAAGGAGCTTGAATCCTGATAGGCAAACAGCCAGGTTGAAATATCCACAATTTTTTTTTTTAATTAAATATAATTGGTCCAAGATACTGTTTTAATGTATTAAATGGATGGCTAGATTATCAACAAATAATTCCATGTGAGGTTGCCACCATTAGTGAGAGTTATATTGCTGGATACCTTACATGTCATGGAATTGGTGTAATCTTTACACAAGGGGATAAGAAACAACAACATGTGGTAGGATTTCACTGAGCATCAGGTTTCAACAACCCTCTGTCCTAGTAAAACTCATTATTACAGATTTTGACAAATTACAAAAATCATATAACTCCGCAACTCTTTTTTATTCACTGCTGTCGGGGAATCCTTCTCCAGCTAACTAGAACATGGTTATATGTTCTAGCTAGTTGAAGTAGGGCTTGCCTGGAAGCTTCCTTTGGTGAATGAAAGAAGTTGCGGAGTTATATTTGTAACTTTCTGGTGAAATGTGGATCAGTAGAACCACAAGAGAGACAAGAGGTAGTGAAGGAAGCTACAGTTCTGTTATAAAAATGTTTTAATACAACAACCAGGGTGATGAGTTGATCAAGAATGGAGAACAGTGGAGTCAAGGTTCCATAGGTTCTGGTGGTGGGGGGCCTTCAGGCTCGTAGAACTCATTGTTGGCCTCCACCCTGCAACAGACAACCTTTGTTGATGGACTCTTGTTGGGTCTTTGGTCGGATACAAAATGCAGTGTTGTCACAAAGTGCAGTGTTGTCACAAAGTGCAGTGTTGTCACAAAGTGCAGTGTTGTTACAAAGTGCAGTGTTGTCACAAAGAGCAGTCTGTCAGCTAGAAAGAACAAACCTAAATCCCTGACACCAAGCATTCAGCCACAACAACTTGTTTCTTCCACCCACAGAGTGGCTGAATTAGGAAATCCTAATCAGGACTTCTTTGGACTTGGCGATTCTCAATGTCAATTGTGGCATTTAAATTTTTATGGAGAAATTCCATCATACAGTGTGTTTGAAGTTTATATGTTAATTTTGTAATTATTTTTATTTTTTAATTCATACAAGCATTTTTCTGGCAGACATTCAATTTTTATCATCATCATTTTTTGATATTGTTTTGTTTTTTCTTAGTTAGTTATCAAATCATTTTGCAAAATGGCAGTTTCTTTTTTGTTTTGTTGTGTTCCTTTTTAAGCAATAAAATATAGAACTAAGGTGTAATATTCAATTCAAGCATATGGAACCAACATCGATTCATTTTTAAAACAAAGCAAAATCATAAGCTTATACAACTTTCACTTTTTCATACATAGTGTACACTTAGAAACAATATCACATCCAATGAATAAAATCTATGTGACATTTCAGTGTAACAGTATTGCTATCAAAGTATGATTAAAAGAACTCCACCAATACTTTCATCTGTCACAGAATGTCCATCAGTCCCACAAACCTCTGCTCCTGCTCCAGGACAGTCATGCGGGAGTCCGGGTCGTCCTCCGTCTCCTCGTATTTGAAGAAGTCCGGCGGAACGTCCTGCATCTGGACACTGGGGGCGTGGCTGAGGCACTTCACGTTCTCTATCACAGACTTCACTATGGCCTCCAGGTACTGTACACACATCAATGCAGCAGTTGTGAAGTTGTGGTTCCAAGAGATAATAAACTCTGGGAGAACTAGCTAGGTATGGGGAATAGGAAGATATCAAAATCTTGTAAACATCAGCTGAGTACTTGCATGGCTTCTGTGACACGTCTGCTAGGGAATACTTCTCTATCGAGGACAGTTTTTGTCACCTAAAAAAACCATTTTTACCAATTAGCAGTTTTCCAGTAAGAGGACACTGCTCTCTAAAGGCACTTTGGCTCTGTAACTAGGTGTTGTCCTTTACAGAGAGGTTGAACTACAGAGAAAGTCAGTTACAAAAACCAAACAATAATTCCCAAAGTGTAGTATCCACATACATAGAACCAAAGTGTATTACAATCCAGTATCCACACACACACACACACAGAGAGACAACCAATATTTACCTGTTTGCTGTTGCCATTCTCCTGCCGGCTGACCACCTCAGGATGGAGGGAGAAGTCAGGAGCAAAGTACTCGAAGTATTCTGTCACCACCACATGTCATCAGTACTACAGTAGTCATCAGTACTGCAGTAGCCACCAGTACTACAGTAGCCACCAGTACTGCAGTAGCCACCAGTACTACAGTAGCCACCAGTACTGCAGTAGCCACCAGTACTACAGTAGCCACCAGTACTGCAGTAGCCACCAGTACTACAGTAGCCACCAGTACTGCAGTAGCCACCAGTACTGCAGTAGCCACCAGTACTGCAATAGCCACCAGTACTGCAGTAGCCACCAGTACTGCAGTAGTCATCAGTACTGCAGTAGCCACCAGTACTACAGTAGCCACCAGTACTGCAGTAGCCACCAGTACTACAGTAGCCACCAGTACTGCAGTAGCCACCAGTACTGCAGTAGCCACCAGTACTGCAGTAGTCAGACAGTACTGCAGTAGTCAGACAGTACTGCAGTAGCCACCAGTACTGCAGTAGTCAGACAGTACTGCAATAGCCACCAGTACTGCAGTAGCCACCAGTACTGCAGTAGTCATCAGTACTGCAGTAGCCACCAGTACTCCAGTAGCCACCAGTACTGCAGTAGCCACCAGTACTACAGTAGCCACCAGTACTGCAGTAGCCACCAGTACTGCAGTAGCCACCAGTACTGCAGTAGTCAGACAGTACTGCAGTAGCCACCAGTACTGCAGTAGTCAGACAGTACTGCAGTAGTCAGACAGTACTGCAGTAGTCAGACAGTACTGCAGTAGTCAGACAGTACTGCAGTAGTCAGACAGTACTGCAGTAGTCAGACAGTACTGCAGTAGTCAGACAGTACTGCAGTAGTCAGACAGTACTGCAGTAGTCAGACAGTACTGCAGTAGTCAGACAGTACTGCAGTAGCCACCAGTACTGCAGTAGTCAGACAGTACTGCAGTAGTCAGACAGTACTGCAGTAGTCAGACAGTACTGCAGTAGCCACCAGTACTGCAGTAGTCAGACAGTACTGCAGTAGCCACCAGTACTGCAGTAGTCAGACAGTACTGCAGTAGTCAGACAGTACTGCAGTAGTCAGACAGTACTGCAGTAGCCACCAGTACTGCAGTAGTCAGACAGTACTGCAGTAGTCAGACAGTACTGCAGTAGTCAGACAGTACTGCAGTAGCCACCAGTACTGCAGTAGTCAGACAGTACTGCAGTAGCCACCAGTACTGCAGTAGTCAGACAGTACTGCAGTAGTCAGACAGTACTGCAGTAGTCAGTATGTACCGTTGTAAGGGATCTCCGAGCTGATCTGTTCATCCAGCAGCAGGGAGGTCTCGTAGGACCAGCAGCGCCCCACGTTGCGGACAGTGTAGCCCCCGCCCCCCAGCACCAGCAGGGGCAGCCCCAGCTCCTTCACAAACTTTACACATTCCCTGCACACACACATACATGGGGTCTGTGCACTCACAGTTTTACAGCTAGGAGAGAAATAAACATTACGTGAGGTTTTTACTTTCTCATAAACTTTATTTCCACTGTGAAAACAGTACAAAAGTGAAATTGTACTGGGATCAGGTGGGTAAATTAAATTATCGTTTTCTTCAACAAAAATTACCATTTTTACTATTTAGCAACTCTTCGGTAAGAGGACACCTCTCCCTAAAGGACACTCTGTAACTAGGTGTTGTCAGAGAGGTAGTTCTACTGTATTTAGCCACTCTTCGGTAAGAGGACACCTCTCCCTAAAGGACACTCTGTAACTAGGTGTTGTCAGAGAGGTAGTTCTACTGTATTTAGCAACTCTTTGGTAAGAGGACACCTCTCCCTAAATGACCTCTGTAACTAGGTGTTGTCCTTTACAGAGAGGTAGTTCTACTGTATTTAGCAACCCTCCAGTAAGAGGACACCTCTCCCTGAAGTACACTTTGGCTCTGTAACTAGGTGTTGTCTTTTACAGAGAGGTAGTTCTACTTTATTTAGCAACTCTCCAGTAAGAGGACACCTCTCCCTAAAGAACACTTTGGCTCTGTAACTAGGTGTTGTCCTTTACAGAGAGGTAGTTCTACTGTATTTAGCAACTCTCCAGTAAGAGGACACCACTCCCTAAAGAACACTTTGGCTCTGTAACTAGGTGTTGTCCTTTACAGAGAGGTAGTTCTACTGTATTTAAAATATAAAGACCAAATCCAAATAAATAAATAAATAGTGTATAACTTTCGGTAGCAGCGCTGTAACCGAAACATCACACACTATTTATATATTTGGATTTGGTCTTATTACCTAGGTTTATAAATGAAAAGGTACAATTTGGATTATCTCTATATATATAAAAATGAATGTTTGTATGTCTGTCTGTATGTCCGGTATACAAATTCGCAGTAGTTCACTAATTCAAACCAAAATTTCCATACATAGGTAAAAAAATACGGGGAAGACGATAGGCTATTTTAAAAAATATATAAATCAATTATTAAAACTATATATTTTTATTCAGAAAATGATGATGACGATATTGCTGTATCATGTTTGATTATCAGATACAAAATTATATCGGGACAAATTCCAAAAAGCAGAGACCACGGGTGAAACCAGTTCATTATTTTGTACGTAGGAACAAAATTCTAACAGAAAAACATTCATTCGAGCAGAAAACAAAAGCTAGATCATCTTTCTATAAAAATATCGCTTCTCAGACACAAAGTTTGGAGCGGGACGTTTCACAAGAGTGACATCCACGGCGCCAATTTATAATTGTAACGAATAGTATTTGAATAAAAGCATTTAATCGGGTAAACCCCGGGCGTTGCCCGGGTCATTCGGCTAGTAGCTTATAAACACAAGGTAATAAGACCAAATTCACACACTATTTATTTATTTGGATTTGGTCTTATTACCTATGTTTCTAAACTATAATCCAAATTGTACCTTATCATGTATACAAAATAAATTTAAAATGATAACAGTTGAACAAATGGATATCAATGAAACACCACCACAGCAGTCCACTCACCCGTGGCCCTTGATGCTGAGGTGGAAACAGCCAAGCCTGTCCCCAGCCAGGGAGTCCGCTCCACACTGTAACACCAGTCTCTTGTAACACTGGGGACATTATAATCACAAGGTTATAAGACACCAAATAAATAGTGTGTGACGTTTCGGTAACAGCGTTGTTACCATCTTCAGACAAAAGTGCTGAATAAATTCAGCTGTTACTTGAAACGTTACACACTATTTATTTATTTGGATTTGGTCTTATTACCTTGTGCTTATAATCTATAATCAAAATTGTGCCTTATCAACATTATTTGGATTACATTAGATGTACTAAACAGGACCTTTGGGAGAGGTCGCTGCTTATCATCAAATAGCTGAAGGAGCATGGACTCATGGAATTGGTGTAATCTTTACACAAGGGGATAAGAAACAGCAACAACACTGTCTATAAACAGCTGGAGGAGCATGGACTCATGGAATTGGTGTAATCTTTACACAAGGGGATAAGAAACAACAACAACACTGTCTATAAACAGCTGGAGGAGCATGGACTCATGGAATTGGTGTAATCTTTACACAAGGGGATAGGAAACAACAACAACACTGTCTATAAACAGCTGGAAAGCATGGACTCATGGAATTGGTGTAATCTTTACACAAGGGGATAAGAAACAACAACAACACTGTCTATAAACAGCTGGAGGAGCATGGACTCATGGAATTGGTGTAATCTTTACACAAGGGGATAAGAAACAACAACAACACTGTCTATAGACAGCTGGAGGAGCATGGACTCATGGAATTGGTGTAATCTTTACACAAGGGGATAAGAAACAACAACAATACTGTCTATAAACAGCTGGAGGAGCATGGACTCATGGAATGGGTGTAATCTTTACACAAGGGGATAAGAAACAACAACAACACTGTCTATAAACAGCTGGAGGAGCATGGACTTATGGAATTGGTGTAATCTTTACACAAGGGGATAAGAAACAACAACAATACTGTCTATAAACAGCTGGAGGAGCATGGACTCATGGAATTGGTGTAATCTTTACACAAGGGGATAAGAAACAACAACAATACTGTCTATAAACAGCTGGAGGAGCATGGACTCATGGAATTGGTGTAATCTTTACACAAGGGGATAAGAAACAACAACAACACTGTCTATAAACAGCTGGAGGAGCATGGACTCATGGAATTGATGTAATCTCTACACAAGGGGATAAGAAACAACAACACTGTCTATAAACAGCTGGAGGAGCATGGACTCATGGAATTGGTGTAATCTCTACACAAGGGGATAAGAAACAACAACAACACTGTCTATAAACAGCTGGAGGAGCATGGACTCATGGAATTGATGTAATCTCTACACAAGGGGATAAGAAACAACAACAACACTGTCTATAAACAGCTGGAGGAGCATGGACTCATGGAATTGATGTAATCTTTACACAAGGGGATAAGAAACAACAACAACACTGTCTATAAACAGCTGGAGGAGCATGGACTCATGGAATTGATGTAATCTTTACACAAGGGGATAAGAAACAACAACAACACTGTCTATAAACAGCTGGAGGAGCATGGACTCATGGAATTGGTGTAATCTTTACACAAGGGGATAAGAAACAACAACAACACTGTCTATAAACAGCTGGAGGAGCATGGACTCATGGAATTGATGTAATCTCTACACAAGGGGATAAGAAACAACAACAACACTGTCTATAAACAGCTGGAGGAGCATGGACTCATGGAATTGGTGTAATCTCTACACAAGGGGATAAGAAACAACAGAACCCTGCTAGTAGAGGACAGTCAGTCCACAGAGCACCAACCTGCAGGACAATACAGGTCGGCCTGTAGTGGTCCACCACAGCCTGCACCACTGGCTTGAACACCTGGAAGTAACCTGCCACAGCCAGCCACTGGTTGTTAGTACCTTGTAGCAACATCAAGATGAAACATCAGGAGAGATTCCAGGGATAAGTTTCTTTTTTGAAAAAATGTTTTAATTCAATTCTCTAGCTTTGGGACTTGGAAGCTAGATTGGAGTTCATATTTTGAAGAAACCTATCCCTGGAAAAACAGAACAAAAGTCACATTGTACTGGGATCTGGTGGATAATTTAAGACATTTCCTGATTGTGGAAGTTGCTGATCTGTCAGAATACAGGTCAGACAGATGGCAACTTCAGCTTCCTTCCAGCAATAAGACAGAACCTCCTGTCATCCAACTTTGTCAGAAGGATGGGGGCCGAGAAAATATTTTTCTTTAAAAGACAAAACTAAAATGTCCTGAAGGTTTAAACGCTACTTTTCTTTTAAAATATGATAGAAATTTTGCTAGGACGATAATGATCTGTAAGAAATATGGGTCAGCCTTCCCTTTAAAATAGATTTCAAAACAAGATGCCTTCTATTGACCTTCGCTGTAAACTAGTGGCCTTGGGTCGGTGACAAAGCCACAACACCAGCTTTGGTAAACTGAGAAGCATCCACCTACAAACCATGGTTTCTGGACTTTGTCAGTCCAGGGTGGACTTTATTCCATGAGATCCAAAAGGCTTTGTCACCAACCCGAGGTCACTAGTTTGCAGCGAAGGTCAATAGATGGCGTCTTGTTTTGAAATCTATTTTAAAGGGAAGGCTGACCCATATTTCTTACAGATCAATATCCTCCCAGCAAATTTCCATCTATATACAATAAAACCCCGCTAATACAAACCCCGGATATAGCAAACCTTCCCTTATAACAAAAACCTAAAAAATTTCCAGTTCCATTCCATTGAAAATACCATCGTTATAACGAATTTTTCGATTTTTAACCCTTATCCAGTAACATGGGGTCAATATGACCCCAGACATATCATTTTTATCTTTAATATCATTAAAATAACGAACTACCCCTATAACCAACCTAATTTTAGGTCCCTATTTTGGGACCTAAAATAAAAGATATTTAAAATACTAGGCTTATAATGAACCTAAAATTGAAATTTAAAAAATTTTAAAACAACAAAATTTTGAGCATGTTTCAGCTTGCGGATCGTGATTTCAAAACAATAAATTTAGCAGCATTGTTTATTTTTATTTACATTCTATTTTTGCTGTATGTTGTATAATTTTTTACACATTATACTCTTTGTTAAATAGAATATATTTGCAACCATCAAATTTGAAATAGAAAAAATTCAAATGGCTTCCAAAATAAAGAAAATAAAGGCATTCTAAAAAAGCTATTACTAAAAAAAAGGCCATTTTAAAACTTTTCAAAGTGAAACAACACAGACAAAAAATTTCAGAACATGTTGAAATAAAAAATATAACTTTTCTATTATAAGAGATAAAATAGAAGGCTATTTAAAATTGTTACAAAGAGGAATCAACCTCAACCTTTGCCGCGATTACAATCGTACGTTTTAGGGCTTAAAAAAATGGTCCAAATAAATGGGTCCAAGATGAAACAAAAATAATTTTTATGCCCTGAACTATGGTGATTTTAAAGTCAGCAATGTTTTGCACGATAGGTTTAAAAAAAAAGAAATCTAGACTTAAGAAGAGAATGTGGAAACATGAAATGGAAGAAAAACACATTAACATATATTTGAAAGGTGCAATGCTTGAAGAGTGTTTGAAGCAACAAGGTGTTAGAGCCATTTTTCCAAGTAAACAATGTATTATATAATGTGATAATGATGTTTTAAAAAATCATTTTATATCTTTGAATATATATTTAATAAAACTTTGCCTAGGATTTGTCTTGATTTCAAAATTAGACATAGAGGTACATGTATGTCAATGATTAGAAGAACCTATCATCTAATGATTTCTATTATTATTCAGTATTAATGTAAGGAAATTGGTCAATTAAGGGAATTAAAACAAAGTGACCACTATTAAGAGGCAGCCTCTTCTTGTGTGTATGGCTGTCCTTTAATTATACGGTCTAAAAATTTTGGAAAGTGAAAAAAAAAAAAATAGCCAAACCGTGACTATAGTGAACTGTGGCTATAGTGAACCAAAAGCTCTGTCCCATTGGGATTCACTATAGAGGGGTCTTACTATATATATATATGACAAAAATTATGTTTAAATGTACATTAAGTTTAAACATTTAACTCTTAGTTACTGGCGCCTAATTTAGTCACACAATTACTGGAGTTCAGCCTCTCAGGCAGACTTTTAAAATCAATAATAAACCATGTTAATTATAATATTAAAAAGAAATTAAACATATTCACATAATTTCCAAAGAATAAATATTTTATTTTTTTCGAATAAACAGAGCTCTAAACAAAATTAAATGAATATGTACAAGAAACTCTTTCTATCTAAATATCTAAAATATTCTATATATATTCTGAAAAATTCTATCTAAAATATTTCATTCAAGATTAGGTGCACAATTCAAGCATATTTCAATAGAATGATCTTTGCATTTTTTTAATTGCATTTGAGTTCGACGATCTTTTTTACATAGGTAGCATCTTTTGCGTTTTTTGGGACAAGGACTGCCGCTTGTGGATTCCTAGATAACACACATTATTGATATTTCGTTTGAATATCAAATAAATATTTGCCTACCTCAAGTGATGAAGTTCCAGCATGCTTCTGAATTAATACTTACATATCTCTTGACAAATTTTGGCTTGATTTCTCATATTCAAGGCATCTCTCATTAGTAGTAGAGCAAGCTGCTTTATAAAATCTTTTCGAACCATTCCACCATCTTGCTTGACAGCCATATAAATTACTTCTGAATTTATTGTAACCACATCCAAATAGTTGAAAAATAAACACAGGGGCCATCTTTTGGTTCTTCTTCCAACAGAATACATTTCTGATCAACTACATCCACACCACCTTTGGTCATATTATAAAATGTGATTATCTCGGGCTTTTATTGTTCAGCAGTTTCTTGATCAATTGCTGTGGTCGAATGCATTGTGGAGAGTAATGTAACAGTTTTTCTAATTTTAGGGACATAGGATACCAAAGTTTTGTTTTTTCAAAAACCAAAAGTGGAACCGAACTTCTATTATATTATACAAAATTACAATCACAAAACACAATTTAGAATGCAGATAATTAAAGCAAGATTAATAAAAAAACTAATGCTCAACTTATTTTATGCGTTTGAACGTCTATAAAACCAAATGTGAAACTGCCAATAATAGGGGCGCTAAAATTCCCAGTGACGTAATTACTGGCGCTCGGCTTTAAAGGCCGTTTGATTTAATAACTCGGGATATACAAAATAGATTTCTCTTAAAATGCAAAGTTCTTCAAATAAATGCATTTTATTAAGCTACCTAAAAATTTGATGAAAAATGATGCATTTTGAAATTTTTGCAAACATTTTTAATTTTCACACGGCCTTTCAAGCCGAACGCCAGTAATTAAGGGTTAAAATAGGCAAGAGAGAGTTATTAATGTTTTTTAAATAAAATATTCAACATTTTAAAATATTTAGCTGGGTATAATAGATTATTTTAAATCCAAGGGTCAATTATATATACGAGGGTGAGTAGAAAAGTAAGGTCTTCTACGAGATAATTTCCGAACGCGCATTGCTAGGTGAAATCCGACAACACCGCTGCCTTCCTTGGTTCCCCCTCTACCGTCTAGAACCTTCCCGGGACGCTCAGTCGCTGTCTGGCAGCCGTTCGCGATGGAGCTTCCCCTTAGCTCTCCCGCCAAGTGCAGGTTGCGCTCAGTTATACGCTTTTTAAATGCGAAAAATAATTCTTCGGTCGAAATTCACCGTCAGTTAGTGGAAGTGTATGGTGAGAAGTGCATGGACATCAAAAATGTGCGGAAATGGTGCCGGGAGTTTAACGAGGGGCGGATAAACGTCCACGATGAACAGCGGTCTGGGCGGCCGAGTTTGCCGGAATCAACCGTGGCTCGAATCGACGAAATGGTGCGCGCAAACCGGCGGATAACCCTTGAAGAGATCGAGGATGGCCTGAATGAAGATTGCAGCCACTTCTCCGTGCACAAGATTGTGTCTGAGACCCTCGGCTACAGAAAGGTGTCCGCCAGGTGGGTCGACAAGTGGCTCAAAGAGGCGGAGGGAAAGTGGTACAACACCGGAATTACAAAGTTGGTTGACAGGATGAAAAAAGTGATTGAGCATCAAGGCGACTATGTAGAAAAATAGCAAAGTGTCCAACCTTTCCAATGATGTATAAAAAGTTGTGATTAAATGTGTTTTTTTATGAAAAAAAAATAGGAGACCTTACTTTTCTACTCACCCTCGTATATATAATATATATACAGTAAAACCCCTCTAATACGAACCCTGGATATAGCGAAACTTCCCTTATAACAAACCCGCGGCGATTCCCAATTCCATTCCATTGAAAATACCATCGTTATAACGAACTTTGCAATTTTTAAAATAACGAACTACCCCTATAACGAACCTATTTTCGGTTCCAAAATGATAAAATCTATTTAAAATACTATGCTTATAACGAACTTAAAATTGTGATTTAAAAAAATTTTAAAACAACAAAATTTTTAGCATGTTTCAGCTCACGGATCGCGATTTCAAAACAAAAAATTAGCGGCATTGTTTGTTTTCATTTCCATTCTATTTTTGCTGTATGTTGTATATATTTTTACACATTATACTTTTATTTAATAGAATATCTTTGCATTCGACAATTTTGAAATAGAAGAAAAATACAAATGGCTTCCAAAATAAAGAAAAGAAACAAAGAGTGGCGTTCTAAAAAAATATATATAAATACAGTGGCAGCATGCCCTTTTAGAAGCGTTCTATATCAAGTTTAACCTAGGCTAAATAATAATTCCAAATAATTTTAAAGCCAGAAATGGTTTGAAAATAACAGGTTAAAAACAAAATTTAATATACACTTCAGAAGAATATGTGGAAACTGGAATTGGAAGAAGCAGGAAAAAAAAAAAATAGTTCCCCCTTGTCTCATGGGCCACAAACAAATCGACTTATAAATTCTCAAAAACTACCACTACAGTTCAATTTTTAGAATGGAATTCTTGTTAGGTATATGAATCATTCAGGGTTCGCGGATATTCCCACTGGCAGGCCGTTTTACCACCGATTTTGTGTTTGCAAATTGGCATTTTTATTCGCAATTTTACCGATCGCGCTATCGTATCAACATGTTTCGGGTCCGATTTTTCTGAATTGGATACTTTTGATTATTCCTCAATTGATTCAGAATACACAGAGCTTTATTCCTTTGATGGAAATAACCATTATTTAAGACAATTCTGATTTTCAAATTTCACTTTTCACTTTCAAACAACAAGGTATTAGATACATTTTTTCAAATAAATATAGTATTATATTATTTGAGAAATATGTTCTAAAATACTCTTATACCTTTCAAATATATATTTTAATAATGTTTTGCCCTGGGGGATTTGGCTTAATTTTTAAATAATACATAGGTTTATATATAAACATGTATGCTAATGATAAGAAGAACCTATTATCAAAGGACTTCTTTTGATATTCAGTATTACTGTAAAGAAATAGGTCAATTTAGGGAATTAAAACAAAGTACCCATTATTAAGTGGCTGCCATTTCCTGTTTGTATGGCTATTTTTTAATTATACAGTCTAAAAATTTAGAAAAGTTTAAAAAATGGCCAAACCGTGGCTATAGTGAACCAAAAGCTCTGTCCCATTGGGGTTCACTATAGATGGGTTTTACTGTATATATATAATATAGATATATATAAACACACTTACTTGTGTCGTCAATTCCTTCCTTCAGGGGGACATTGACGGAGTAGTACCGGCCGCCCTCTGCCCCGATCTCATACATGTCCCCTGGACACCACAGCGGTGGGATCACACAACAAACTGACTCTACACAATTTTTCTTTTATTTTAAAGGAGGTCCAAAAGTGTTCCTCCTACACTTTGTAGAATTAAAATGATATTTATAATGTAGGGGCAGCATATTTAATCTACAGTTACAGTAGAACAACCTCCATGAGAGGACATTCGTGCTAGAGGACACCTCTCTACAAAGGACAGTTTTCATTTGAAATATTATCATTTTTACTATTTAGCAACTCTCCAGTAAGAGGACACCTCTCCCTAAAGGACACTTTGGTTCTGTAACTAGGTGATGTCCTTTACAGAGAGGTAGTTCTACTGTAGTTATATTATTTTGTCACTCGGAGCATCTCTCTCACTGTGCTTCTCTTCTTCTTTCTTATCTCCACTTAACATCAAGGTACCAAGTCTGTAGAGCTTGTTGATGGTGTCTGTGCTGAGGATGTGTCTCTTCTTCTTTCTTATCTCCACTCAACATCAGGGTATCAAGTCTGTAGAGCTTGTTGATGGTGTCTGTGCTGGGGATGTGTCTCTTATTCTTTCTTATCTCCACTCAACATCAGGGTATCAAGTCTGTAGAGCTTGTTGATGGTGTCTGTGCTGGGGATGTGTCTCTTATTCTTTCTTATCTCCACTCAACATCAGGGTATCAAGTCTGTAGAGCTTGTTGATGGTGTCTCTGCTGGGGATGTGTCTCTTATTCTTTCTTATCTCCACTCAACATCAGGGTATCAAGTCTGTAGAGCTTGTTGATGGTGTCTGTGCTGGGGATGTGTCTCTTATTCTTTCTTATCTCCACTCAACATCAGGGTATCAAGTCTGTAGAGCTTGTTGATGGTGTCTGTGCTGGGGATGTGTCTCTTATTCTTTCTTATCTCCACTCAACATCAGGGTATCAAGTCTGTAGAGCTTGTTGATGGTGTCTGTGCTGGGGATGTGTCTCTTCTTCTTTCTTATCTCCACTCAACATCAGGGTATCAAGTCTGTAGAGCTTGTTGATGGTGTCTGTGCTGGGGATGTGTCTCTTCTTCTTTCTTATCTCTACTCAACATCAGGATATCAAGTCTGTAGAGCTTGTTGATGGTGTCTGTGCTGGGGATGTGTCTCTTCTTCTTTCTTATCTCCACTCAACATCAGGGTATCAAGTCTGTAGAGCTTGTTGATGGTGTCTGTGCTGGGGATGTGTCTCTTCTTCTTTCTTATCTCCACTCAACATCAGGATATCAAGTCTGTAGAGCTTGTTGATGGTGTCTGTGCTGGGGATGTGTCTCTTCTTCTTTCTTATCTCCACTCAACATCAGGGTATCAAGTCTGTAGAGCTTGTTGATGGTGTCTGTGCTGGGGATGTGTCTCTTCATCTTTCTTATCTCCACTCAACATCAAGGTATCAAGTCTGTAGAGCTTGTTGATGGTGTCTGTGCTGGGGATGTGTCTCTTCTTCTTTCTTATCTCCACTCAACATCAGGGTATCAAGTCTGTAGAGCTTGTTGATGGTGTCTGTGCTGAGGATGTGTCTCTTCTTCTTTCTTATCTCCACTCAACATCAGGGTATCAAGTCTGTAGCAAGCAAGCGCAGCTAAAATTATCAGCGGACTTCGAGGATCCTGTCCAAATCACATTGCTGAACTCGAATCCAACCTTCTTCCCCTGCACCTAAGGAGAAAAATCTGCTTTTCAAAATTTATAACAAAAAAGATTAACTCTCCAAAAGAACATCTTACAGAAAAATGTATTAGAAATTGGGTCCCAAACCAAAGATAAAAACGCCCCACACCTCTCAACATGGCTCACAACTCTAATCTTTTAGACATCCCAATTAATCCCAAACACAGAACTTCCTATCCCCCACAAAAAACTTGCAACAAACTCACCTGTTTCCCTCATCTACCAGACAATCCCCACAAACATGAAACTCAGCCAGAATTACTTAAAGCTCTTGGCCTCCAAATCATTGAGGAAAATAGCTTCCTCTTTGACATCACAATTTACACTGACGGTAGCCAACTTGAAACTGGACTGTCTGGCAGTGGAATTGCAATCTACAAAGATAAGATCTGGAAAAAATCTCCCTCTCCCACCCTAGACATCTTTCAGTTTATAAATCAGAACTCTCTGCTATAGATACGGCTCTAAAAGACATCAACATCAACTCGCCAAGCAAAATAATACTCTACTCCGACTCAAGAGCAGCCATTTATACCCTTCAAAGCTGCTTCTCCAGTCAAGAACCTCTCCTCAAGAGCATTGCTAAGTCTGTAAACCGACTCCCAGCCAACAGCTCAGTCACAGTGCAATGGCTTCGAGCTCACGTTGGAATTCCTGGTAATGAGCTGGCAGACTCTCTGGCAAAGGCTGGAGCTCTTGGCCTACCTGAAGCAAGAGAATCCACCACCCAACTAGACGAAAGAGACCTCCTCCGTACCATCAAAACCCAATGCCTGCAGGAATGGAAATCTGATACTGCACATGACTGGTACAGAGCAGGAGGGACAAGCACCAGTTCTGTCCTCCCAAGAGAACAACAGTCTTTGATTTCCAGACTTAAGTCTGGTCATCTACGGACAATGACTTTCCAGAATGGTTGCAAGGTTTTCCCACTATGTACTAAGTGCAATTCTCAGCCTGCAATCCCAAGACATATTATTGACTGTATTGACTCATCCATTGATGAGCTCTACTCTTCCCCGGCAGACACCATCAAAAATCTCAAGCTTTACAAGCTTGATACCTTAGTGTGATTGAGTGGAGATAAGAAAGAAGAAGAAGAGAAGGAAGTCTGTAGTGCTTGTTGATGGTGTCTGTGCTGGGGATGTGTCTCTTCTTCTTTCTTATCTCCACTCAATATCAGGGTATCAAGTCTGTAGAGCTTGTGGATGGTGTCTGTGCTGGGGATGTGTCTCTTCTTCTTTCTTATCTCCACTCAATATCAGGGTATCAAGTCTGTAGAGCTTGTGGATGGTGTCTGTGCTGGGAATGTGTCTCTTCTTCTTTCTTATCTCCACTCAACATCAGGGTATCAAGTCTGTAGAGCTTGTTGATGGTGTCTGTGCTGGGGATGTGTCTCTTCTTCTTTCTTATCTCCACTCAACATCAGGGTATCAAGTCTGTAGAGCTTGTTGATGGTGTCTGTGCTGGGGATGTGTCTCTTCTTCTTTCTTATCTCCACTCAACATCAGGGTATCAAGTCTGTAGAGCTTGTTGATGGTGTCTGCCGGGGATGAGTCTCTTCTTCTTTCTTATCTCCACTCAACATCAGGGTATCAAGTCTGTAGAGCTTGTTGATGGTGTCTGTGCTGGGGATGTGTCTCTTCTTCTTTCTTATCTCCACTCAACATCAGGGTATCAAGTCTGTAGAGCTTGTTGATGGTGTCTGTGCTGGGGATGTGTCTCTTCTTCTTTCTTATCTCCACTCAACATCAGGGTATCAAGTCTGTAGAGCTTGTTGATGGTGTCTGTGCTGGGGATGTGTCTCTTCTTCTTTCTTATCTCCACTTAACATCAAGGTACCAAGTCTGTAGAGCTTGTTGATGGTATCTGTGCTGGGGATGTGTCTCTTCTTCTTTCTTATCTCCACTCAACATCAGGGTATCAAGTCTGTAGAGCTTGTTGATGGTGTCTGTGCTGGGGATGTGTCTCTTCTTCTTTCTTATCTCCACTCAACATCAGGGTATCAAGTCTGTAGAGCTTGTTGATGGTGTCTGTGCTGGGGATGTGTCTCTTCTTCTTTCTTATCTCCACTTAACATCAAGGTATCAAGTCTGTAGAGCTTGTTGATGGTATCTGTGCTGGGGATGTGTCTCTTCTTCTTTCTTATCTCCACTCAACATCAGGGTATCAAGTCTGTAGAGCTTGTTGATTGTGTCTGTGCTGGGGATGTGTCTCTTCTTCGTTCTTATCTCCACTCAACATCAGGGTATCAAGTCTGTAGAGCTTGTTGATGGTGTCTGTGCTGGGGATGTAGGAGAGTAGAGCTCATCAATGGATTAGTCAATATAGTCAATGATGGGGTTACAGGTTGACACTTAGTACATAGTACCTTTACACCATTCTGTCATTGTCCGTAGATGACCAGACTTAAGTTTATGCTTCTCTCTTCTTTCAAGACAATAAGTTGGGAATTGTGGTTTGTTCAGAATAAATTGCCTTGTCATTCAACCGCATAAGACAACAGAAACTCTGCCTATGCCGGTCCCAAGCCCTGATGTAAAAGGAGGAGGGGGAGCAGTAACAAGCTCACTATAAAACCTGGGCTCAGCTGGTCCGGCTGATAGTACCCTGTAAGGACTCCTAATCCAGGGATACAGGATGAGCAGAGTTTGTACTCCATGTTAGGGGTAGCTGCAAATGGCGTCTGTTCCTCATGTCAGAGGCGGCCATTTCTTTTGGAGCTAAGTTGGCCTGCCACTGAGTAGTGCTCCCAGTCTTAATGACAAAGACATTCTACTTCACCCAGTCATAATGGTTGTCAAACAGACACCATCAAGGGTCACAATTTGATACCCTAATATGATTGAGTGGAAAGAAGAAGACACAACAGATCCAGTAACAAGCAGCTACCAACAATACAAACCACACAACAAGTACTGTGTACTCACCAGTGCCAGGGAAGAAGTAGTTGCCATACTTGTGGAAGGAGACTGTCATGACCCGGTCTGTGAGGTAGAAGGCTTCCTGGACTCCATCTCCGTGGTGGATGTCAATGTCAATGTACAGCACCCGGGGATGGTACCTGCCCCACATCTCTGCTCTGTACATGGTACCTGCCCCACATCTCTGCTCTGTACATGGTACCTGCCCCACATCTCTGCTCTGTACATGGTACCTGCCCCACATCTCTGCTCTGTACATGGTACCTGCCCCACATCTCTGCTCTGTACATGGTACCTGCCCCACATCTCTGCTCTGTACATGGTACCTGCCCCACATCTCTGCTCTGTACATGGTACCTGCCCCACATCTCTGCTCTGTACATGGTACCTGCCCCACATCTCTGTTCTGTACATGGTACCTGCCCCACATCTCTGCTCTGTACATGGTACCTGCCCCACATCTCTGTTCTGTACATGGTACCTGCCCCACATCTCTGCTCTGTACATGGTACCTGCCCCACATCTCTGCTCTGTACATGGTACCTGCCCCACATCTCTGCTCTGTACATGGTACCTGCCCCACATCTCTGTTCTGTACATGGTACCTGCCCCACATCTCTGCTCTGTACATGGTACCTGCCCCACATCTCTGCTCTGTACATGGTACCTGCCCCACATCTCTGCTCTGTACATGGTACCTGCCCCACATCTCTGCTCTGTACATGGTACCTGCCCCACATCTCTGCTCTGTACATGGTACCTGCCCCACATCTCTGTTCTGTACATGGTACCTGCCCCACATCTCTGCTCTGTACATGGTACCTGCCCCACATCTCTGTTCTGTACATGGTACCTGCCCCACATCTCTGCTCTGTACATGGTACCTGCCCCACATCTCTGCTCTGTACATGGTACCTGCCCCACATCTCTGTTCTGTACATGGTACCTGCCCCACATCTCTGCTCTGTACATGGTGCCTGCCCCACATCTCTGTTCTGTACATGGTACCTGCCCCACATCTCTGTTCTGTACATGGTACCTGCCCCACATCTCTGCTCTGTACATGGTACCTGCCCCACATCTCTGCTCTGTACATGGTACCTGCCCCACATCTCTGCTCTGTACATGGTACCTGCCCCACATCTCTGCTCTGTACATGGTACCTGCCCCACATCTCTGCTCTGTACATGGTACCTGCCCCACATCTCTGCTCTGTACATGGTACCTGCCCCACATCTCTGCTCTGTACATGGTACCTGCCCCACATCTCTGCTCTGTACATGGTACCTGCCCCACATCTCTGCTCTGTACATGGTACCTGCCCCACATCTCTGCTCTGTACATGGTACCTGCCCCACATCTCTGCTCTGTACATGGTACCTGCCCCACATCTCTGCTCTGTACATGGTACCTGCCCCACATCTCTGCTCTGTACATGGTACCTGCCCCACATCTCTGCTCTGTACATGGTACCTGCCCCACATCTCTGCTCTGTACATGGTACCTGCCCCACATCTCTGTTCTGTACATGGTACCTGCCCCACATCTCTGCTCTGTACATGGTACCTGCCCCACATCTCTGCTCTGTACATGGTACCTGCCCCACATCTCTGCTCTGTACATGGTACCTGCCCCACATCTCTGCTCTGTACATGGTACCTGCCCCACATCTCTGCTCTGTACATGGTACCTGCCCCACATCTCTGCTCTGTACATGGTACCTGCCCCACATCTCTGATCTGTACATGGTACCTGCCCCACATCTCTGCTCTGTACATGGTACCTGCCCCACATCTCTGCTCTGTACATGGTACCTGCCCCACATCTCTGCTCTGTACATGGTACCTGCCCCACATCTCTGCTCTGTACATGGTACCTGCCCCACATCTCTGCTCTGTACATGGTACCTGCCCCACATCTCTGCTCTGTACATGGTACCTGCCCCACATCTCTGCTCTGTACATGGTACCTGCCCCACATCTCTGCTCTGTACATGGTACCTGCCCCACATCTCTGCTCTGTACATGGTACCTGCCCCACATCTCTGCTCTGTACATGGTACCTGCCCCACATCTCTGCTCTGTACATGGTACCTGCCCCACATCTCTGCTCTGTACATGGTACCTGCCCCACATCTCTGCTCTGTACATGGTACCTGCCCCACATCTCTGCTCTGTACATGGTACCTGCCCCACATCTCTGCTCTGTATATGTGAAATGATCTGAGAGAAAACTGACAAAAACTATAACAAGACTTAGAACAAAACTCTATAAAGGAATGACAATGTAATCCAGATGGCACAAGAACCTATAAGACATGCAACAACTGTCCTGGTGTGGAACTAACGCCTACCCACATATTCTCATGCCCAGCAATGGCCGCAGCCTTGCGGAAAATTGACATAAACCCAGAGCAGCAGCTTTACACACCCAAGATAGTGGACATTGCTGCTGCTGTGATAGAGATTCATGGAGACATCTGAAGCTCTTCATTGGACACAACAACAACTGCTCTGTACATGGTGTGGGGTACTGTGTGTGTGCCTGGAGAGTCTAACTTGGTGCCTATATTACAGTAAAACCTTGATAAAACAAACCTGGGATATAGCTAACCTTCCCTTATAACAAACCTGAAATAATCCCCATTTTATAACACAGTGAACCATGGCTACAACTAAAGATGGCTATAGTGAACCATAGGTTCAGTCAATTTTGGCTTGCATTAGATGTACTAAACAGGACCTTTGGGAGAGGCCGCTGCTTATTATAAAACAGCTCGAGGAGCATGACTCATGGAATTGGTGTAATCTTTACACAAGGGGATAAGAAACAACAACAACACTGTCTATAAACAGCTGGAGGAGCATGGACTCATGGAATTGGTGTAATCTTTACACAAGGGGATAAGAAACAACAACAACACTGTCTATAAACAGCTGGAGGAGCATGGACTCATGGAATTGGTGTAATCTTTACACAAGGGGATAAGAAACAACAACAACACTGTCTATAAACAGCTGGAGGAGCATGACTCATGGAATTGGTGTAATCTTTACACAAGGGGATAAGAAACAACAACAACACTGTCTATAAACAGCTGGAGGAGCATGGACTCATGGAATTGGTATAATCTTTACACAAGGGGATAAGAAACAACAACAACACTGTCTATAAACAGCTGGAGGAGCATGGACTCATGGAATTGGTGTAATCTTTACACAAGGGGATAAGAAACAACAACAACACTATCTATAAACAGCTGGAGGAGCATGGACTCATGGAATTGGTGTAATCTCTACACAAGGGGATAAGAAACAACAACAACACTGTCTATAGACAGCTGGAGGAGCATGGACTCATGGAATTGGTGTAATCTCTACACAAGGGGATAAGAAACAACAACAACACTATCTATAAACAGCTGGAGGAGCATGGACTCATGGAATTGGTGTAATCTCTACACAAGGGGATAACAACATAGATTCAGTCCAATTACTGTAGTTATATAAAACTTCTTAACACCACCCTCTGTATGAAAAAAATAAAGACTGCCAAAGAATGAATTTGTACTGGGGCATCAGGTTGATAAATTGATCATGCAAGTAAAAGTTACTGATGGCTTATGCCATCTGTCGGAGTAAATATCAACTAATCGGTGATTTTTAATTATTCCAGAATTGGCCAGAAACGGTATTTGACCAATTGTGGAATAATTAAATATCAATAATTAGTTGATATTTACTCCGACAGA
Organism: Cordylochernes scorpioides; assembly: GCA_030710605.1. Taxonomy (NCBI): domain Eukaryota; kingdom Metazoa; phylum Arthropoda; class Arachnida; order Pseudoscorpiones; family Chernetidae; genus Cordylochernes; species Cordylochernes scorpioides. The sequence continues at coordinate 122,585,033 of CP092865.1, read as the reverse complement.
TGGCACAAACCATCAGTAACTTCTAGTTGCACAATCAGAAGATGCCTTTCTCCTAACTCCCCTCTATATAACATATGACAATTATATATAGGAAATTTGAGGCTACAAGACTGTTGTTGTTGGTGTCCTTCAAGTCAACTTTTGGTGACACTATGGACAGCCAATTTGATCTGTCAGTGACTCTCATCTAGTGAACTTCTGGTAGCTTTCTCTTCTAAGACAGTTCATTGCAGGTCTTCCTCCATCCTTAAATTTACCCCAACATCAACATCTTTCCAAACCATCTGCTCTCACTCTGTATCTGAATTAGCTCAGACCATATCCACAGACAGATAAACTGTTGTGACATTTGGGTAACGGAGTTGTACCCGTCATCAGACAAAAGTACTGAAGATGGTAAAAATTCTGACACCAAATGTCAACTAATTGATTTTACCATGTTACCTTATATGGAATTTTAAACAGAGAGCCATTATACAAAACAAACATTCCTCTAGTTATTAACACTACAATAGACAGTCTAGACAGTTGAACTATGTGAGAAACTCTATTCTCACTACAAACCTCAACTACTGTGGAATGTTACCTCAATGGTGATATTCTAATGACTGTAATGTGTTGTCCAAGTTATATTTCTTTTTTTTTATTCACTATTTAAACTTAATCCCATTTTACTATTAAAATCTAAGAACTTTACCTACCTTTGTGTAATAGTGAATTTAGCCACGACACACTACATGTCTTATTGTACGGCGCTGGAAGAATTCTCCGTCAAAAGATTGGCTATGAAAACAATTCTCCATATGTTATAATGTCAAAAGTAAACCCAATGCATTAGATTTTCACAAATTCTGGAGAACATCACAGACAATAACACAGATTGAAGAAAGGTCAATCTCCACTTTCTGTACATAACTGGGAGAATCCTGTATGGTGTCCTTAATAAATGCTTTTTGTTGTTGAATACAAAATAACACAATATCTAGCAGCTATACTGTGGACATTTCAGATGGCTCAGACTGGAGGTTTGATCCTATGGTGGGAGCAGGGAAGATCTCAGCTAAGTGATTGGTACAATTTGGATTATAGATTATAAACACAAGGTAATAAGACCAAGTTACATCACACACTATTTATTTAGTTGGATTTGGTCTTATTACCTTGTGTCCCAGCTAGGTACCCAGGCTACAGTACCTGGGCTGCAGTACTGGCTCCAGGCCGGCAACTTACTTGAGGAGCTCTAGGATGGCGATGACAATGTCGTTGACGTAGCAGAACCCGGAAGCCTGGTCACACAGGACTGTTAGGCCCTTGTAGAGAAGGTATCTACAGTTGCTATATCTCAGTCAAAACTTGATAAATCTCATTCAACATTCACCCAGTGGAAGAGAACCCTGGTCATCTACAGACAATGACAGAATAATGGCAAGGTACTATGTACTAAGTGTTAACTCCAAACCACATCATTGACTGTATTGGTTCATCCATTGATGAGCGCTACTCAGCATGCCCGGCACAGACACCATCAACAAATACTACAGGCTTGATACCCTGATGTTGAGTGGAGATAAGAAAGAAGAGACTCATCCCTAGCAGAGACACCATCAACAAGCTCTACAGACTTGATACCCTGATGTTGAGTGGAGATAAGAAAGAAGAGACACATCCCCAGCACAGACACCATCAACAAGCTCTACAGACTTGATACCCTGATGTTGAGTGGAGATAAGAAAGAAGAGACACATCCCCAGCACAGACACCATCAACAAGCTCTACAGACTTGATACCCTGATGTTGAGTGGAGATAAGAAAGAAGAAGAGACTCATCCCTAGCAGAGACACCATCAACAAGCTCTACAGACTTGATACCCTGATGTTGAGTGGAGATAAGAAAGAAGAGACACATCCCCAGCACAGACACCATCAACAAGCTCTACAGACTTGATACCCTGATGTTGAGTCGAGATAAGAAAGAAGAGACACATCCCCAGCACAGACACCATCAACAAGCTCTACAGACTTGATACCCTGATGTTGAGTGGAGATAAGAAAGAAGAAGTGACACATCCCCAGCACAGACACCATCAACAAGCTCTACAGACTTGATACCCTGATGTTGAGTGGAGATAAGAAAGAAGAAGAGACTCATCCCTAGCAGAGACACCATCAACAAGCTCTACAGACTTGATACCCTGATGTTGAGTGGAGATAAGAAAGAATAAGAGACACATCCCCAGCACAGACACCATCAACAAGCTCTACAGACTTGATACCCTGATGTTGAGTGGAGATAAGAAAGAAGAAGAGACACATCCCTAGCAGAGACACCATCAACAAGCTCTACAGACTTGATACCTTGATGTTGAGTGGAGATAAGAAAGAAGAAGTGACACATCCCTAGCACAGACACCATCAACAAGCTCTACATACTTGATACCCTGATGTTGAGTGGAGATAAAAAAAGAAGAAGAGACACATTCCCAGCACAGACACCATCAACAAGCTCTACAGACTTGATACTCTGATGTTGAGTGGAGATAAGAAAGAAGAAGAGGACCAATAATCCTGGGAGTTATTACCTCAAACTTCTTGGCGTGGTGCAGTCCCCCGGACCAGTTGATGGCGATGTCACAACACTACAACAACAACAACAGTAGCTGGGAGGTCAGCACACAACACTACAACAACAACAACAGTAGCTGGGAAGTCAGCACAACACTGCAACAACAACAGTAGCTGGGAGGTCAGCACACAACAATACAACAACAACAACAGTAGCTGGGAGGTCAGCACACAACACTACAACAACAACAACAGTAGCTGGGAGGTCAGCACACAACACTACAACACCAACAACAGTAGCTGGGAGGTCAGCACAACACTGCAACAACAACAACAGTAGCTGGGAAGTCAGCACAACACTGCAACAACAACAGTAGCTGGGAGGTCAGCACACAACACTACAACACCAACAACAGTAGCTGGGAGGTCAGCACAACACTACAACAACAACAACAGTAGCTGGGAAGTCAGCACAACACTGCAACAACAACAACAACAGTAGCTGGGAAGTCAGCACAACACTGCAACAACAACAACAACAGTAGCTGGGAAGTCAGCACAACACTGCAACAACAACAACAACAGTAGCTGGGAGGTCAGCACACAACACTACAACAACAACAACAGTAGCTGGGAAGTCAGCACAATACTGCAACAACAACAACAGTAGCTGGGAAGTCAGCACAAAACTGCAACAACAACAACAGTAGCGTGGAGGTCAGCACACAACACTACAACAACAACAACAGTAGCTGGGAGGTCAGCACAACACTGCAACAACAGTAGCTGGGAGGTCAGCACACAACACTGCAACAACAACAACAACAGTAGCTGGGAGGTCATCAAAACACTGCAACAACAGTAGCTGGGAGGTCAGCACAACACTGCAACAACAACAACAGTAGCTGGGAGGTCATCAAAACACTGCAACAACAGTAGCTGGGAGGTCAGCACAACACTGCAACAACAGTAGCTGGGAAGTCATCAAAACACTGCAACAACAGTAGCTGGGAGGTCAGCACAACACTGCAACAACAACAACAGTAGCTGGGAAGTCAGCACAACACTGCAACAACAACAACAGTAGCTGGGAAGTCAGCACAACACTGCAACAACAACAACAGTAACTGGGAGGTCAGCACACAACACTACAACAACAACAACAGTTGCTGGGAAGTCAGCCCAACACTGCAACAACAACAACAGTAGCTGGGAAGTCAGCACAACACTGCAACAACAACAACAGTAGCTGGGAAGTCAGCACAACACTGCAACAACAACAACAGTAGCTGGGAAGTCAGCACAACACTGCAACAACAACAACAGTAACTGGGAGGTCAGCACACAACACTACAACAACAACAACAGTTGCTGGGAAGTCAGCCCAACACTGCAACAACAACAACAGTAGCTGGGAAGTCAGCACAACACTGCAACAACAACAACAGTAGCTGGGAGGTCAGCACAACACTGCAACAACAACAACAGTAGCTGGGAGGTCAGCACAACACTGCAACAACAGTAGCTGGGAGGTCAGCACACAACACTACAACAACAACAACAGTAGCTGGGAGGTCAGCACAACACTGCAACAACAACAACAACAGTAGCTGGGAAGTCAGCACAACACTGCAACAACAACAGTAGCTGGGAAGTCAGCACAACACTGCAACAACAACAACAGTAGCTGGGAGGTCAGCACACAACACTACAACAACAACAACAGTAGCTGGGAAGTCAGCACAACACTGCAACAACAACAACAGTAGCTGGGAAGTCAGCACTACACTGCAACAACAACAACAGTAGCTGGGAGGTCAGCACAACACTGCAACAACAACAGTAGCTGGGAAGTCAGCACAACACTGCAACAACAACAACAGTAGCTGGGAAGTCAGCACAACACTGCAACAACAACAACAGTAGCTGGGAAGTCAGCACAACACTGCAACAACAACAACAACAGTAGCTGGGAGGTCAGCACAACACTACAACAACAACAACAGTAGCTGGGAAGTCAGCACTACACTGCAACAACAACAACAGTAGCTGGGAGGTCAGCACAACACTGCAACAACAACAGTAGCTGGGAAGTCAGCACAACACTGCAACAACAACAACAGTAGCTGGGAAGTCAGCACAACACTGCAACAACAACAACAGTAGCTGGGAAGTCAGCACAACACTGCAACAACAACAACAACAGTAGCTGGGAGGTCAGCACACAACACTACAACAACAACAACAACAGTAGCTGGGAAGTCAGCACAACACTGCAACAACAACAACAGTAGTAGCTGGGAGGTCAGCACAACACTGCAACAACAACAACAGTAGCTGGGAAGTCAGCACAACACTGCAACAACAACAACAGTAGCTGGGAAGTCAGCACAACACTGCAACAACAACAACAGTAGCTGGGAAGTCAGCACAACACTGCAACAACAACAACAGTAGCTGGGAGGTCAGCACAACACTGCAACAACAACAACAGTAGCTGGGAGGTCAGCACACAACACTACAACAACAACAACAGTAGCTGGGAAGTCAGCCCAACACTGCAACAACAACAACAACAGTAGCTGGGAAGTCAGCACAACACTGCAACAACAACAACAGTAGCTGGGAAGTCAGCACAACACTGCAACAACAACAACAGTAGCTGGGAAGTCAGCACAACACTGCAACAACAACAACAGTAGCTGGGAAGTCAGCACAACACTGCAACAACAACAACAGTAGCTGGGAGGTCAGCACAACACTGCAACAACAACAACAGTAGCTGGGAGGTCAGCACACAACACTACAACAACAACAACAGTAGCTGGGAAGTCAGCCCAACACTGCAACAACAACAACAACAGTAGCTGGGAAGTCAGCACAACACTGCAACAACAACAACAACAGTAGCTGGGAGGTCAGCACACAACACTGCAACAACAACAACAGTAGCTGGGAAGTCAGCACAACACTGCAACAACAACAACAGTAGCTGGGAAGTCAGCACAACACTGCAACAACAACAACAGTAGCGTGGAGGTCAGCACAACACTGCAACAACAACAACAGTAGCTGGGAAGTCAGCACAATACTGCAACAACAACAACAGTAGCTGGGAAGTCAGCACAATACTGCAACAACAACAACAGTAGCTGGGAAGTCAGCACAACACTGCAACAACAACAACAGTAGCGTGGAGGTCAGCACAACACTGCAACAACAACAACAGTAGCTGGGAAGTCAGCACAATACTGCAACAACAACAACAGTAGCTGGGAAGTCAGCACAACACTGCAACAACAACAACAGTAGCTGGGAAGTCAGCACAAAACTGCAACAACAACAACAGTAGCTGGGAGGTCAGCACAACACTGCAACAACAACAACAGTAGCTGGGAAGTCAGCACAATACTGCAACAACAACAACAGTAGCTGGGAAGTCAGCACAAAACTGCAACAACAACAACAGTAGCTGGGAGGTCAGCACACAACACTGCAACAACAACAACAGTAGCTGGGAAGTCAGCCCAACACTGCAACAACAACAACAGTAGCTGGGAAGTCAGCACAAAACTGCAACAACAACAACAGTAGCTGGGAGGTCAGCACACAACACTGCAACAACAACAGTAGCTGGGAGGTCAGCACACAACACTACAACAACAACAACAGTAACTGGGAGGTCAGCACACAACACTACAACAACAACAACAGTAGCTGGGAAGTCAGCACAACACTGCAACAACAACAACAGTAGCTGGGAAGTCAGCACAAAACTGCAACAACAACAACAGTAGCTGGGAGGTCAGCACACAACACTGCAACAACAACAACAGTAGCTGGGAAGTCAGCACAACACTGCAACAACAACAACAGTAGCTGGGAAGTCAGCACAACACTACAACAACAACAACAGTAGCTGGGAGGTCAGCACAACACTACAACAACAACAACAACAGTAGCTGGGAAGTCAGCACAACACTACAACAACAACAACAACAGTAGCTGGGAAGTCAGCACAACACTACAACAACAACAACAGTAGCTGGGAAGTCAGCACAAAACTGCAACAACAACAACAGTAGCTGGGAGGTCAGCACACAACACTGCAACAACAACAACAGTAGCTGGGAGGTCAGCACAACACTACAACAACAACAACAGTAGCTGGGAAGTCAGCACAACACTGCAACAACAACAACAGTAGTAGCTGGGAGGTCAGCACAACACTGCAACAACAACAACAACAGTAGCATAACACCAGGGGACACTCACCTCGTTGTTGAGTTTGATGGCTCCCTCCAGCGAGGCCCCCGTGTACATGGAGCAGAAGTCAAACAGTCCGTCAAACACAGGGCTGGACACCCATTGGACACTGTGATAACTCTGGTGGGACATTTCTGGTCACTTTGTAGCACAGTACCTCTCTGGACAACATAGAGCTTCAGGACCAAAGTGTCCTCTTACCTGAGCTGCTAAATGGAAACAATTTAATTTAGGTGATGGAAACTGTCCTTTGTAGAGAGGTGTCCTCTAGCGGGAGTGTCCTCTCATGGAGGTTGTTCTACTGTATTAAAACTGTCCTTTATAGAGAGGTGTGGAAGTACCAAAGAGATGCTACAAAGGTCAGTTCTCCCATCAGAATAGACACCAAAACAGGTAAATCTCAAGTAGAGCTGTGTCTGACCTCAATATAACAACAGTTTAAAATATTAAAATAAAGGTATCTCCAAATAAAGGTACATGATGCGGAACCAGAAAAACAATAATCAAACAAGAACTCCTCAAATAATGACAAGTCTGCCTGGATGGAATTGAACCATACATTTCCTTTCATCAGTGTTCTACATCTCCCTTCCCTAGCACCTTCCATCAGTATATCATGAGACTCAGGAATTTCTCCAGTTTCAAATATCTTCCAGAGAAATGTTCCCACAATTTTGTCTGGGTGGAAGGGACTGAGAACTGCTACCAGCACTTGGAACCATGGAACAAAGTAGCAGACTAAATTCCATGTTTTAGGCCAGAAAATAATGATATTTTGATGAATTTCTATCAACACATTGATTGACAACTAAAGATGGCAACAATGTGGTGACCAAAACAATATATAAACACTCATGGACAAAACTTAGGAAGTGTAAAGTCTTTGATGTCATTTGAAGGAGACAGAGGTTGTTCACACATGAATATCTCGTCTGTCTTCAAAAAAGGTTATTGTAATATCTTTCAGAGTTATTGTCTGAATCCCGATATACATGCTAAAAGGTAAAACTTCCTTAAGTTTTGTCCATGAGTGTATCTTTCAGAGTTATTGTCTGAATCCCGATATACATGCTAAAAGGTACAACTTCCTTAAGTTTTGTCAATGAGTGTATCTTTCAGAGTAATTGTCTGAATCCCGATATACATGCTAAAAGGTACAACTTCCTTAAGTTTTGTCAATGAGTGTATCTTTCAGAGTTATTGTCTGAATCCCGATATACATGCTAAAAGGTACAAGTTCCTTAAGTTTTGTCCATGAGTGTATCTTTCAGAGTTATTGTCTGAATCCCGATATACATGCTAAAAGGTACAACTTCCTTAAGTTTTGTCCATGAGTGGATCTTTCAGAGTTATTGTCTCAATCCCAATATACATGCTAAAAGGTACAACTTCCTTAAGTTTTGTCCATGAGTGTATCTTTCAGAGTTATTGTCTCAATCCCAATATACATGCTAAAAGGTACAACTTCCTTAAGTTTTGTCCAAGAGTGTATCTTTCAGAGTTATTGTCTGAATCCCGATATACATGCTAAAAAGTACAACTTCCTTAAATTTTGTCCATGAGTGTATCTTTCAGAGTTATTGTCTGAATCCCGATATACATGCTAAAAGGTACAACTTCCTTAAGTTTTGTCCATGAGTGTATCTTTCAAAGTTTTTGTCTGAATCCCGATATACATGGTAAAAGGTACAACTTCCTTAAGTTTTGTCCATGAGTGTATCTTTCAGAATTATTGTCTGAATCCCGATACACATGCTAGAAGGTACAACTTCCTTAAGTGTTGTCCATGAGTGTATCTTTCAGAGTTATTGTCCGAATCCCATTATACATGCCAAAATGTACAACTTCTTTAAGTTTTGTCCATGAGTGTATATTTCAGAGTTATTGTCTGAATCTTGATATACATGCTAAAAGGTACAACTTCCTTAAGTATTGTCCATGAGTGTATCTTTCATAGTTATTGTCTGAATCCCGATATACATGCTAAAAGGTAAAACTTCCTTAAGTTTTGTCCATGAGTGTATCTTTCAGAGTTATTGTCTGAATCCCGATATACAGGGTGTGTTCAAAAAGTATCGCTGCTTTTGTGTTTTTTCAAAAATTATTTATTTATTCATGAATACCTATTTTGTCTCTTTCAAAGTAATCCCCATGAGATATTATACACTTGTGCCAACGGTTTTTCCAATCTACGAAGCACTTCAAAAAATCTTTTTCAGCTCCTCCTTCGATGCCGTCTTTATCTCGTCAAGCGTAGCGTAACGTCGTCCTTTCATGGGCCTCTTCAATTTAGGGAACAAGAAAAAGTCACAGGGGGCTAGAGCTGGGGAATACGGTGGCTGCAGCATTATTAGTGTGTTGTTTTTGGCCAAAAAGTTGCGTACAAGCAACGATGTGTGAGCAGGGGCGTTATCGTGGTGCAAAAGCCAATTTTTGTTCTTCCACAAATCCGGGCGTTTCTGTCGGATTGCTTCGCGCAAATTGCGCATAACTTGCAGGTAATATTCCTTATTGACCGTTCTACCCTGTGGCAAGAATTCATGATGCACCACGCCCCTGTAATCGAAGAAAACTGTCAGCAAAACTTTGAAATTCGACCGAACTTGGCGCGCTTTTTTCGGTCTTGGTTCATGCGGCAGCTTCCATTCAGATGATTGAGCTTTGGTTTCCACGTCATAACCATAAACCCACGCTTCGTCACCAGTTATGACCCTCTGGAGCAAATTTGGGTCGTCGCGGACAGAGTCCAACATCTCATTAGCAATGTTCATACAATGCTGTTTTTAGTCGCAATTGAGCAATTTTGGTACGAATTTCGCGGCGACCCGTCTCATGCCCAAATCATTAATAAAAATCGAATGGCACGAGCCAATCGATATGTTTAGGTCCTCAGCAACATCTCTAACGGTGATTCGACGATTGGCCAATATCATTTTCTCCACTTCATTAATTTTTTCGTCTGTTGTTGAAGTGCTCGGGCGTCCGGCACGCTCTTCGTCGTTCACATCTTCTCGGCCTTCTGAGAATATTTTGTACCACCGATAAACGTTGCTTCGGTCCAAGGTAGCTTCTCCGTATGCCACAGTCAACATTCGGAATGTATCCGCGCACTTAATTTCGTTTTTCACACAAAATTTGATACAGGTTCTTTGATCCATTTTTTTTAATAGGTAAAAATCGAAGACGATCCAAAACACCTGCAAGCAAAGCAGCTGTCAACAATTAAGTGAACATTCAAAATGGCCGAGCTTGTCGGCATAAGTGAGAAACATGAGTACCAACATAAAGCCACAAAAAGATCGAAATTCAAATATACGTAACCCGCGAAAATTCAAAATTTGCGATACCTTTTGAACACACCTCGTACATGCTAAAAGGTACAACTTCCTTAAGTGTTGTCCATGAGTGTATCTTTCAGAGGAATTGTCTCAATCCCGGTATAAATGCTAAAAGGTACAACTTCCTTAAGTTTTGTCCATGAGTGTATCTTTCAGAGTTATTGTCTGAATCCCGATATACATGGTAAAAGGTACGACTTCCATAAGTTTTGTCCATGAGTGTATCTTTCAGAGTTATTGTCTGAATCCCAATATACATGCTAAAAGGTACAACTTCCTTAAGTGTTGTCCATGAGTGTATCTTTCAGAGTTATTGTCTGAATCCCGATATACATGCTAAAAGGTACGACTTCCTTAAGGTTTGTCCATGAGTGTATCTTTCAGAGTTATTGTCCGAATCCCGATATACATGCTAAAAGGTACAACTTCCTTAAGTTTTGTCCATGAGTGTATCTTTCAGAGTTATTGTCTCAATCCCGATATACATGCTAAAAGGTACGACTTCCTTAAGGTTTGTCCATGAGTGTAAATTAGTTATTTGATTGGGTCACATTCATGATAAAACCATATATGTTAGGCAACCATCCCCTAGGGAAGCACCAGGGCTAACAAGGAAGGTAACCTAGCGGAAGACAACTTCCAACTGTGGAGCTGGGATTACTGATGGTGCTCTGCCATCTATCAGGAAAGAAAATCATCTTTTTTTAAAAATTATTATCCCTAGTACACGTGGTACAGGCCATGATAATCATGGTGGATAAAAGTTGGCGAATCATTTTACTGTATGTGCATCACATGTCTATACATATGAAAAGCAGTTTGACCTTAGCACTTACAAATATGCCAGAGCCCCATTTAGTTATTTTCTCTCTCTGGTGGGGTTGGACTTTAGCAAGAATCGAGGGCCATTGGAGCATTTTTATTTTCAGATAAGATCATCTTTATTTCCAGAAGCAGGCTGACACCTTTCTTGACTGAACAACAATACACAGTAGAACAAACTCTCTATAAAGGACAGCACCAAGTTGCAGAGCCAAATGTCCTTCAGGGAGAGGTGTCCAGAGAGCAGCTAAATAGTAAATAATGTGGAGAAGATTGTAGCAGACTGCGTGGACTCACCAATCATCCCCCACGTTGAAGTGACTCAGACTCTTGGTGAAGCCCTGGATGTTCTGGGGAGTGACCCTCTGCAGGAAGTCTATGTATTCCTCAGAGTGGAAGCGGCACATGTCGTGGGCGCTGGCCTTGTAGGGCCGGTATATCTGCCACACACCACTGCTCCGACATGCTGAAGATCTCACACAAACAATATCCTGATGGCGGCACTTTGCTATTTGTACACTCATGGACTAAACTTAAGAAGGAGGAAAGGCTTTGATGCCACCGGTTGTCTATTTCTTTTTTAAGGAGAGAGAGACAAGTTTTTACACACTTGGTCATCTTGTATGTCTTCAATAAAGATCACTGGGTAACAAATAACCTTTCAGAGTTATTGTCGTGATATACATGCTAAAAGGTACCACTTCCTTAATTTTTGTCCATGAGTGTAGATCTTGTGACAGATGTTATTTGATAAGATTGCCCAGCCAGCCAATGTCTTGTGCAAGTTGATCACTACACTGATGATTACTGCTGTCTAGTGACTCACATAAGGCTGCTGAATTCTACAGCTTTCTGAAATATATATTTTTACATAATAATATCTCAATATATATGTGTAGTGATATATACGCCAGTATACACTAGATATATATATATTATATAATTTCAATGTACAATAAATATAATAAGTGATACAGTCCCAAATGTATATAAACTTCAATGTACCAGCTTGGCAATCTTACATGAAACAATAGAGTAAAAGAGAGCCAGTGACCCAAGCAAGGCTCAAGTAAGAATCGTTGAGATGGAAATTTCCAAAATTATGACGTGGACCCTTCCCGGGGATCTTCCACAAGTCATTAGTGAGTTTGACAACCAGCCGCTGGACAACTGACATATCATACAGACCCTCCTGGACCTTTCCTGTGTCACTGTCCTCTCTTAACCACCATCCAGTCTGTCCTTTATGTAGAAACCCTGGACTCCACTTGGCCCCATGACTGCTTGTGTACGACATATATATATATACTGGTCCTACCTAAAGTAAGTTGACTTTATAAGATCACTTTATAAAACCACCAGCAGTTGTAGTGTGCGAAGCAGAGAATCAAATTGCTGTACATGGCTGGATGAAATATTTGAATGACACTTGGCATTACACCATATATATAAAAAGGATGTCTCTCTGGTGAACAATTTAAACTCAGGGGGAAACTGCAGGAAGACTTGATTCTTTCAGCAATTAGAATGATCATGTGGTATAAGAAACAACAACAACAGCTATGTGACAGACAAATTGTGTCAGTCTGGAGGCCGCTGAGACTGTCAACAACCAGACTTTGCCAAGAGTGATTCCTCCAATCCCGGGGTTCTCAAGGCAATCTAACTGAAATAGGTTTTGTTAAATCCTTTGAATCAAGGCAGATGTTCATATGGAAGAGCTCACATCAATGTGTTGTCTTTATGGCGGCAAATTGGTATAAAGGAAATAAAAACTGATAAGGAACAATTTGAATTACAGATTATAAACACAAGGTCTCTTCTTTTTCTTTCTCATCTCCACTCAATCATATCAGGGTATCAAGCTTGTAAAGCTTGAGACTTTTGATGGTGTCTGCTGGGGAAGAGTAGAACTCATTAATGGATGAGTCAAAACAGTCAATGATGTGTTTTGGGTTGTTGCAGGTTGAGAATAAACACAAGGTAATAAGACCAAATCGAAATAAATAAATAGTGTGTGACATTTTGGTAACAGTGTTGTTACCGAAACGTCACACACTATTTTTTTTTTTGGATTTGGTCTTATTACCTTGTGTTTGAAATAAAAATAACTCATCTTTTCAATTTCTTCACACAACAGGATTAAAAGTTGGAATCTTAAATTCTAACCTCTCTCTCCACTTAGTGATACAATGTGTGATGAACTAAAATATATTTAGCTGACAAATGTAAGTAGGATCACGGAGACAAAGTTCCACCACCAGGTGGTTCTACTCCTCCATTACATCAACTAGTTGTTGCTTAGAGGGAACTGAGGGAGTGACCGGGGCAAGCTCAGTCAGCACACTACGGCTGGTTGGGTCTTCTTCTTTCTTATCTTCACTCAATCATATCAGGGTATCAAACTTTGACAACCATCATGACTTGGTGAAGTAGAATGCCTTTGTCATTAAGACTGGGAGCACTACTCAGTGGTAGGCCGACTTAGCTCCAAAATAAATGGCCGCCTCTGACATGAGGAACAGATGCCATGTGCAGCCCCTCCTAACATGGTGTACAAACGCTGCTCATCCTGTATCCCTGGATTAGGAGCCCTTACAGGGTACTATCAGCATGGCCAGCTGAGCCCAGGGTTTTTAGGCTAGTTGGGTGATGGTCACAGGTAGAGAGAGTACGTCATTGTGACCCCAGTCTCCTGACAGCAGCACAGAGAACAGAAATGGCAGAGTACTAGCAGAAACTGATAGACTGGAGACAAAATGGAGGACTTTGTTATTTCCATTGATTGGAATAGATTTGGGGAAGGAGACCTGAGGTGTGTTCCAGAATGATGAGATTCAGGCATGAAGAGGCTGCAGCCATCATACCTGCTGGACTGTGACGGCAGGCGGCTAACTTCGGCAACACCGGAGCTGACGTCACACCCGTACTTTCATTTCCTGTTTTTGTATCCTGCATCGGCGTAGCCGCGCTGACTCATATTTTCTTTCCGCATGATTACCATTTCATCAATATATACGAGGTGTGTTCAAAAATTATCACGACTTTTGAATTTTCGCGGGTTACGTATATTCGAATTTCGATCTTTTTGTGGCTTTATGTTGGTACTCATGTCTCTCACTTATGCTGACAAGCTCGGCCATTTTGAATGTTCACTTAATTGTTGACAGCTGCTTTGCTTGCAGGTGTTTTGGATCATCTTCGATTTTTACCTATTAAAAAAATGGATCAAAGAACCTGTATCAAATTTTGTGTGAAAAATGAAATTAAGTGCGCGGATGCAATCCGAATGTTGACTGTGGCATACAGAGAAGCTACCTTGGACCAAAGCAACGTTTATCGGTGGTACAAAATGTTCTCAGAAGGCCGAGAAGATGTGAACGACGAAGAGCATGTCGGACACCCGAGCACTTCAACAACAGATGAAAAAATTAATGAAGTGGAGAAAATGATATTGGCCAATCGTCGAATCACCGTTAGAGAAGTTGCTGAGGACCTAAACATATCGATTGGCTCGTGCCATTCGATTTTTATCAATGATTTGGGCATGAGACGGGTCGCCGCAAAATTCGTACCAAAATTGCTCAATTGCGACCAAAAACAGCATCGCATGAACATTGCTAATGAGATGTTGGACTCTGTCCGCGACGACCCAAATTTGCTCCAGAGGGTCATAACTGGTGACGAAGTGTGGGTTTATGGCTATGACGTGGAAACCAAAGCTCAATCATCTCAATGGAATCTGCCGCACGAACCAAGACCGAAAAAAGCGCGCCAAGTTCGGTCGAATGTCAAAGTTTTGCTGACAGTTTTCTTCAATTGCAGGGGCGTGGTGCATCATGAGTTCTTGCCACAGGGTAGAACGATCAATAAGGAATATTACCTGCAAGTTATGCGCAATTTGCGCGAAGCAATCCGACAGAAACGCCCGGATTTGTGGAAGAACAAAAATTGGCTTTTGCACCACGATAACGCCCCTGCTCACACATCGTTGCTTGTGCGCGACTTTTTGGCCAAAAACAACACACTAATAATGCTGCAGCCACCGTATTCCCCAGCTCTGGCCCCCTGTGACTTTTTCTTGTTCCCTAAACTGAAGAGGCCCATGAAAGGATGACGTTACGCTACGCTTGACGAGATAAAGACGGCATCGAAGGAGGAGCTGAAAAAGATTTTTAAAAATGATTTTTTGAAGTGCTTCGTAGATTGGAAAAACCGTTGGCACAAGTGTATAATATCTCATGGGGATTACTTTGAAGGGGACAAAATAGGTATTCATGAATAAATAAATAATTTTTGAAAAACACAAAAGTCGCGATACTTTTTGAACACACCAAGATAATCCTTTCACCTTGTTGTAATTAATTAAAGAATAATTAACGTTAAGCACTGTGTGTGTGTAATCAAATTGAAATACAACAATACCTTCATCTTCTTGTAGAGGCCGTAGTGGAACACCAGGTTGTGGGTGACGGCCAGCCTATGGGGCTTCATGGGATGTCCAGGTCCTGCCACACACCACAGTACTACCTACCTTTCTACCTCTGGTGGGACACTGGGGAGGTCCTTAGAATGTTACATGGCTGTAGTTGGTATGTTTACACTAATGGACTATACTTATATGTTGTACCTTTTAGCATGTATATCTGGATTCAGACAATAACTATGAAAGATACACTAATGGACAAAACTTAAGGAAGTTGTACCTTTTAGCATGTATATCTGGATTCAGACAATAACTCTGAAAGATACACTCATGGACAAAACTTAAGTTGTAACTTTTAGCATGTATATCGGAATTCAGACAATAACTCTGAAAGCTACACTCATGGACAAAACTTAAGTTGTAACTTTTAGCATGTATATCGGAATTCAGACAATAACTCTGAAAGCTACACTCATGGACAAAACTTAAGGAAGTTGTACCTTTTAGCATGTATATCAGGAGTCAGACAATAACTCTGAAAGATACACTCATGGACAAAACTTAAGTTGTAACTTTTAGCATGTATATCGGAATTCAGACAATAACTCTGAAAGCTACACTCATGGACAAAACTTAAGTTGTAACTTTTAGCATGTATATCGGAATTCAGACAATAACTCTGAAAGCTACACTCATGGACAAAACTTAAGGAAGTTGTACCTTTTAGCATGTATATCAGGAGTCAGACAATAACTCTGAAAGATACACTCATGGACAAAACTTAAGTTGTAACTTTTAGCATGTATATCGGAATTCAGACAATAACTCTGAAAGCTACACTCATGGACAAAACTTAAGGAAGTTGTACCTTTTAGCATGTATATCAGGAGTCAGACAATAACTCTGAAAGATACACTCATGGACAAAACTTAAGTTGTAACTTTTAGCATGTATATCGGAATTCAGACAATAACTCTGAAAGCTACACTCATGGACAAAACTTAAGGAAGTTGTACCTTTTAGCATGTATATCAGGAGTCAGACAATAACTCTGAAAGATACACTCATGGACAAAACTTAAGGAAGTTGTACCTTTTAGCATGTATATCAGGAGTCAGACAATAACTCTGAAAGATACACTCATGGACAATACTTAAGTTGTAACTTTTAGCATGTATATCGGGATTCAGACAATAACTCTGAAAGATACACTCATGGACAATACTTAAGTTGTAACTTTTAGCATGTATATCGGGATTCAGACAATAACTCTGAAAGATACACTCATGGACAATACTTAAGTTGTAACTTTTAGCATGTATATCGGGATTCAGACAATAACTCTGAAAGATACACTCATGGACAAAACTTAAGTTGTAACTTTTAGCATGTATATCGGGATTCAGACAATAACTCTGAAAGATACACTCATGGACAAAACTTAAGGAAGTTGTACCTTTTAGCATGTATATCTGGATTCAGACAATAACTCTGAAAGCTACACTCATGGACAATACTTGAGGAAGTTGTACCTTTTACCATGTATATCGGGATTCAGACAATAACTCTGAAAGCTACACTCATGGACAAAACTTAAGTTGTAACTTTTAGCATGTATATCTGGATTCAGACAATAACTCTGAAAGCTACACTCATGGACAAAACTTAAGTTGTAACTTTTAGCATGTATATCGGAATTCAGACAATAACTCTGAAAGCTACACTCATGGACAAAACTTAAGGAAGTTGTACCTTTTAGCATGTATATCAGGAGTCAGACAATAACTCTGAAAGATACACTCATGGACAAAACTTAAGTTGTAACTTTTAGCATGTATATCGAATTCAGACAATAACTATGAAAGCTACACTCATGGACAAAACTTAAGGAAGTTGTACCTTTTAGCATGTATATCAGGAGTCAGACAATAACTCTGAAAGATACACTCATGGACAAAAATTAAGTTGTAACTTTTAGCATGTATATCGGAATTCAGACAATAACTCTGAAAGCTACACTCATGGACAAAACTTAAGGAAGTTGTACCTTTTAGCATGTATATCAGGAGTCAGACAATAACTCTGAAAGATACACTCATGGACAAAACTTAAGGAAGTTGTACCTTTTAGCATGTATATCAGGAGTCAGACAATAACTCTGAAAGATACACTCATGGACAATACTTAAGTTGTAACTTTTAGCATGTATATCGGGATTCAGACAATAACTCTGAAAGATACACTCATGGACAATACTTAAGTTGTAACTTTTAGCATGTATATCGGGATTCAGACAATAACTCTGAAAGATACACTCATGGACAATACTTAAGTTGTAACTTTTAGCATGTATATCGGGATTCAGACAATAACTCTGAAAGATACACTCATGGACAAAACTTGAGTTGTAACTTTTAGCATGTATATCGGGATTCAGACAATAACTCTGAAAGATACACTCATGGACAAAACTTAAGGAAGTTGTACCTTTTAGCATGTATATCTGGATTCAGACAATAACTCTGAAAGATACACTCATGGACAAAACTTAAGGAAGTTGTACCTTTTAGCATGTATATCTGGATTCAGACAATAACTCTGAAAGATACACTCATGGACAAAACTTAAGGAAGTTGTACCTTTTAGCATGTATATCGGGATTCAGACAATAACTCTGAAAGCTACACTCATGGACAAAACTTAAGTTGTAACTTTTAGCATGTATATCTGGATTCAGACAATAACTCTGAAAGCTACACTCATGGACAAAACTTAAGGAAGTTGTACCTTTTAGCATGTATATCAGGAGTCAGACAATAACTCTGAAAGATACACTCATGGACAAAACTTAAGTTGTAACTTTTAGCATGTATATCGGAATTCAGATAATAACTCTGAAAGATACACTCATGGACAAAACTTAAGGAAGTTGTACCTTTTAGCATGTATATCGGGATTCAGACAATAACTCTGAAAGATACACTCATGGACAAAACTTAAGGAAGTTGTACCTTTTAGCATGTATATCGGGATTCAGACAATAACTCTGAAAGATACACTCATGGACAAAACTTAAGGAAGTTGTACCTTTTAGCATGTATATCGGGATTCAGACAATAACTCTGAAAGATACACTCATGGACAAAACTTAAGGAAGTTGTACCTTTTAGCATGTAGAGTAAAACCCCGCTATAACGAACCCTGGATATAACGAACCTTCCCTTATAACGAACCCACGCCGATTCCCAATTCCATTCCATTGAAAATACCATCGTTATAACGAACTTTGCGATTTTTAGAATAACGAACTACCCCTATAACGAACCTATTTCGGGTCCCAAAATGATAAAATCTATTAAAAATACTATGCTTATAACGAACTTAGAATTGTAATTTAAAAAAAATAATAAAAAAAAAAATTTTGAGCATGTTTAAAGCTCGCGGATCGCGATTTCAAAACAATAAATTTAGCGGCATTGTTTGTTTGATTTTTGCACTTTATTTTTGCTGTATGTTGTATAAATTTTTACACATTATACTTTTTATTAATTAGAATATCTTTGCATCCATTAAATTTGAAATATAAAAAATGCAAATGGCTTCCAAAATGAAGAAAACAAAGGCATTTTAAAAACAAAAGCATTATTTCATAAAAAAAAAAAAAGGCCATTTTCAGAACTTTTCAAAGTGAAACAACATAGGCGAAATGTTAAGAACATATTAAAATAAGAGAATATAACTTTTCTATTATAAAAGATAAAATATAAAGTTATTAAAAATTGTTACAAAGAGGAATCAACTTCAACTTTTGCCGCGATCGCGATCGTACGTTTAGGGCTAAAAAAAAAAGTCCAAATAAACGGTCCCGTGATGAAACAAAAATTATTTTTATGCCATTAACTATGGTGATTTTAAAGTCAGCAATGTTTTGCATGGCAGGTTAAAAAAAAAATGAAATCTAGACCTAGAAGAATATGGGGAAACATGAAATGGAAGAAAAACACTAACTTTATTTGAATGGTGCAATGCTTGGAAGAATGCTTTGAAACTACAAGGTATTAGAGCCATTTTTTCAAGTAAAAATTGTATTATATAATGTGATAATTATGTTTTAAAATCATTTCATATCTTTAATTATATATTTAATAAAACTTTGCCTAGGATTTGTCTTGATTTTTAACTTAGACATAGAGGTACATGTATGTTAATCATAAGAAGAACCTATTATCTAATGATTTCTATTATTATTCAGTATTAATATAAGGAAATTAGTCAATTAAGGGAATTAAAATAAAGTGACCACTATTAAGAGGCAGCCTCTTCTTGTGTGTATGGCTGTTTTTTAATTATACGGTCTAAAATTTTTGAAAAGTAAAAAAAAATAGCCAAACCGTGGCTATAGTGAACCGTGGCTATAGTGAACCAAAAGCTCTGTCCCATTGGGGTTCACTATAGAGGGGTTTTACTGTATATTGGGATTCAGACAATAACTCTGAAAGATACACTTATGGACAAAACTTAAGGAAGTTGTACCTTTTAGCATGTATATTGGGATTCAGACAATAACTCTGAAAGATACACTCATGGACAACACTTAAGGAAGTTGTACCTTTTAGCATGTATATCGGGATTCAGATAATAACTCTGAAAGATACACTCATGGACAACACTTAAGGAAGTTGTACCTTTTAGCATGTATATTGGGATTCAGACAATAACTCTGAAAGATACACTCATGGACAACACTTAAGGAAGTTGTACCTTTTAGCATGTATATCAGGATTCAGATAATAACTCTGAAAGATACACTCATGGACAACACTTAAGGAAGTTGTACCTTTCAGCATGTATATCGGGATTCAGATAATAACTCTGAAAGATACACTCATTGACAAAACTTAAGGATGTGGAAAGTCTTTGATGTTGCCGGTCATTTTTTTTTTTTTAAGGAGACAGAGGCAATTTTGTTTACACTTGGTTATCTGGTCTTCAATAAAGGTCACTGTAATATCTGTATGTCCATATATTTAAAAAAATTGTACAAATAAAGCACAATTTGGGGCAGAAACGTTACCAAAACGTCGCACACTATTTATTTAGATTTGGTCTTATTACCTTGTATTTCTAAAAATGGTACAACAGTAAAATGGTACTGGGATCAGGTGATTGAATTAAGGAAAAAAAGTTTCACATTATTTTACTTTTCTGTTGCATAATAAAAAGTTTGATTAATATACTTTGTGTCATTTAATTGATCCTTTCAAACAAATATTTGAAGTATTGATGCCATGAAGTCATTTTAACAAATTCTTCCATTAGCCAATCAGGGAACAAATATTTGGGGGGAGGTAACATGGCTGCTCTGTACCTTTATTACCCCAATACCTTTCCAGGTTTTATTCATTTCTTTCATTGTATTTTGCATGTATTATTGGTACCTGTCACTTGCTCTCCTTAGGCTGTATTGGTAAAGTTTGAAGCCACTAAATGACCATTTATTACATTTTTTGTATGCTTCAATGTTCAAATATAATCAGTTATTTTTTAAATCAGTAATGTCACATTTTTAGATTTAATTACTTTTGAAAGTGAACTCTATCATTTGTAATATGTTTATGTTCTAGTTTATAATTTAAATTTTTGTGTCATTTCATTGTAGTTGATGACATAAAAATAAAATGTCACGCACACATTCAACTACTAAAGATTTATAACAAATCTAGATATTGGGCAATCTCTCAAAGAAGACTTTTCATAAATTTCCTATTAAAATATTTCGCTTCAGATTCGTAAAAAAGTTGCAATAGGTGTTTACTATATTTGTGTTAATATTTTTAAAAGTCATACCATAGTGAAAATTGCCTACATCAGGATCCCAGAAGTAAACAACATCTTTTTTAGCCATTGTATTGCTTAGCTAATGGTATACAAATGTTTTTCCTTTGAGAGTGTAATTAATAAATTTTTTTAAAAGGAAATTATTAAAATCTGACACATACATTTCCAAAAACCTTTGTTTTTAAAGCCAAAACATAATTATGTTTTATCTTATCATTTGGTTTTTATTGAGTTTTTATTTTTACCGAGTTTATTTCTTAGTTTTTTTTTTTTTTTTAACTAAAAAAAAAATAGTAACATTATTGATAAGCTATTTTACAATTATTGGATTCAAGTTTTTCATTTGAATCCGGACGAGAAAAAATATTTTATCAACATTCAATAATAATCAAATCTATGACCAAAGTGTCTCGTTTCTCTAGGAATTATGGACATAAATTATTGTCATCTTAACAATTTAAAAATGTATATTCATAAAACTCTTCAATTTATTTTACTTCGTAAATAAACTTTTTGCTTTGGAAAAAATATTTCTTGAAATGTGTGATTATAAAGGGCAAGCATATTAATTGAAAAAAAAAAATAAAGTGGAACTTAAGTCAAAGCAGAAGAAAGCCCTATCCATGACAATAATGAAAAAATGGATGGATATTTTTTCGTTGCTTTTTTATCAGTTATTATCATTAAACTGTTTCTCCATATCTCTACATGGCCAAAATATGGGCGCCAGTGGCTGCAGAAGAGTGAGACACAAATTTATTAATCTATGGCACATGTAGAGACCTAAAGGTGTACCATTTATAGTAAAAAGTGTTAAAGATGGAAATTAACACCATCCTCTTCGACTATGTTGGCGTGTTAAGGCTGTCTGCCCTAGGCGCCCTTAGATTCAGATGTCGAGGGACCAGTCTCCCCTGTGGAGACAATTTAAACTGTAATGGAGGTCAAACAAGACACCATAGACCAGCCTCACTTTCACACTCAACCTCTATTCATCCAAAATTTTCACTTTTTATATCCTAACTAATTTTACATATATTTCCTATATTACACAAAACAAAAAAAGAGACAGTAAATTTACATAATACCTACAATTTAGGTGCGTCTGATATTTGCCTACAAAGAAAACGAATATAATTTTATACAAAACAAATAATAAATTTACACAATGTACATGACAAAAATAAAAGAAAATAACTATAATCCCGTACATATTTCCCCCCGATTTCGGGACGAAATCCATCTTCAGCCCTGAGGTCCAATTTGGCCAATCTGACAACAGGTCGACGATATCTTCCGGCTGATGTCTTTACCTCTGCAACGCGAACGGTTTTGTCGCTTCCCGGAAATACCTTCTCCACAATGCCAAGCGGCCAGTGTCCGCGCCTCAGACTTTCGTCCAACACCAAAACCATATCGCCAACCTGGACGTCTGGAACTCGACCACGCCATTTTGTTCTCCGCTGCAATGTGGGTAGGTATTCTTTCCTCCATCGCATCCAGAACATGTCTGCCAGCCGTTGCGCCTTCCGCCATCGTTTGTTCAGCCTCAAATCGGCGTCATCAAATTGTCCAGGTGGTTGTCCAATGCTGCTTGTACCAATCAGAAAATGCATTGGTGTAATTGCCTCCGGAGCTGCAGGATCCAAAGGCACATCAGTAAGTGGGCGACTGTTCACCACGGCTTCTGCTTCCAGCATTAAGGTCAACAATTCCTCATCTTTTGGGAAACGAGACCTCAGGATGACCGATATCGCTGTCTTGACGGATCTCACCAAACGCTCCCAGCTTCCACCCATGTGAGGCGCTGATGGAGGAATAAAATTCCACTTGATGCCTTTGTTGTTCATATTTTCTGTTAAAGCCTCCTGGTCGTAGTCGTCCAGTGCCTGTTGTAGCTCCTTATCAGCACCGCGTAGGTTGGTGCCGTTGTCGCTGAAGATCTCCAACGGTAGTCCCCTTCGACAGATCATTCTCCGTATCGCCATTATACAACTGTCTGTTGTGAGGCTGTGGGCCACTTCTAAATGAATGGCCCGTGTCGTCATGCAGGTGAAGAGAACACCATATCTCTTCTCATGGCGGCGCCCAACGGAGACCTCCATAGGACTAAAATAGTCCATTCCCACAATAGAAAAGCTCCGCTGTTGAGGTTCCACACGGCATCCCGGGAGTGCAGCCATCATTGGTGTAGAAGGTTTGGCTCGTCTTATCCTGCATAGAGGACATTCACTCCAACATCGTCTGATTGCCACTCTCAAATTTGGTATCAAAAACTGCTGGCGTATCTCATTCCGTACAGTTTCTTGTCCCTGGTGTAGCGCCAAAACATGGTAATGACGAATAATTAACTTCGTCAAATAATGCCTTGGGTCCAGAATTATAGGGGTTCTCAATTTTGCCATTTGGACATTGGCCAGTCTAGAGTTCATAAGAAGTACGCCATCATCATCCAAAACCGGTGAGAGCTGGAACAGCTTGCTATTCCTCAACACTGGTAGGCCGCTTTCCAACATAGCCATCTCTTCCGGATAGGAGTCCCATTGTGACTTGCGAAAAAGTAACCTTTTAGCTTTCTCCATCAGCGCCACATTATCCGGAATTTCGACTCCTTTCCGCTTGTATTTTATCTTCCCTATGAATTTCATAACTTGCATAGTTGCCCGAACTGCCACCATGTATTTGGAAAAGTGTTCTATCACCGGAACTGGAATGGCTGGAACTTCCACAGTGACCCCCAAAAATTCCTTCTTCAGCTCCAGGTCACTATGGCTCTCATCAATAGGCATTTCGAACTCTGGCAGAGTCGTATTTCTCAAAAATTCCGGACCACGCCACCATCTGCTTTCGCTCGATAAGTCAGTCTTCCCTTCTCTGGTAGCATCATCAGCCACGTTCATCTTTGTTGGCACCCACATCCAGTCCTTGACATCGGTCAGTTCATGTATAGCTCCAACTCTATTTCCCACAAACTGTTGAAATCGTCCAGATTCAGACCTAATCCATTTTAACACCGTCTGCGAGTCACTCCAATATCTAATTCTTTCCAGCCTGATGTCCATCTCTTTCATGATGAAGTTTCCCATTCTGGAAGCAATCAAGGCAGCCTGTAGTTCCAATCTCGGAATTGAGAACGACTTCAACGGAGTAACTTTTCCCCTCGACATCACCAGGCTTACCTCCACGCCATCCGGTCCAATAGTCCTCAGGTAAGCGGCGGCAATCATAGCAGCTTCAGATGCATCAGCCATAACATGAAGCTCCACGCTTCTACTATTCATGTACATATGTGCATAGCACCTCGGGATACGTATTTCAGCTATCCTGGGTAAATCGGCTATCCATTTCAGCCATTTTTTCCATAGTTCCGTTGGTATTTCGTCATCCCATCCTATCCCGGATTTCCAAACATGCTGGAGTAAGATTCTCGCTTTCATAGTGTAGTGCAAAATGAAGCCGAGTGGATCAAAGATCAGCATCACAAGTCTGAGCATCTCTCGCTTGGTTGGTCGGTTCTTCCCATTGGCAATTCCCTCTCCTGCTCTATTCAAATTCAGTTGGAAGGTGAAAGCGTCCGCCTTTGGATCCCAGCACACGCTCTGTCTGTATGGCGGACCATTCTGAAATGTCCCTGGGAGCCACATCGGCGTCTAAATTCAGCTTTCTCTGGAGCTCTGGAGAATTAGTAATCCATTTTCCGATGATAAACCCACCGCGCCTATGAACCCTTGTCACCTCCCTAATCAGTCTTTCGGCCTTTTGGACATCATCACAGCAACCCAAGTAGTCGTCCATATAGTGATCCTTCACTATTGCCTTAGCAGCAGCCGGATACTCCACTTCAAATTCCATAGCGTTGCGGTTCTTGACATACTGGGCACAGTAGGGGGAACAAACGGAACCGAACATCATTACTTCAAGTTGGTACACATCAGGGGGCTTCGTCTTGTCGCTCCTCCATAGAAACCTCTGGGCGGCACAATCATCCTGCCTGGTTTTCACCTGATGGAACATTTCAGTTATGTCCCCGGTGAAAGCAATAGCTTTTCTTCTGAATTTAAGCAGCACTCCGGGAAGCGACACCAGCAAGTCAGGCCCAGTCAGCAGGAACGAGTTCAGGGAGAGACCATTACATTTGCTTGAAGCATCAAACACTATTCTCATTTTTCCGAGTTTGTTGGGGTGAAAGGTGGGGAAATGCGGCTGAAGCCACTGCCTTCCCGTCTTCACGTTTCTCTCCTCCTTACTCAGAATCCGAGCGTATCCCATTCTCGAATAATGATCGATCTTCTCCTGATATTCCACTTTCAGCAAGGGGTCTCGTTCTAGTCGCCTTTCTACTCCTATAAGACGGTTGAATGCAACACTGTAGTTATCAGGCAGCCTCATATCCCCCTCGTTCACCTTCCACAGCAGACCAGTTTCCCATCTGTCTCCAACTCGTCGAGTGAGTTCATTCATCTTCTGCTCCGCCAGAAGGTCCTGTTTTGAACGAGGTAACAGCCCCCTAACCCCAATGCTTTCAATTTTGAAATTCTCCTTCACCAGATCATGAAGAAAGTCCTCGTCAGATACCGCAAAGGTAGAGAAAGAAATCTCCCCATTTCCGCTTACATTATCTGTTGGACCGTGTACCAACCACCCTAGATGGGTTTTTGTCAAAATAGGAGAGTCGCCAGTTCCCTCTATGATTTCTCTCGCCGCCGTCAGCCCAATGTGGGGTTGACCGATTAGTAATCTCGGCTTTATATTATCCATATCTGGTATTTTTACCGCATTTAGGTGATTCCACTTTTCGCACAGCTCATCATATCTGTACGGCTGAGCAGGAAGACAGAAATTTTGTACAGTTCGTACATTATTCAGGCTGAATCTATGCCCACCCTCTACGGGGTCGACCTCACAAGAAACACGTCGGGAAGTGAAATCCTCCTGCATTCTCCCGTCTGTCCATTTGAGCCGCAGGGGGTCAGTCCTTCCCCGTAGTCCGAGTTGATTTGCCAAATCCGCATCCATCATCGTCACGGAAGAGCATTCATCAAAAAATGCACATTCCTTCCTTGACTTTCCATCCTTTCCATAGAGTTGGACCATAATAACCCGCAGTATGACGGATCGCGAGCTTCCATTCAACAGTCCACTTATTTCTGCTGGGGTTCTGGTGTCGGTCGACGAGGTTGACGCTGGTCTTTCCCTCTCACTGTGCAGAAGGGGATGATGGCTCCGCTCACATCTACCCGCACCACACACCTTCTTTTGGCGGCAGGTTTTTATGCCATGTCCCTTTCGCAAACAGGAAATGCACAACTTCTTCTCCTTGACCATCCTCCATCGGTCATCGATGTCACTGGACCTAAATAGATGGCAATTCCGAATGCAATGACCGGCCTCGTTACACGCCGCGCATTTCCCGGGAGGACCCGACTCAACAGCCATCATAACGCTATGATGCCCACTGTCCCTCTCACGGCCTTTTTTGAAGTCCGGGATGGTCACCATGCTGACTGCTGCAGCTTTTATATTCATCCACTTAGAAAGGTCTTCCAATGTGACTTCTCCTGCACCCCCTCGCATCAACACGTATTCTCCCCACTGCAACCGCAGCGCATCTGGCAGTTTGTCTACTAACTCCTTCTTCAATTGAGGATTTTGCAGGTGGCTCGGGGTGTCCAGCGCCTTCACCGTTGTCACCAGGTTATTTATCCAAGATCCCAGACAATCGACCCTCTTTCGGCGATGGGGTCTTCTTGGCCATTTCAATTAAGGCCTGTATCACGTACTCAGGCTGTCCGTACCGCTGTTCCAAAACCTGTATTACCACCTCAGAATTGGCCGGGACAATCATGAGAGCACGCACTGACCTTCTTGCCTCTCCCTGCACCGCTCTCTCCAACCTCGCCATGTTCTGAGCTGGAGAATACCCACAGTCCTTGGTCGATTGCCGATAGTGCTGGATGAACACCGGCCAATCTAGGGGGTTCCCGGAAAATACAGGCAACTGTCCTCCCGAACCCTGACGCGCCATCAATCTCTCCGTGTTTAGGCCCTGCTGTTTGAAAGCCTCTACCAACGCCATTACCAATTCGCCGGCACCAGAAGTAGGCTCTGGATCATTCGCGCAGCGACCAGGCTGCGTTGCGGGACGAAATACAGGGGTAGTCTGCGACAGCAATGGCTCTTCTTTCGGCCTTGTCTTCCGTTCCGCCACGTATTTCTCATCATTCTCGGCTTTGGTGTCTTCAGGGACATCGTCGTCGCTGCTAAGGCACTGGGAGTCGTCCTCTATCAGGCTCCTTCGCAGCTCCAATTCCCGCTGCTGCAGCGAGTTGACCTGAAGCTTCTCTTTCTCTTGGTCAATTTTCAGCTTCACCATCTGAAGCTCCATTCGCTTCCTTAAACGATCTGATCGGCTCGAAGCAGCTGACCGTCCATCTGTTCCAGCTTTTGTTCCAGCATTCCTTTTCAACTTCCCGTAAGTTTCCATAAGGCTGGGTCCGTCTGGAACATCATCCGTTGTCCTGGTCGAGTCCATTCCCTCTCCAGTCAGCTCTGTTATAGCCATGGGAGTTGTTGTCTGAGGCTCTGCATCTGGATATCTTACCGGCCCGATTCCAAGGTTTTTTCTAGTACTCCTCCTGATACGAGGAGTTCCCTCCAAATCCGTTGACTGTGTCTCCATAGCGCTTCTATCCGGCTCGAGGGACCACTTGTTGGCGCGTTAAGGCTGTCTGCCCTAGGCGCCCTTAGATTCAGATGTCGAGGGACCAGTCTCCCCTGTGGAGACAATTTAAACTGTAATGGAGGTCAAACAAGACACCGTAGACCAGCCTCACTTTCACACTCAACCTCTATTCATCCAAAATTTTCACTTTTTATATCCTAACTAATTTTACATATATTTCCTATATTACACAAAACAAAAAAAGAGACAGTAAATTTACATAATACCTACAATTTAGGTGCGTCTGATATTTGCCTACAAAGAAAACGAATATAATTTTATACAAAACAAATAATAAATTTACACAATGTACATGACAAAAATAAAAGAAAATAACTATAATCCCGTACAGACTAAATAGATTTATTCAGAGACTGATAAAAAAACTTTCAATATACACAAATTTAAAAATCATTTTTAAAATATTCAAATTTAAAACATATATAAGGGGTTCAAAGGGAAGAATTTGAAAAAATATAAACAAAAATAACTAAAGAATACTATACCCACGAAAAACAATAAAATTTTTGTCACGAAATCACCCATCCGCCCCACTTACATCAAATCAGCAACCGCTGTCCAGGGTTAAAACACTCTCTCTGGCTAAAACATTTATAAAAGGGTAAGTAGGAAGTTTGTTTTATTTCAGAAAGAAAAAAATCGTGTTTAATAGTTTCATTTAGTTTTATAGATGGCGCGTTATTGCCTTTTGTTTAATGTATGCCTAACTATCCTTGTGTGACTTGTTAGCAGCATTAGCCAATCCAAACATTTGCGTGTCATTCTACTGTCTCAGCCCATGTCCATTAATTTGATTATAAATACCATAACCAAGATTCAACTCCTCAGTATCAGATATAATATCTGAATTGTCCAAAACGATAGAAGAGCTCTAAAAAGAGGTATGGTAGATTAAACCAGCGAAATTGCTAATGGGATTCACCACTGATGAACTAGGCCCTCTTAATATTGTTACGACAACAATATCTAAATGAGGCTAAAACCGTCCTCCACTGTTGGCCAGAGGGCGGACTGACTGATCAGGAAGAAAAAAGCCCATCTGGCTGGCAGTGATGTCGCACTCCTGTTTATTGACGGCGGTTGTTTAATGATGCTCTCTGCATGCTACTTTCTTTGTTTTCCTAATGCACGAAAGTAAATAAAGAGAAGCTGAACGGAGATCCCGCGTGCTCATTTGACCATCCTTGACACAGCAGAAGTGTAAAAATATTTTTTTAATCGCAGTATGGACAGTATAAAGTTTATTTTATTTGAAAAATAAAAATCTGTGGTCAAGAGCTTTATTTTGTTTACTCATGGAGATGCTGGACGTGTTCTATGAAATATGAAAAATAGATAAAATAGTCAAATGCGATAAAAAAATCTAGACGTGTTTGATAGAATATTCTTATATTTGAGGAACTGTTTATTGCAAGAATGGTAGATGGATAAATTGATATTGCCCCCTTCCCCCCCCCCATTGTGACGAAAGCTAGGAGATATTAGGTTCCCGAGGCATTTCTACCCTGCCATTAGGCGGAAGATCTATTTGTCGAAAGTGAATACCTTGGTATAGGATCATTTGTCAAAAATTGTGTCTATTAAGAGTAGAAGGTGGAGATTTCGGCTAATTATTGGATTTAATATAAGGTAATTTGCACAAAAACATCTAATTTATCGTGCGTGTTTAGGCATAAGGTTAGGCATAAGAAGGATTAGGAGGTATATTTTATACTGAATTATATTACATTTAGTTTGAGTACTTCATAAGGTCTTGGTATTATTACTTTATCTGAAGTGGCTTAATTCTTAAAGGGACATTAAGTGTGGGAACATAAAACTCAACTAAAGTTGTATATATAATCACGATCTATATGTAATAATTTAGCAGGGGAAGATTGGGGTTCGAATAAAAATATATTGAGGCTTCTGTGTGGATGTAACAATGTGGTTAGCAAAATCGGCAGATGAAAGCATCAAGTAACAATTATGGCAGAATGTGTGGACAGGTGACAGTTTCAGTATTAGATATAGGAGTATAGGGTTGGCAACTAATAAACTGGGCAATAATGGTAAAGGATGAAATCATAGTTATAGTTAGCGCTCATAGAAAAGTGAAACCCGATTTTGGGAAAAATGATTTTTAACCGTTTTCAAATACTCATAGGTGCACGAGCTAGGAACAGCTTAGAAATGATCCCTAGAGAACGAAGCCATGGCTCAATACATTTTGTCGATTGGAAAAGAGGCACCTCCCCTATTAAAACACATTAGGAAAATCATTTTGGTTCCCCATGCCAGCGCAGAACGTTATGGTGGCGATGAAGAAAGTGCCACGACACCAATTTTGGAAATATCAGCCAAAAAAGTCAACCTGCATACTTTTTTTCGGGCTATGGTTTTCATAACTTCCTACGAGAGGCGTAAGGACATAAGTCGAATTTTCAAAAAAGGTGTTCAAGATGAAGTTTCAGTGATCAGATTTTCAGGCCAGAAAACAACATAAAATTGTGGGATGATGATATTCATTTACCAAAAGAGACACCTCTCCGTTAAAAATACATTTAAACAATGCATTTTGTATTACCCCGCCTAGCACAGGATGTCATGTTCCACCACACTGGTGTCGAAGTATCTAGGATCTTAAGAATAACAAAGGTATTCTGACTGTGTGTGTTGTAACTAGACTTTTATTCTAAATTCAACTTAACACACGCGTCTAGCGCTCCAATAAAACAAGCAACTGTGTTAAATGACTATAGAAAAAACAGTTTTTGTGCGCAGGTTAGAATCATTTCTACTACAACCTTTCAGATTCCTTATTTCCAACGATTGAGATTCACAGACCCACTGTCGCACTTTTCAAAGAAATAAAATCTTAGAAGGGTTATCTTTGCTGATAGATATTTACACTCATGGACAAATCTTAAAGAAGTTGTACCTTTGTGCATGTATATCGGGATTCAGACAATGACTATGGAAGATATTTAATACAAAGTGATCTTTATTGAAGACACACGAGATAACCAAATGTGAAAAAAAGTGCCTCTGTCTCATTACAAAAACAGACTTTCTACTTCCTTAAGTCTTGCCCGTGAGTATATATTTAAATATGTGTAGAGCATGTCGATATATATTTGAAACACGTGTTTAAATATATTCATAAATCGGAAAACATTGTGAGATTTTTAATGTTTCCTTATATAATGTAAGATTTGCTTTCCTTGAAAAAGGTGACAGCAGGTCATTGAAAGATTGGAAACAAATAATTAAAAAGGTTGATATCTGCTAGTATATATGCTAAATCACTAGAAAACTAACCATTAATTGGCTGTCCACGCATATGCAAAGTAGGATGCCTTCAACAACAATGAATTAAAAACAAAATAAATTAAAATTATATACTTTGTGTAAAATGTAGAGCCGACATATCGTCGCAGTAAGCTCCTCATACAACTTGCAGATATAGCCCGGAAGTGGGAGCGCACTATCCGTAAGACAAAAGAAATACACACGCACAGGAGCATGATTGCCTCGGTTTATGGGGTGGCACCCAGGAAGGTGAGTGTGGACTATGGGGAGACCTGGGATGCTTGTTAAATCGGGTAGCATGACTTAACTACACCTGACTCTAGGCTAGTCTGATTTCTGGGAACAGGAACCCAGCTTATGTGCTAATGGTGATGTCAGAGAGGATGAACCTTTTTGCGCTTCCGTGTCTAATCAAGGGCTGACATGACCAATATGTTTACATCCTGTCTTAGCTTTTTGGACAATGTTAACGATCTGTTTTAAGACCTTTCTCTGGGTGTATTTTTATTGACGCCATTTTTAAGTCACATCAGGCTTGGTTTGAGTCAAAAGACGATCCATCAGTTTGGTGTTTCTATGTAAAACATACCTATCTGCAACATTATATATGCACAACATATAGAATATTGTCAGGAGGACAGAGTTTCCTGGTATTCCCTCGTATCTGGACCGACCGGTCGGGGTAAACAGTGGCGCGACGGAAAAGGAGGAAAGATCTCAGTTATCCCCTCTTGATCTAACGGCTGGGTCGATTTGGCTCATGTAAATAGTAACTCTTATTTTATATTTAAAATCTCTCATATAACTCATTAAATAAATATTTAAAGTAATTCGAAGGCCTAGTTAATTATTTTATTGCGACAATTGTGGTGGAGACGCCGGGTAACGAGACAGTCACCAGACGAAGTCGTCGCCTTCAAGGATTGCAACCAGAGCTACCTACAGTGCTTGCCTTTCCTGCTCGGAAGAAAATGGAAAGAGAAGAAAACCGACCATTCTGCCATCGGTGGAGAGATCCCACTGTCTTCTCGGGGGAACGTGGGGAAGATTCGCAGCGTTGGCTGAGCGACTTCCAGCGTGTGGCACGTTACAACAATTGGGATGACTCCATGTGTCTGGCCAACGTCATCTTCTACCTCACTGGCACAGCGAAGTGCTGGTTCGAAAACTTCGAGTAAATCTTGAATTCGTGGGAGGAATTTAAGAAACACACACACACAAAGCCTTTATTAAGACATTAGTCTTATACAGATGAGGAATTTAAGATAAAGTTTTGTGAAATATTTGGGAACAAGGAAGACACGGCTAGAAAAGCCGAGAACATTCTTCGAACTAGAGCGCAGACGAGTGGGGAAAACGTCGAGAGCTACATACAAGAAGTCCTCCTTCTTTGTAAACAGAGCAACCCCAGAATGTCGGAAGGAGAAAAGGTGAGCCACCTGATTAAAGGCGTAGCGGAGGAAGTGTATCAGGCACTTGTTGGAAAGGACATCAGCACGGTGGACCAATTTGTTGCGTTCTGCCGCCGATTCGAGGCATTCAAGAGGATGCGTGTTGCACCGCCCAGGTTCAACCGACTGCCCAATGTGACCACCATCTCGACCGCTGAACCTAAGAACCTAGAAGCCCTGATTAGAAGAATAGTAAGAGAGGAGGT
Organism: Cordylochernes scorpioides; assembly: GCA_030710605.1. Taxonomy (NCBI): domain Eukaryota; kingdom Metazoa; phylum Arthropoda; class Arachnida; order Pseudoscorpiones; family Chernetidae; genus Cordylochernes; species Cordylochernes scorpioides. The sequence goes on along the minus strand of CP092865.1, from coordinate 122,552,091 downwards.
TCAGAAGGTTATGGCTCCTCCATCTACATTTGCCGCCCAGGATATCGACACTCCACCTCTCGACCTACGGGACGTCATCCGTAGTGAAATCCATCAAACATTGGCTCCTATCTCTGCCCCTCGTCAGCCCGAGAGCTTCCGCCCTCGGCGACAATACCTCCCCCAGAACGATCAAGGTTACCGACGAAGAACCGAAGGGCCACCAAATAATCAAAGGACTCAGTGGCGTACTGAAGATGACAGACCGATCTGCTTCCACTGTGGGCGCCCTGGCCACGTTGCACGTTATTGCAGAGACAGACGCCAAGCTTTTGCGGATGCCAGACTTGGAAGAGAAACAGTCGATTTCGGAAGACCAAGAACGGAAAATTACACCATGGGCGAATCAGGAAGCGAACTATCCCAAGGAAGATTTTGAAACCCGTCGCCATATCCCCACCGCGGAAGATTCCAAGCTCCCAGAAGAACCTCACAATCCCCTGCTCGTCGTCCCAGCAGCTCACCCAGTCGCCGCAGTGAGGAAAACTAGATGGCGCGCCCTCTGGAGGTGTGGCCGCCACAGACGAAAATCCTCCCTGCCGTATAGCCGCTACAATGGAAAAGAACTGGATATCTGTCAACATACAAGGACGAAATGTACAAGCTCTTGTGGACTCCGGCGCTGATTACTCAGTAATTTCCGAAGCTTTCAGACGTTCTATAAAGGCTCCAGTTTTTAAAGAAAATGGACCACTTCTAAGAGCCGCGGACAAGAATCCTATCGTGACCCTTGGTAAGTGCTCTTTAGAAGTTCAAATCAAAGGACTCGATATTATTTTTTATTTTGTGGTAGCCGCTGAATGTAGCCACGATGTTATACTGGGCTGGGATTTCTTCAGAGCCACAGATGCCATTATAGATTGTGGGAAAAACAAATTGTATTTAAGCGAAGCTGAAAAATCCTACGAATGGAAAGACCTGAAACTTTGTGCTGCTATGGACTGTATCCTACCGCCGAAATCTTTTGGCAAGATAGTTGTCACCAACCAGGATGTATTTGGCAGCAGAGATGTAGTCGTTACAAGTTCCAAACGCCTGCAGTTGGAAAAAGGACTTTTCATTCCCTCTTCCCTCGTTAGGTTCTTACATGGCAGAGCGGTGTTATGGGTGACTAACAGTACTCACCAGTCTCAAGTGATACCTTCGGACATGAAGGTAGGAACAATGCAAGATCTAGAAGTAGGGAGCATATCTAATCTTGACGCTTGTTCTGAAATAGCTGGAAAAGAAGTAACTTCCCCAGATGTGAGAGAATGTTTAATTTCAATGATTTCTACTGATTTGGAGGAAACAAAGAAAAACAGATTACTCACGTGCCTAAATGAGTTTGCTGATATATTCGACTTTGAGAAAAAAAGCTTCCCTGTCTCTGGCGAAATAAAACATAAAATCGATACGAGTGATTATCCGCCTGTCAGACAGCGTCCTTATAGAGTGTCTCCCGCCGAAAGACGTGTCATTTAGAGTGAAGTAGAGAAAATTATGGAGACTAAAATCACCCGGCCATCATCAAGTCCATGGGCCTCTCCCGTTATATTAGTGAGGAAGAAGGATGGCTCGTTGAAATTCTGTGTCGACTATCGTCGTCTAAACAAATCGTCATTACAAAGAAAGATGTTTACCCTCTCCCTCGTATCGATGACGCGCTGGACACCCTCTCTGGATCCAGGTACTTCTCCACTATTGATATGAGATCGGGTTACTGGCAAATCGAAGTAGACGATAAGAACCGGGAGAAAACGGCATTTATCACTCCAGATGGGCTTTATGAATTTAATGTAATGCCATTCGGTCTATGCAATGCACCAGCAAATTTCGAGCGAATGATAGACAACGTCCTACGGGGATTGAAATGGGACATGTGTTCATGCTACTTAGACGACATTGTAGTCTATGAATCGACCTTTAAAGAACATTTAACACGTTTATACAAAGTTTTGAGATGCATTCAGCAGGCCGGGGGCTGTGCCTGAATTATAAAAAGTGTCATTTCGCCTCGAGACAAATAACTATCCTCGGGCACGTCGTTAATAAATTTGGAACGCAGCCAGACCCAGAAAAAGTGAAAGCCATTGTCCACTTTCCAAAACCCCGTAATATCAGTGAGACCAGAAGTTTTCTTGGGTTAAGTTCGTACTATAGACGCTTCATCAAAAGTTATGCTAACAAGTCTCGACCCTTGAATAGCCTTTTAAAGAAAGACGAAAAATTAATTTGGGGCGAAGAACAAGATGAATCTTTCCGGATTCTCAAACAGGAATTGGGATCTTCGCCTGTGTTAGGACATTTCGTAGTAGGTGCGGAAACTCATGTCCATACTGATGCAAGCGGTTATGGTTTAGGGGCAGTTCTTGTTCAAATCCAGAATGACGCGGAGAGCCCTATAGCCTATGCTTCGCGAACACTAACCAAAGCGGAAAAGAATTATTCCACTACAGAAAATGAATGCCTCGCAGTTGTTTGGGCCCTTGGTAAATTCCGCCTGTATCTATATGGCAAACCCTTTACTGTGGTTACCGACCATCACTCGCTATGTTGGCTGGTAGGCTTGAAAGATCCATTCGGCCGCTTAGCCCGTTGGGCCCTCAAACTACAAGAATACGACATAAACATCGTTTACAAAAGCGGACGGAAGCATAAAGACGCTGACTGTTTGTCAAGAAGCCCCTTGGCTGACACCGCGAAGATAGAAGGGCACATTATTTCAATCTAAGACGTTGCAGAAGAACAAAGTAAAGACCCTCATTTGGTTGGGATCCGTGAAAAACTTGCCAATGAAAATTTAAAAGGGTATCAGATGATTGGAGGTGTTCTCTGTAGAATAGTGTGAAATATATAAGTGATGTGAATTTAAGAAGAGGAATTAAGAACAATAGACTGACTGTGTTTTGTAAATAGAGAATTAATCTTTACTAAATTTAAATGTGTGTGATAAATAAATAATTATAATTAAATAATAAATATATAAGTTGTAGTTTATAAAAGATAAACAACACAACATATTTGGCGACGAGGATTAAAAAAAGAAAATAATAATTAAATAAGCGTAACAGAAGATGGCAAATAATTTGACGTCTCCATTACCGTTGAACCTTAATGCTACAGATTTGTATTCCGAGTACAAACATTGGATGAATTCATATTTAATTTATGAATTAGCAAGCGGTGTTTCAACAAAGAAAGATGACGTTAAAAGGGCAACACTTTTGCATTGCCTTGGACCACAAGTCCAAAGAATTTTCTTTAATTTGCCAGAAGAAAAAGATACGTATGAAAAAGCAAAAGAAGCTTTAACTAAATATTTCACACCACAAAAAAATATTGTATCAGAACGATTTAAATTTAGGCAAAGAAAACAAAATACAGATGAAAATATTGATTCATATGTCATTGCCCTAAGAGAATTAGTCAAATCCTGTGAATTTGGAAATTTAGAAGAAGACATGATCAGAGATCAGATAATAGAAAAATGCTATAATAGGCAATTAAAAGAAAAGTTGTTGCAACAAGATAATTTGAATCTTCAAAGAACAATTGAGATATCAAGAATGTTTGAAACAGCCAAAGAAGAATTTAGAGTATTGACAAATGAAGATATGACCTCAATAAATAGAGTAAACTATAAAAATAATTTCCAAGCAGCTAATGAATCAACTGTTAAAGGATCAAAAGCTCATAATGTGTACCATCAAAAAGGAAGCACCTCCAAGGTAAGTGCACCTAATTTGGAAGAATGCTATAGATGTGGCTTAACTACACATCCTCCATATAAATGTGGAGCTAGAAATATGAAATGCACATTTTGTAACAAGATGGGTCATCTTAATAGAGTATGTAGAAATAAAAATAAATATAAAAATATTGAAGGAAAGAAAAGAAATATTCAAAATATTTCTGAAAATAATGAAGACTCAGATGAATACACTTTCTTTTTAGGCTCTGATAACAAAGAAAGTATCTATATAGATGGAAAGGAAATAAAAATGACTATTGATACAGGTAGTGATACAACATTCATAGGACTTGAAAATTTGAAAAATATTTTTCCTAAATCTCAAATGCCAACTTTAAATGGTACAGAAAGGAAATTTTATGCCTATGGACAAACTTCACCTCTTCCATGTTGTGGATATTTCTTTGCAGATGTTTCATGGGGTGAAAGGTCTATAAAGGAACAGATTTTTGTGATTGAAGGTAAAGCAGAACCTATTTTAGGAAAGAAAGCAAGTTTCGAATTAGAAATTATAAAGCGTGGAACAAAAATAAGGAATATTCAACAGGAAGTTATTCCGAAGGATATATATAATTTGATACAAGAAAACATGAACCTTTTTCAAGGTCAAGGAAATGTGAAGGGTTATAGTCAAAAAATAACTCTAAAAGAAAATGTTACTCCTGTAGCTCAGAGATGCAGACATTTTCCATATAAAATGGTAGAAGCCATCAATCAAGAGCTAGACAAAATGATAGAAGATGGCATTATTGAGGAAGTCCATGAAGCTTCTGAATGGATCTCAAACATTGTGGCAGTTCCAAAAAAGGGTACTGAAGAAATCAGACTATGTGTTGATCTGAGAGAAGTGAATAAAGCCATAGTTAGAGAGAGATATCCTATACCAACAGTTGACAATATATTGCAAGCATTGCAGGGAGCAAAAGTTTTTGCTAAACTTGATGCGAAGAAAGGCTTTTGGCAAATTGAACTAGATGAAAAGTCCAGGCCATTGACCACCTTTATTACACCCAGAGGATGCTACAGATTTTGCAAAATTCCTTTTGGACTTTGCAGCGCACCTGAAGCTTTTCAAAAAGCTATGAACTCAATATTGTCTCATTTAGAAGGAGTGTTATGCTACATAGATGATGTGATTGTATATGCGCAATCTATAGAACAATTGGATCAAAGACTGAAAAAAGTATTTGAAAGATTTCAACAAGTTGGACTCAAACTAAACAAAAGTAAATGTAAATTTGCTCTAAATGAATTGGAAATATTAGGCCATATTGTTAGTAAAGATGGAATTAGACCTGATCCAAAGAAAATAGAAAGTGTTCTAAGTTTTTCAAAACCTGAAACTGTAGATTCTCTAAAATCATTTTTAGGTACATGCGGATTTTTAAGAAAATTCATTCCAGACTTTTCAAAGTTAGCCGAACCACTTAATAATTTGACAAGAAAGGACATAAAATGGAAGTGGAGCAAGAAAGAAGAGGACTCATTCAGAAAATTGAAAGAAGCTCTTACAAAAAATCCATGTTTAGCCTATTTTGACATGAATGCACCTACCGAAGTAATTGCTGATGCTAGTCCTGTAGGTTTAGGAGCTGTTTTACTACAAAGACAAAATGATGGAAGCAAAAAGCCAGTGGCCTATGCAAGTAGATCATTGACTAATGTTGAGAGAAGATACTCACAAATAGAGAAAGAAGCTCTTGGGTGTGTGTGGGCTGTTGAGCATTTCAATGACTATTTATGGGGAAATAAATTTGTACTTAAGACAGATCATAAACCATTGATTTATATGCTTAATCCCAAGAAGGCAACAGTCTTGCCACCAAGAATTGAAAGACTTAGTTGGAGACTTCAACCTTATGATTATGAAATAGAGTATCTTAAGGGCAAACAAAATATTGCAGATATATTTTCAAGAAAACCTTTAACAAATATTTCATGTGAAAATATTGTTGATGATTATGTAGAAAAAGTACTTTCCATATTTTCAGAAGAAATGAAGGCAATTTCCCTCAATGATATCAAGAAGCAAAGTGAAGCAGATCCATTTTTCAAAATTCTAACTAAAATAATTCAAACTGGAAATTGGCCATATCAAATTGATGATGATGAACTTAAAATTTTGCACAAATTTAAGGAAGAACTTTCAGTTTATGATAATCTCATTTTAAAAGGAAAGAGAATTGTTATACCAACAGATCTTAGAAGAAATATTTTAGACTTAGCTCATGAAACTCATCAAGGGATTGCTAGAACTAAACAAATTTTAAGAGAAAAATACTATTGGCCCAATATGGACAAAGATATAGAAAGACGTATAAAGAATTGTTACATTTGTGAAGTCAATCAACCTTTAAGGCATGACCAACCTTTAACAACCATACCAATACCACCTAGACCATGGTATAAAGTAGGAGTAGACTTAGTTGGACCTATTGATTCAAAATATATTTTGACACTTATTGATTATTATTCATCGTTCCCGGAAGCGATTATAATAAATGATATTTCTTCGAAAACTATAATTTCAAAATTAAAAGAAATTTTTGCAAGATATGGATTTCCCATTGAAATAGTTTCAGATAATGGTCTTCAATTTGTAAGCAAAGATACTGAGCAATTTTTTATGAAATCAGGTATAAAACATATAAGAGTGTCACCATATTATCCTAAAAGTAATGGAAAAATTGAACGTTTCCACAGATATTTAAAAAAGCAACTTATTTCAGTAAAATTGCAAGGAAAGGATTGGAAAGAAGAACTTCAATGTGTTCTAATGGCATACAGGTCGACTCCACACCCTTCTACTGGGAAAACACCAGCATTATTGCTTTTTTCCAGGGAAATTAGAAATAAGCTCAATGATATAAATGACAATGATTCTCTTATGGATAAAGAAGTGATGGAGCATAATCAAGCCTATAAAGAAAGAATGAAGAAATATGCTGATAGCAAGAATAAGGCCTTGCCTCATGACTTCAAGAAAGGTAATATTGTTTATGTCGCAAACACTGAAATGAAAAGCAAGTTGACACCAAATTATGACAACCAAAGATTTATCATTCTAGAGACTATATCTCCAAATTCATTCAAGTTAGTCAATACTGAGACAGGTAGCTTTATCATTAGGAATGCAAAGCATTTAAGACATGCCAATGTCTTACAAGATTTTAACAAAGGAATTGATTTGAATACCACTTTGATTAAGACTCCAGAAATTAGAATGGAACTTCCTAGTACTTCAAGGTATCTACCAGAACAAGAAGCAACCTTAGAAGATATTGTACCAGAAGAGCAGATTGCTATATCTGATATGGACTGTTTATACCCAAATGAATCACCTAATGAGAATGAAAACAAGACTGTCATCACTAGAAGTGGAAGACAAATACATGTTCCTTCTAGATTTAAGGACATGATTAGATACTAACTAAACAAGGGAGGAATATGTAGAATAGTGTGAAATATATAAGTGATGTGAATTTAAGAAGAGGAATTAAGAACAATAGACTGACTGTGTTTTGTAAATAGAGAATTAATCTTTACTAAATTTAAATGTGTGTGATAAATAAATAATTATAATTAAATAATAAATATATAAGTTGTAGTTTATAAAAGATAAACAACACAACATTCTCTATAAGAAAAATTACGACCCTGAGGGCAAACCATGGCTGCTAGTAGTCCCAAAACAGATGAGGCACGAAATTCTTAAAGATGTCCACGACACTCCAATGGCCGGTCATTTGGGGTTTGCCAAGACCTATGACCGCGTTAGAAAGATATTCTATTGGTCTGGACTTTATAGGACAGTTTCCCAATACATTGCTCATTGTAAAGAATGCCAGCGAAGGAAGGGCGTGCCTCAGAAACCCCCCGGACTACTGGTCCCAATACCGCCAACTACCTCGCCTTTTCAAAAGATAGGAATTGATTATCTGGGAAGATTCCCCATATCTCACACGGGAAATAGATGGATAATAGTCGCGACTGATTATCTCACCAGATTTGCGATAACAAAGACAGCGACAACAGCGGAAGCTACTGAATTAGCAACCTTCCTTATTGAAGACGTCATACTCAAGCACGGCGCTCCTCGGGAAATCATCACAGACAGAGGAAGAAATTTCATGTCTCAGACCATACGAGAAATAAATACTCTAAATGGAACAATTCACAGATTCACTACGGCGTATCACCCTAAAACGAATGGTTTGACAGAAAGGCTCAACAAGACCCTAACTGACATGATCTCGATGTATGTTGACGTTGATCAGAAAAATTGGGACAACATCCTGACAAAAATTACTATTTACGGGTTAACACACAAATATTTATATACTAGGGCCTACAGTAAGAGTAAATTGAACACAATAAAACCGTACACGCAAAAGTATAACACACACAAAAAAAAAAGGGGTAAATAATAATTCACAATTAGTTAAATAAAAATAAAAAGTACTTATCTTTTATTTCTGCTTATGTAGGGATCGGACCGGGGTCACTCAGGGAATGCGTAGAGAACACCAAGCACGGAAAAAGAAAAAAATACGAAGAGAGCACTATAAGCGTCTCTGCACAAGATTTTAAATCACAATGCCACCACGCATTCCCTTCAACCCCCTTTATATACAAACATGGCCACATTCGTCCAATTAGAATGCTGGAGAGATCGGTTTACTTATCTGATAAAACAACGTTCTTCGCACTAAAGAAATAGGATAAGATAAGAGTGCGAATATTTGTCAATATAATTTGACAAAAGGTCTCTTTCCAAAAAAAAAAAAAAAAAAACTAACCAATCTACCAAACATTCTTATTGTCCCGTAAGGAAAACCTCCCGCTATTCGGGAGGGAAAAGCTCACGGGAGCCATGTTATAAAGATACAAAAAAAAAAAAAAACTAAAGAGAGGAGAAGTAGGCATCCAGGTCGTTCCATACAGGTGCCTTCCATCTTGTTCCTCCCAAAAAGAAAATAACCAAAGATCTGCGCAAACTACGTGAGTTACCATGAGTGATTACCAAGCACACACATATATAATATGCTTTAATAGACAGAGTTTAATGGGGGACTAATAAGCTCTCATCTGGGATCGGCAGGGCGAGGATTTGGTCTCAGAAAATAAGGGCTGAAATGTGCCCTGTCGAACGCCCCATCGACCACTGTAGGTTCGTCATGAGAATCTCCTTTCTCCTGGTCGGGAACAGTCTTGGTCTCTAACGGTGGTGTGGACATCTCTCGGCGGGGAGAGATACGACAGGCACTCCCACCTTCCCGAGCCAAAGGAATCATCCTTCTCCGAGGATAGCACTCGCGTTTAGCAGCTGTGGGCTTTCTATGACGCATGCCCCTGAATGCCTTCATCCTGTCAATATGCACAACTTGTTCATCGTGCAAATTGACTCCGCGCACTCTGAAATTTACTTCAGACACCTTAGCTACCACACGGAAAGGTCCATAGAATTTTGCGGAGAATTTAGAGGACCCCTTGCCCTTAGGAACAGCCAACAATACCAAATCCCCCGTCTCAAAGGTTCTCACAGTCTGCGTTTTATAATTCTTGACTCGTTCATCATAGTTTTCAGACAGAAATTTCCTAACAGTTTCCCTGGCATCTTGCATTTCCTTCAATCTCTCCGCCAAGGATGGCTTTCTGAATTCGCTCACATCTTTATCGCTAACTTCATGATTGACTGCGTCGTAACCAAAGAGCATGTAGTGGGGGCTCTCACCTAACGCTGAGTGCACGGCATTATTGTACGCAGCAACCGCCGCACCGAGGTTGTCTTCCCAATTCCTGCTATTGGCATAGTGACGCAGAATGGAACAAATGGTGCCATTAACTCTTTCAACGATCGAATTGCAGGTAGGACGATAAGAAGTTGTGGATAACTTTTTAATACTATATAATTTACATATCTCTCTGAAAAGGTCTGACTCGAATGCAGCTCCACGGTCAGATAAAATTTCTTTGCACGTTCCATATCTGTTCACTATCTTATTGACAAACTCGAGCCCAGCAGTCTCTGCGGTACAATCCCTGACGGGGATAACCTCAGCGTACCTGGTAAAAGCATCAATGAACACGAGCAGGTATCTATTCCTGTTCCCAGACAAGGTAAGAGGACCCACGAAGTCTACGCATAACCTTTCGAAAGGGTAGTTAGCGGGTTGAATGGGCATATTAGGAGCTTTCTTAAGCCTACCATTGTTCTCGGCACACACTGGGCATGTCTTCACGTACCTACGTACATCAGACATGGCCCCCTTCCAATAGTAATGGCTTAAGACCGCGTAAAGTGTTTTCTCTACTGAAAGGTGCCCTCCTATGGGACTGTCATGGCACCTTTCCAGAATGGTATCGCGGAGAACTGGAGGTATTACGATTTGCTTCACCATCCTTCCCTTACGAGTGGGTCTACTGTCTGGACTGACCTTGACAAGATATCGGGTGGACTTGCTTATAAAATACGTGCCATCACCCTCTTCTACCTCACTATCAGTGCTCAGAGCCCTCTTGTAGATGTTTTTCCATACAGGGCAGTTCAGCATGGACTTCTCATAGTTGGGAATGGTAGTCACCCCTCCATAGACATCGACTACAGCAACCTCAGTATTATAGGTGTCGCGGGACAGCCAGTCAGCCATCGCATTCTCCTTCCCTTTTACATGGAAAATGTTAATTCCCTGTCCTGTAGCATCAAGGCCCATTTCATGAGCCTACGATTTTTATTCTCTAGTGACTTAAGATATTGCAATGGTTTGTGATCACAGTATATCTCCACCTGCTGACCATAGATGTAGTAGTCAAACTGTTCAATTGCCATAATAATAGCCAAGCATTCCTTTTCTATTGTGCTGTAGTTTAACTCGGCACCTCTGAACTTATGGCTGTAGAAACTAATAGGCTGCGGAGTGCCGTTCTTCAACTGTGATAACATACCGCCACATCCTATGTCGCTAGCATCAGTGAATATTAGGAACTTTTCCCTGTAGTCAGGATGAATTAGGATGGGTGCAGAGCTAAGACAAGTCTTTAGCTTGTCATACGCACGCTGCGCTGCCTCGTTCCACTCATACCTGGTGCCCTTCTTAGTCAACTCATATAAAGGGGCCGCTATTTCAGAGAAACCAGCAATGAATTTCCTATAGAAACCAACAGCTCCAAGAAAGCGTCTGACACCTGATACAGTTTTAGGAGGACTCATGTTTTTAATCTTTTCGATGTTGTTCTCCTTAGGATGAATGCCATCCTTGTCCACTCTGTGTCCCAAGAAGGTCACTTCTTCCTGAAAGAGCTGGCATTTGCTCGGCCTCACTTGAAGCCCATATTTTCTAAGCCTGTCCAACACCTCAGTTAAGTCAGCCAGATGCTGCTCCAACGACTCCGAGTATATCAGAACGTCGTCAATAAAACATTGGCAATTCTTGCCCAATAGGCCGCTTAGAATACGATGCATTTCTCTCTGAAATACATTCGAAGATATCTTACAGCCCTGAGGAAGTCTCGACATCTCAAATTTTCCGAAAGGGGTTTGGAAAGCGAAGCATTTCGTTACGTTACTATCCAGCTTCAGCTGATAATACCCACTGGCTAGATCCAAGGTACTAAAATATTTAGCACCTCCCACAGCTGCCATGGCGGTGTCTATCCGGATCATGGGATAATCTTGATTCCTTAATTTATCGTTGACCTGTCTAAGGTCCAGCACGAATCTCAAGGAACCGTCAGGCTTCTTGACAAGATGTACTGGACTGTTCCAATCAGATCTGGATCTTTTTATGATACCGCTCTCTAAGAACTTGTCTAAAAGTACCTTGTACGGCTCTAACAAACTATAGGGAATAGGATACTGCCGCCTAAAAGTAACGTCATTTATGTCAACGTCAATTTTTATTGGCGGAACCTTAGCTGCTTTTAACGCTGCGACATTTTCCACGAACATATCTGATCTTTGTTGCAGTATGTCGCGGACCAGCTGCTGATGTTTGCCATTAACTTGGCCAATATCTACCAGTTGCCAGTCTTCAGTCGCCGCAGACATTACATTGCATTCTTCCCACACAGGTGGCAAAGAAATGTTTAATCTCTTTATCTCCTTTATACCAAGAATACCGTCGTAGCGCTTATCTTCAAGTGGCATTAACCAGAAACTTATGTCTCCTAGTTCGATACCCTTATCTGTATTTACCCTACAGGTTTTTACCTTTGTCAATGTCTGGACGTGGCCTGTGACTGACACAATTTTAAGATTGTTAATAGCTTCGTCCCAGTCCTCATTCAGAACATTACACCTTTCTAAATCCATTATGCTAACTTGGCTTCCTGTATCGTATAACAGGTGCCAAGTATTGCCGTTTATTGATACTCTAACAATAGGCAGAGTTCCAACAGGATCCCGGTTAGAACGAACATTAACAATCTTAGCAATTGGTCGAATACCAGTGGCTGACTTCTGCCAACTCGAGCAAGCACTGGCCGTTTTGCCCGAGTTTAGTAGTTTAAAGCTCCTTTCTCCTTGCAAAACCTGGCAATATGCCCCATCTTCCCACAGCGGAAACATGTTAATTTATGCCTACCGCCATTTTTAGAAGAACCCGGCTTACTCTCGCTAAGCAGTTTAGTCAGCCTTTCTATTTCCTCCTTAAGGTCGTTAATGCACTTCTCTGACTCGTGCTTTGTCTTGCCTACTACAGCATTGAGCGTATCTAACCTTCCCTTCAGACTGCTAACCTCCTCTATGTCCGCCGCACATGCCCGTTGCTTAAAGTGGCAGCGGTTCTATACACCATCCTCCATGGCCATAATTCTAACTGCCTCGTCAATACAGCTGACCCCACTACGGACAACAGGTTCCTTATACTTATCAAGAACATTGTCTACGAAAATATCGAACACTAAACTGCTGTCCAGATCGAAATAAATATCTCTCCTTGTGGCCATGAATCTTTCTCTAAACGCATTAGGAGTTTCTCCTACACGTTGCTTAAGACCCTCTAATTCTTTTAAACATTCCCTAAATCCGCGCGTTTTTTCAGGAAATAAAATGCCTAATTTCTCTATAATGCTTTCTACACTACTGTCATTTTTTATGCCCATCTCTTCTATGCTAGCCCGAACTCTAGGCGACAAAGCCTCGAACATAAGCAGTGCTTTAACTTCCTTATTCCATTTACCTATGCTAGCTTTCAGCTCTACTTCCCTGATGAAAGCTTTTAGCCCCACTCCATTGAACGTAGAAAGTTTGATAGAATAGTTACTATCCATAATAACAGTAAGAAAGACAAAAAAAAACACACAATAATTAATTATATAAAAGATAATAGAAACCTTAAGGCCAAAATTACGGGAATATAGGCCAAGAAACTATCCTGGCAAGGCTCGCCAATGACAAAAGTTACTTTTTACGGGTTAACACACAAATATTTATATACTAGGGCCTACAGTAAGAGTAACTTGAACACAATAAAACCGTACACGCAAAAGTATAACACACACAAAAAAAGGGGTAAATAATAATTCACAATTAGTTAAATAAAAATAAAAAGTACTTATCTTTTATTTCTGCTTATGTAGGGATCGGACCGGGGTCACTCAGGGAATGCGTAGAGAACACCAAGCACGGAAAAAGAAAAAAATACGAAGAGAGCACTATAAGCGTCTCTGCACAAGATTTTAAATCACAATGCCACCACGCATTCCCTTCAACCCCCTTTATATACAAACATGGCCACATTCGTCCAATTAGAATGCTGGAGAGATCGGTTTACTTATCTGATAAAACAACGTTCTTCGCACTAAAGAAATAGGATAAGATAAGAGTGCGAATATTTGTCAATATAATTTGACAAATCCACCATATGTGACCTTCGCCTACAATACCGCTCGACAAGAGACAACAGGATACAGCCCGTTCTTCCTCGTCCACGGCCGAGAAGTTGAAACACCGCTGGATTCTATACTGCCGTACCAGCCGGCAGGAACTGCAGAATATTATGTGGGCCATCTGGTGACCAACGCGGAGGACGCACGGATGTTAGCCCGTCTTAACATCCTGCAGGCTCAGAGCAAAGACAAAGAACGCTACGAAAAGAAGCATCAGGAGGTGACGTACAAGAAAGGTGATTTGGTGTGGGTGTTCACCTTAGTCCGTACCGTTGGCTTGTCGGAGAAGTTATTGAAGAGATATTTCGGACCCTATCGAGTGATCAGAAAAATATCGAGTGTAAATTATCAAGTAGAAGGCGTGACGAATACTAGGAGAAGACGAAAAACCCAAGATATCGTCCATGTAGTGAGAATGAAGCCCTACCACGACCCCGAAGTCCAAGAACAGATTGCCCAGGGTCATGTGACCGACTAGTAAACAGCGGGACGCTGTTTCTCTTGTTGAGGGAGTGATGTCAGGAGGTCAGAGTTTCCTGGTATTCCCTCTTATCTGGACCGACCGGTCGGGGTAAACAGTGGCGCGTCGGAAAAGGAGGAAAGATCTCAGTTCTCCCCTCTTGCTCTAACGGCTGGGTCGATTTGGCTCATGTAAATAGTAACTCTTATTTTATATTTAAAATTTCTCATACAACTCTTTAAATAAATATTTAAAGTAATTCGAAGGCCTAGTTAATTATTTTTCATCGCGACAATATGACATACATATATTTTATATATCCATTATTCACACCATTCTTATTCATCTGACTTAGTTCCAAAAGATTTCAATTTTAAAAACAGTTAACTTTTTATGAGAAAAACCTTTGATAAAATATTAACAGTATGATTTTTTTTTGCATTATAAACCTCCTTACATAAAAATGTCACATACAATGTTGCGTTGACACATCTGCGTTAATTATGGTGGACACTAATTTGGATAAATCCATTGCTTTGGCTTCAGAAGGGGTGTCTTCATCTTTCCAACAGACCAATATTCAGGGCATATATCCTGTTAGTTATGCTAACTATTAGAATGCTCTGTAGGATCGGATGATCTATATTTGGTTGACCACAGAAATGTCTGTACCGTAAAATGAACACACAGAGGTTTCTAAGTAAATCTTTAATACTTCGTCAACAACAAGAACCAAAGCAAGCATTATCTTGGCTGGAATTTACTAAAGTAGTGCACAAAGCAGAGCAGTTCAGGTAAAGACTTTGTAGATACATGAACAAAGTAAATGTAGATGTAAGCTCACCAGCATCAACTTAGGTTTTACAGTGTATTTACAAAAGAAAATAACATATATCGTCTAAATTTTAATTTGTTACAAAAATATTTTGTTACCAATGCACATATTTGTGGTCATTATTTAGAGATATCCGATTATTATAAAAATATTGTTTTAATTCATGTTAATAAAATCTTTCATTAAATAATGGTCTTTTTTGTTAATGTACAATACATTTCTTAAAATATCTTTGTTGAAACGGATCATTGTTATAGCCAATTTTAAGAATTTTATATAAGCATATTTGAATAAGTAGAAATAATTTAGGGCATTTTACTGTTTTTAATCGCTAACAAAAGTTATTAATAAAAGAAAACTAATTTTAAACATAATTTTGAAAATAAAAATTAACTTTATAATTATTAAAATATATATTATTTTTATTAGAGATGTTATTTTTCAGTGAAAAAAAAAAGGAAATACTTCTCCTAGTTTGGCAACCCTGTTGAGAATATACATCATTGCTGTTGTTGTCATTTTTGTATTTCACGAGAGATCTTAATAAACATAGATCGTAAAATTTAAAATTAAAAAGGTGTCTTTCTTCTTGCCCTAAATATTAAAACAATATTTTAAAATCGAATTCCTAAATTATTTTAAATATTTAAATTATAAAACATATCTTCCAGATTTATTTATAAATTATATAAATATATCATTTAAAAAAATTAAATAATCGGGTCTCTTTTTTTTTCGCAACACAAGCATTTTGTACCCTTTTGATCTTATTAAGCACATTGTAAAATTTAAATTGGATATTTCTATTTTGTGCAGTTTGAATATATTTATACAATTTTAAGACAACATTTTATAAAGTGCCATACCAGCATTTTTGAGTACTTAAATAATTTTCGAGTTCAATAAAGCACTTTAGAGATTAATAAAAAAGTTTTAAAGTTCACTAGCAACATTTTCAATTTTTGTTGAAAATACTAATTAAAAGTTTCCTAAATTTTGTGACTTCTAATACTAATTTTTATACATATAAATCCCATTTACATAAAATACAAATGAATATTTATTTATTATTATAAATTATTAATAAAAATATCCTTAATAAAATCAAAAATGCCCTTTTTGAGAGAGAAAAATTTATATAAAATGTGTTGATTATAATAAAAATGTCCTTAATAAAATCAAAAAGGTATACTTTAAATATTTTTCGAAACAAAAAAGATTTTTTTTTTTTTTTCGTAATTTTGTAGATGATGATTTTATATATTTTTTAGCTTCTCAGATAATCATTAATCTACGTCATACTTTTATGTGATGTTTTAGAAAAAGTTTTCAATATATATATTTTAAACAAAATTAAACTATATATTACCATGCCTTTTAAATAAATCTATATAAATTGTTTTGATTTTAATAAGGATAATTTTTGTGCACAACTATATATTTTACTTTTTAAATTATATATTTTATTCATTTTATATGTTAATAATAACATATTATAAAGTGTAATAGCGACATTTTTAACAAAAATAATTTAAAAACAACAACAGAATTAGATATGTTCAAGTTGATACGCTCGAAGAACACCAGAAGAAAATGAAACACTAACAAATATGATTCTAGTGGATGCTTGTTTCGATTTTAAAATATTATATGCCAGATCTTTAATTTATTTTAAATTGAAATAAAGTTTATTAATATTGTCACTGAATAATTATTGTAAATACTCTGTTGTTAGTTTATCAACAAAAATATTTGACTACGTCATTATCCCTTACCATACATCCTTGTAGATTATCACTTGTGAAATTATCACGTTTTGAATTATATAGATTTTGCTGATAAATTATTTTTAACTTAAACTTTTGGTCTTCTCTGTCGTGACAATATCTTGTGTGATTTATGATACAATAATATGGTAGCAGAACGTGGTTGGGAACAAAGTGTTTGGTCAAATGTTTTATAGCCTTACTTTGATTTCTCAAGTCTATAAAAGGGGTAAGGTCTTCTTATTTAAAAATAAATCGAAATGTGACTTGATTTAATTCAAAATAGAATTCTAACAAATGCAAATGGCTCTACTTGGTCAATACAGTTCGAAGCCTTGCTAGACTCAAAGGGTTTGTTTAACGCGCTGCAATCCTTTGAGATATGAACCAAATAAGGATGAGAAAATGATATAAAATAGTAGAAAAGTCCTCAAGAAATGGTAGAAAGATAAGAGTTAGAAGCTTATAGTTAGTTCATACTCACTATTTCCCTAGAAATCTATTTTATAGAGAAACAAAAAATGCTAGGAAAATAAAATGAATATATATTTTTGTGATTTGACTAAACTTAAGAAACAATTAAATATAAACATTGATCAATATTTCATTATGGCTCAAGGGTTAACCAATGAAATTACCCAACAAGGGGGAGAGGGAGAGAAAACAACAATTTAAGAAAAGATAATTAGTTCGATGTATTGTATATACCACTAACAGACAATCCAATTACAACTTGTTTAATTACCAGTAGAGGAACGCCATTATCACAATTAAGATAGACACTGATAGATTTCTGAAGGAAAATAGAGAAACCTAACGAAGCTCATCCCCTCTTTCGCAGTTCTACAACCAACAAAGGAAAACAAAGTTGAAAAAGGAATGCTGGCATAACCCTCAAAATAAACGTAAAGCAAAAACCAAGATTTGTCTATGAGAAAGCTGATAATGAATATAAGTTACCTAAACACACTACAGTGTGTAAATTAACAAAAATATGATTTATTTACACAAATGTGAAATTTGTAAAATCCTCAAGAATGGATTTTTGAATCGGCTTATTAGTATGATATGGAAAACAGAGAGAGACTTGTCAACAAGAGGTAAGCAATAGAAAGTATTGGTCTCCCATTGGACACACAATAAGGTCATCAATTCGTTGTTTAAACTTGGCAAACTGACCAGATGGCCATGCCATATATGACTCGAGAGTTCCTTATAGAGTTGAAAAGGAAACAAGATGATCTTCAGTGAAGTTAGTGATGAAATCCTGACTAACAATTTGATCGACAGAGAAAATTTAAATGAAGAAAGCAAGTTTACTCTCCATATTGTTCCCAACCTAGGAAACCACCATTGATTTCAAATGAGTGAAGGATATTTAGATTTAGAGCAGAAAGGGGGTTTGACGATAGTAACTTTGTTGATGAAAATTTCAATGATTTTCAAGACAACAAACCAATATTGAGAACACTATACATGGAATCCTATGCGCTCAATAATGTATTTGGCAACAGACGCTAGCTTCAGCACTTTCAGGGGGAAATCTATCCTAATTTAACCATGTTCCCAGAGAGAAACATTGCAAAGCTATAAGAGGAAAATACTCAGGTATATTGAATATACTCAAGACATGAAACTGTGTGTGGAATTTATGAACAAAAGTTTTCTCTTGAATGCTTCTTCAGATGCTAGCTGGAAATTTAGATGGACATGTTATCTTGTTATAATACATCAGATTTGTTGCCAAAGTCAAAAACAGAAATTAGTTGCTCTATCAAATATAGAATTAGAAAGATTTATAATCATCCAAATCTTTGTTCCCAAGAGGCTGATGTTTTAACCAAGTTTTTATCACATCTGAAGATTTGAAGCTTATTACCAAAAGAATATTGTACTGCAATCAGACTATTGATTTCTCTTTTTTTCAATTTTATTATTATACAAGGGAGATTTAATAAATAAATAAATAATAAAATCTGAATAACGAAGAGATTCTATACATGTTTGAGTTGGATACGCTGGCAAAAATAAGAGAAAAACTAAACTTGGCTTCTCTCTCTTCTATGAACCTTTTGTTGATAATAATTTACTTTCAATATTTTAAATTTTATTTTGAATAGTTATTTTTGTCAATAAATAAATATATTGAACATCCTAACAGGCGTGACTTGCCTACCAAGAATCGCTACCATTTTGAAGTATAAAAACATTTACAATTTTAATAGAAAATTGTCATATTATGGAATTTTTAGAAATTTTGATATCCAGTTTAATCCATAAAAATCGTTTACATATTGTATAATATATTAAATTAATTGTTTTCACATAATATATTTTAACCTAGATATTAACTGCCAATTTTATTCTTAGAATAAGATTAAAGAGAGATGTGATCGTTTGTAATTAAAAAATAAAAAAGGAGTTTTCATATCAACATTTTCAATTAAAATCGAGAAAATGTTGTTTATACTTTAAAATGCCGTCATTATACTTTAATATTGAGTATTTAAAAAATGTTATTGCTAAATTTTTAAAATGTTGTTATCACACTTTAAAATGTTATTAAATGTTGTCTTAAAAATGCCCAAAAAAAATGCACAAAACTGTCTTAATAAAATCAAGAATATCTTTATTAACATTAAAAAAAAAATATTTTTCACCTTTTACTTTCTTCAAAGTCAAAATTATCTCTGTTGGGAATCTCTTATGGTTCAGACAATGAAACAACTAACAACAAGTTTACTTACAGCTGAAGTGGTTTTAAAGAATTAGGCAATTTTACCTTTTAAGAAAGTATTTTAAATTTATTATTTTCAAAGAGAGAGAGAAAAGAACATTTAACAATTTACATTACAATTACTAATTTTGTAAACAAAACCAACACTCCTTTGTTCTCGTTTTTTATATTACAGTGTTGTCAGTCTAAAAGTATTTCAAGATCATTGATTTACTATTCTTCTTTTTTCCAACAATCTCAACTTGGGGGAAGGGTGTTAGTTACATTGATATTTTTTAAAAGATGAGCGCCAACTTTGAAACACTTTAATAACTCGTATATATTTTTTGAATAATAATTATAATTTTAAAATTTATTTTGAAGTTTTTATAGATTTGCCTGTTTGAATAACTCACTACAATATACATTTAGATTTGTAATGTTATTTTAATTGAATTATAATTGATATAAAAAATAAAAATTAAATAAATATAGTTTGCGTAAAAATAATATTACTAACAAAACATGTGTGATCATTAAAATATCTACAAATATGTTATAATAATATAATAAATGACGTGCCTTTCTCTATATTTTTTAGGAAATGTATTCAATAATGTAATGTATTAAATTGAGCGCACCAAATTAATTTGAAAAGCTTTGAGCAAAATTGACTAATGGAATTAATGGATCTATATTGTGTGAAGACATACGTTGAAGATATGAGGAATTCGAAGGAAAGAAGACTTGCACCTTTCTAAATTGTGATAGAATGTATGAAGAAAAACTAGAGAACTTTTTTAAAAAAGAACAAAATTTGCACTGTTAACACACCCCTACTTACAACCAAGTGTGTTATATACACTGGTGTCCAAAAAATAAGAAACTTAACCAATATTGAAATTTCTCAAAAGCTAATTTATTAACAAATATAAAATTTAGTATACAAATAGTTTAAACTATGGAGAATTTGACTAGCTATATGAAAATAAAAAATATATTTGAAATTATGAAATATGCAAATTATTACCAACATACCCAAAGCTAAGGTTCCAGATCTTAAAGAAATAAGATATCAATAGGGAGTATGATCACCTCTAACAGCTATCAAGGTCTCACAGCGAGCCCTCATACTGTTTACCAGGCTTTGGAGGAGGTCCAGGGGTAGTAAACCCCACTCCTCCAATAGAGCAGTTCTTAGCTCAACGAGGGTTCTGGGAGAGGGGTGACGAGCTCCAATACGCCTCCCTAGAGCATCCCACACATGCTCTATTGGATTCAGGTCCGGAGATCTGGCTGGCCAATCCATCCTTCGAATATTCTCACTCTGGAGATATTCATTGACTAGCCTAGCCCTATGCGGACGAGCATTATCGTCCATTAAAATTAAATTGTGACCAATTTGATCTCTATAAGGTCTTAAATAGGGCTCAAGGATCTCGTCCCTGTACCTTTGGGCAGTTAAAGTGCCCCCAGAAAAAATGTGGAGGGGTGTGCGTCTGCTAGAATTGATGCCAGCCCAGACTAAGAGACTGCCCCCTCTAAAACTGTCTATTTCCCTGATGTTACTGGGATGATAGCGGGTTCCAGGCTCCCTCCAGATGAAAACTCGTCGAGAATCTGTGTTTAAACTAAATCTTGACTCGTCACTGAAGAGAACATTGGCCCACTGATCATGAGTCCAAGCATGTTCCAAGCACCAATTCAAGCGGGCTCTCCTGTAAGCAGAGGTTAAAAGGATACAGACCATTGGTCGTCTTGCATAAAGAGCACCTTCGTGAAGCCTTCGGTAAACAGTTTGTCTTGAAATTCTCGTTCCAGTAGCACTTGAGAGTTCATTAGAGAGTTGAATAGCTGTCATCTCCCTATGGCGCTTGGCAGTTACGACCAGATAACGGTCTTCAGAGGTAGCTGTTTTTCTTTTTCTACCAGAGCCTTCTTTTCTTTTGATGGTTCCTGTCTCAATGAACTGTTTCCATATTTTGCTGACCACAGATTTATTCACATTTAGCCATTTTGCTACTTCAACTTGTGAATGCCCTGCCTCCATTCTTCCAACAGCTCTCCATTTTAAATCATCTGCTAAAATTTTTCGTAAACTCATAATTAACTAAGGATTAAATAAAATTATAATTGGACAATTCTTAGATGGGGTAAACGACACGCCAAATATCACACTTATAAAGACAAGCAAAAATTTGCATATTTTCAATTTTACCGAATCGAATGGTTGCGATAAATAAATTCTACGACTTAAAATACCTAATTAAATTACTTTTTAGCTTTTAGCGTTGTATATTTTAAAACATATCATTAAAAAACAAAAGTTTCTTATTTTTTGGACACCAGAGTATATACAAGGTTTGTTTTGACTAAATACTTATAACAGCGGCTCTTAGTCAATTTTAAATATTCAAAACATTCTATGAAAAATGCCTAAATTGTAAAAAGTAGTATTGTTTGTAACATTGTATAAACTATAAAAAGAATAGTTATATAAAGCTCTGTTTTTTTAAATTTTTGTGGCAATATATGTATAATATTCATTCTCACTACATTAATTCTCAGCGTTCGATTTTATAAAATAAAATGCTAGATACAAATCATTGGTCTTATGTAGTTTCAGATGTAATGATTGCCTATCTAAACTTTGGTTTAATAATCACATTTTTTTAGTTTTCTCTACACGGAAAATGAAAATAAATTAAGATGTTTTTGATGATATAAGAAATGGATATGATATATATTTTAAAATGACAAGAATATACATGTTTATAAATATCTTCTGTGTGTGATATGAAATTCTAACCTATAAATAGGATTAGTTATTTGTGAAGGAAGTGATAGCACACGATGAAATAAGAGTAAAATGCGTTAAATGTCGAATTTAAAAGTTGCATGCACCTTTGATTTTATATAATTGTATATAGAGAAATATCACAAATAATGTCGTGATAGGCCTAAAGCTAGGCAATTATTGCATTGTTCGATCACTTTTGTGTGCTCACAAAACATAACAATTAACATATAGACAATCGTTGAACTTTCTTCTAAAAATTTTAAATAAGCCAAGCCGTGTATAAATATATATTTTGCATATATAAGTATTATAGCCAAAAATATATTTATTTAAAATTAAGTAGTCATATATAGGAAATGACGCTAAATAAAACTTTTGATAAGTATTAAAAATGCGCAGAAATTTAATTTTTAAGTGAAAAGTATTCACACATATGAATGCTAAAATGGCTAGAGCTGGGCAGCTAAGTTTCAGAGTGTTAAAATCTCACTTTCGTTTATTTAAGGGCTTGGTGAAATATATATTTACACAATCAATGCACTTTCTATATAGTTTTTTTTTAAATCTATATAACAACTATTTACAATAATTTTAAAATAAATAACAACTGAACTTTGTGAAAGTTAAGAATCTACAATGGAAAAAATAAATTTCTACGAGGAATATATAATGATGAGAGAGATAAATAGAAGCATGGAACAATATGGATGCAATCGAATACTCAAAGATCAAAAGTGTCGTTGTTTCAAAATATCAGAATATGGCACTTATGTATGATTTCTAACATGTTGGGCTAAAGAGAGATAAATTTAACTTGATCTTTCCCAACTCGCATAAAACGTTACTCTCTAAAAATAGTTTGGTACTAAGTAAATGGCAAAATAAAGCGCATTTCTCTCAGACGCTCTAAGTAATTGGACAAGGGGAGGGAGTGGATGCTGCATATGTTGGCACAGTTTTGCCTCTCGGGAAGTTCCTACATCACAAGGCATTTGCCTTGGAATTTCTCCCTGCGCAGTTGAGCCCTGGTCTTCTTGGATTCAAGGTTGAGGCTCATCGACCTCCGCTTCTCCATCTGCAGGAGTTCTTGGAAGAGCTCCTTCACGTTGTGGTTGGTCTTGGCGGAGGTTTCCATGAAGCCGCACTTCCAGGACTTGGCCAGTTCGGCTCCCGTGGCCTCAGGTACCTCGCGGGCGTCGGCCTCGTCGTACTTGTTGCCCACCAGCATGAGTGGGACGTCGCTCATGTCCTCGTCGCTCTTCACCTCGCGGATGACGGCGTGTATCGCCCTCAGCTCCTCCAGCGACTGGCGGCTGGTGACCGAGTAGACCAGGACGAAGGCGTGGCCCTTGGAGATGTTCAGCCGTTGCATGGCCGGGAACTGGTGGCTGCCCGTGGTGTCCGTGATCTGCAGGGTGCAGATGTTCTTGTTGCAGCTGATCACCTGCCACCAACGCAACAGTTGAGCTGGCGGAGCAACAAATGATCTGCCGATACAATTAGATAGTTTATAGTCTATATAAAGCGAAGGCGTCTCTTCTAAAAATAAACAAATTTCTGCCTTTACTGCAATGGTAGAAAATATTGGACTGGCCTGGCCATCAATGGTGAACTCTCCCAGCGGTTTTTGCCAGTTCAACCTACCACACCGCTCTAACATTGTATTGGGCTGCTACATCGGGAACCGAAGGGAAAATATTTGCAAAAGGTATTTCAAACGAACTATGGACGTAAGCTTTGAGGACAATGTGAGGATTCACCACTGATGATTATAGCTCTCCCAATATTTTTACCATTGCAATATAAGGGCAGTAGTTATTTTAGAAAATAAAACCTCACATTATGCAGAATTAGCATTAGAGAGAGGAGCAGAATTCATTGGAGTATTTAGATGTTTCCTGTTGATGGGACATCTTATGTAGGTAGGAAGGATAGCTGGACATATTGCCTTGGCTACCAGACATAGTGTCCCGTTCAGGGTCACCACCCGCCAATTTGAGGCAGTTAACGGGACGCTATTGTATCGTGTTTACAGTTAGGTAGAATGGCGGGGGTACGAAGGAACAAACAAGGAACACGGCCAGTAACTGTTCCAATACATCCCTCAGTACAAACAAGGAACACGGCCAGTAACTGTTCCAATACATCTATCGCTTCTCGGCCTTTTGGCTAAGATCAAAGTGTAGAATCTTTCTGTTCCAATACATCCCTCAGTACAAACAAGGAACACGGCTAGTAGATGTCCCAATACATCCCTCAGTACAAACAAGGAACACGGCTAGTAGATGTTCCAATACATCCCTCAGCACAAACAAAGAAACACGGCCAGTAACTGTTCGAATACATCCCTCAGTACAAACAAGGAACACGGCCAGTAACTGTTCCAATACATCCCTCAGTACAAACAAGGAACACGGCCAGTAACTGTTCCAATACATCCCTCAGCATATACAAGGAACACGGCTAGTAGATGTTCCAATACATCCCTCAGAACAATCAAGTAACACGGTTAGTAGATGTCCCAATACATTCCTCAGTACAAACAAGGAACACGGCTAGTAGATGTCCCAATACATCCCTTAGCACAAACAAGGAACACAGCCAGTAGATGTTCCAATACATCCCTCAGTACAAACAAGGAACACGGCTAGTAGATGTCCCAATACATCCCTCAACACAAACAAAGGAACACGGCTAGTAGATGTTCCAATACATCCCTCAGCACAAACAAAGGAACATGGCCAGTTACTGTTCCAATACATCCCTCAGCACAAACAAGGAACACGGCTAGTAGATGTCCCAATACATCCCTCAGCACAAACAAGGAACACAGCTGGTAGATGTCCCAATACATCCCTCAACACAAACAAGGAGCACGGCTGGTAGATGTCCCAATACATCCCTCAGTAGAAACAAAGGAACATGGCCAGTAACTATTCCAATACATCCCTCAGCACAAACAAGGAACACGGCTAGTAGATGTCCCAATACATCCCTCAGCACAAACAAGGAACACAGCTAGTAGATGTCCCAATACATCCCTCAACACAAACAAGGAGCACGGCTAGTAGATGTCCCAATACATCCCTCAGTAGAAACAAAAAACACGGCTAGTAGATGTTCCAATACATCCCTCAGCACAAACAAGGAACACAGCCAGTAGATGTTCCAATACATCCCTCAGTACAAACAAGGAACACGGCTAGTAGATGTCCCAATACATCCCTCAACACAAACAAAGGAACACGGCTAGTAGATGTTCCAATACATCCCTCAGCACAAACAAAAGAACATGGCCAGTTACTGTTCCAATACATCCCTCAGCACAAACAAGGAACACGGCTAGTAGATGTCCCAATACATCCCTCAGCACAAACAAGGAACACAGCTAGTAGATGTCCCAATACATCCCTCAACACAAACAAGGAGCACGGCTAGTAGATGTCCCAATACATCCCTCAGTAGAAACAAAGGAACATGGCCAGTAACTGTTCCAATACATCCCTCAGCACAAACAAGGAACACGGCTAGTAGATGTCCCAATACATCCCTCAGCACAAAAAAGGAACACGGCTAGTAGATGTCTCAATACATCCCTCAGCACAAACAAGGAACACAGCTAGTAGATTTCCCAATACATCCCTCAGTAGAAACAAAAAACACGGCTAGTAGATGTCCCAATACATCCCTCAGCACAAACAAGGAGCACGGCTAGTAGATGTCCCAATACATCCCTCAGCACAAACAAAGGAACACGGCCAGTAACTGTTCCAATACATCCCTCAGTACAAACAAGGAACACGGCTAGTAGATGTCCCAATACATCCCTCAGCACAAACAAAGGAACACGGCTAGTAGATGTTCCAATACATCCCTCAGCACAAACAAGGAACACGGCAGGTACTGTTCCAATACATCCCTCAGCACAAACAAGGAACACGGCCAGTAACTGTTCCAATACATCCCTCAGTACAAACAAGGAACACGGCTAGTAGATGTCCCAATACATCCCTCAGTACAAACAAGGAACACGGCTAGTAGATGTCCCAATACATCCCTCAGCACAAACAAAGGAACACGGCCAGTAACTGTTCCAATACATCCCTCAGTACAAACAAGGAACACGGCCAGTAACTGTTCCAATACATCCCTCAGTACAAACAAGGAACACGGCAAGTAGATGTCCCAATACATCCCTCAGCACAAACAAAGGAACACGGCTAGTAGATGTTCCAATACATCCCTCAGCACAATCAAGGAACACGGCTAGTAGATGTTCCAATACATCCCTTAGTACAATCAAGGAACACGGCCAGTAATTGTTCCAATACATCCCTCTGCACAAACAAGGAACACGGCTGGTATATGTCCCAATACATCCCTCAGCACAAACAAAGGAACACGGCTAGTAGATGTTCCAATACATCCCTCAGCACAAACAAGGAACACGGCCAGTAACTGTTCCAATACATCCCTCAGAACAAACAAGGAACACGGCTAGTAGATGTCCCAATACATCCCTCAGCACAAACAAAGGAACACGGCTAGTAGATGTTCCAATACATCCCTTAGTACAATCAAGGAACACGGCCAGTAATTGTTCCAATACATCCCTCAGCACAAACAAGAAACACGGCTAGTAGATATCCCAATACATCCCTCAACACAAACAAAGGAACACGGCTAATAGATGTTCCAATACATCCCTCAGCACAAACAAGGAACACGGCCAGTAACTGTTCCAATACATCCCTCAGCACAAACAAGGAACATGGCTAGTAGATGTCCCAATACATCCCTCAGCACAAACAAAGGAACACGGCTAGTAGATGTTCCAATACATCCTTCAGCACAAAAAGGAACACGGCAAGTAGATGTCCCAATACATCCCTCAGTACAAACAAGGAACACGGCTAGTATATGTCCCAATACATCCCTCAGCACAAACAAAGGAACACGGCTAGTAGATGTTCCAATACATCCCTCAGCACAAACAAGGAACACGGCCAGTAACTGTTCCAATACATCCCTCAGCACAAACAAGGAACACGGCTAGTAGATGTCCCAATACATCCCTCAGCACAAACAAGGAACACGGCCAGTAACTGTTCCAATACATCCCTCAGCACAAACAAGGAACACGGCTAGTAGATGTTCCAATACATCCCTCAGCACAAACAAGGAACACGGCTAGTAGATGTTCCAATACATCCCTCAGCACAAACAAGGAACACGGCTAGTAGATGTTCCAATACATCCCTCAGTACAAACAAGGAACACGGCTAGTAGATGTTCCAATACATCCCTCAGCACAAACAAGGAACACGGCCAGTAACTGTTCCAATACATCCCTCAGCACAAACAAGGAACACGGCTAGTAGATGTCCCAATACATCCCTCAGCACAAACAAGGAACACGGCCAGTAACTGTTCCAATACATCCCTCAGCACAAACAAGGAACACGGCTAGTAGATGTTCCAATACATCCCTCAGCACAAACAAGGAACACGGCTAGTAGATGTCCCAATACATCCCTCAGCACAAACAAGGAACACGGCCAGTAACTGTTCCAATACATCCCTCAGCACAAACAAGGAACACGGCTAGTAGATGTTCCAATACATCGCTCAGTAGGAACAAGGAACACACCTGGCGGTAGGTGTCCTCGATGGTGGGGATGTAGCACTCCCGGAACGTCCCCTTGACGAAGCGCAGGACGAGGGAGGACTTGCCCACGCCGCCGGCGCCGAACACCACCACCCTGTAGTCGTTGCTCTGCTCGGGCATGCTGCACACACGGCTGGTCACCCTGCTGCTCTGTGAACACGTGGACAGTCTTACAACCTCTTTGATTTAACACCCCGAGGAATCAGAACTTTCGGTTGAATTAAAGGAAGTGTTGAATTAAAGTTAGTTATATCATTAGCTAACCATCTAACTCGCAAAAAATATATATATATGTAGTAATCCCGAGGTGGAATGTGCTGGGCAGTCGTGGTAGTGGGTGCGTGATGGGATTCCCGCACTGGGACAGCAAGAGACAGAGGCAGGTCTAGATGGTACTCCAAGAAGGTAGAGGTAGACCACGGACGAAGGTAGTCGGACCATGGACGTCACGGATGCCCTAAGTCTACATCGCGGATAGGGGTGAGAAGTCTGACTGACCGTATGACAGCGTCGCTCTGAAACAACTGAAACAACTACTTCCTTTGTCCCAATCTTGGGGGGCTTATATACTCGACTCTGGCTCTTGTTGACGAGTTCTGATTGGCTGTCCTAATCACGCCACCTGTCAAGCGCTGGTTATTAATGATGTCTGGCCACGTGTCGGCCACCTGCTGACGGGGGAATGAACTCATTAGCATAAACACCTGTTAGTCTGGGTTGTTTATCACGTCTGGCCTTTGTCCTCTGTACTACCTCTACTCCTTTTGTTTTATTTGTCATTTCTATTATTATACAAGGTCGATACATATTTTTATATACAGATATGGGGTTATAATAAACATTAGAAGAAGATTGTGCTCTATCTACCTTAAAATATACTACAGAATGTGTCCCCGGTGATGAAGGTTTGGTTGGGGGAATGACATGTAATGAATGATAACCTAACAAACCTATTATAAAAAATAAAAGAAATAATTTGTATACAAATTAGTTAAAATTATTATTAAGCTACAAGTTAAAAAGAGAAAGATGTTGTAATGGTGGTGTATCAATGAAAACGTACAAAATGAATGATAAAAGATTAAGAGAAGGTATATAATACAAAATGGTAACTATGGTAAAATGAATCGTACAAGGAAAATAATATCTTATTGTATTAAAGATGAGAGAAAAGTGAAGTTAGTTTATTGACTGAACTTATAATGTGACGCTAAGGTTGAAAAAGGGAAAGGGGGTATCTGAGCATGTTTCTGCAAAAGTAGTATCCCAAGCATCCTGCAATGCAATGCGAACTTGTTTAAGTGAGGCATTGTTTTCATTAACAGAAGGCCCAAGATATTCCGTCTGCATCATTAGTTCAGATAGTGAAAAGAGGTGGGAAGATTGATGGAGGAAAAAGGGAGAGGTAGAGGTAAGAGGGATCCCTGTTGTCCATAATGATTATGCCCGGTTGAGTTGTGAAAAAAAAACTGAAAAGTTGAAAAAATGATGAATTGATATGATGCGTCGGGCGATGAGAAAAAAATAAAAATATCGCGCTGGATATCCTGAACTCATTATCGGGAATGGTATAGTGAGGAAGGATTGTTCCAGTCGGATTAATCAAGGAAAAAAAACAAAAATGTTCGGCCAACTGAAATCCCTTGGAAGGTTGGAGGTTTGAAGGATGCGGAAAAGGAGAGGTGGGTGTAAGAGAATTATTGCTGTCAATTTTGATTGTGTCCGGCTTGTGTGGTGAAAAAAAAAGTTGAAAAATGAAAAAATGAAATGATGAGCCGGACGATGAGAGAAAAAAAAAAAAAAAAAACCTAACTGGGTCTCCTGAGCTCACTGTTGGGAAATGTACAGCGAGGAAGGGTCTTCTAGTTAGTTAATCAACAAAAAAAAAAAAGAAAATGGCTGACGAACAATAATCTCTTGATGGGTGTAAAAAGTTGGGAGGAAAGGTTCATGGGATAGAGTTAGAGGTTGTAAGGGAAGCGTCAAAAATAACATTATGAAAATCTAATAGAAAAAATAAAATGATAAATGTTTTATCTGTTTAAGAAATATTATAAATATTGTTAGATGTAGGTTTTTTAAAATAGTGCCTAAAATAGTTGAAGTTGTAACATTCTAAATCTAAACATGATGAAAAAATAAAATAAAATATTAAAGGTAATAATATATAAAGGGTTGATTGGTAATTGATGGCATTAATTTTGATGGTTAATAAACAAAATGATATTATCGATTAATATTGAAATGTTTTATCTACATCTGTAAGTTAAAAAACAAAGTCCAACACCACAAAACTAGTAAAACTATAAGTCTATTTACAAATAAATGAGAGAAAACTTAGCAAACCTATTAAATGGGAAATAAATTGGGGCACAAATTAGTTACTAGAATAAAATAAAGATAAAGGGGAGTAGTGGTGACACATTGATATAATATTATGAAACTACAAAAAATATATAAGAGGAGTACATAGGAAGGATAAATTTAAAGTAAACACACACAATAGCGAAAGTAAATATTTGGGAAAGTTTGTATACTATTTACAGCTTTTTGTTACTTAAGGTGTCTTGAATATTTACAACATAGTTTCAGGGATGTAATACAGGAAGGAGGAGAAGTAGAGATAATAAAAGTAAAATAAAATATAAAAGATAATTGACTTAAGCAAAAGGTTCACGATAGGTAGTGACGCAGTGAGGAATAAAGGAAGAAGGTCTGAATTGGTTTCTGCAAACGACATCTCAGGAGTCCTGCCCTGCAATACGAGCTTAGAAGCGAAGTATTGTTTTCAGGGTTCAGCAATCTCAAGATGTGATGTAAGTAGCATTAGATCAGATGGGCAAAAGGCGTCAAGATCGAAGGAGAGGTAGGTAATGGGCTAATATGGAAAAGAATTTTTTTCTGAGAGAGGTTAAAAAGAGATGGTGACTCTATAATTGATTGATTGTCAGGCAAGAGTGTTGAAGTAGGAAGGGCTATCTGCTAATGGTGAGTACAAGGTCATTCCACCCCTTTAGAATTAGAAGGAAAAAAAAAAACAATTAGGGGGGCGTTCAGCGCGTCCTTGATTTGTCGTTGGGATGAAGTTTGGAATTAATTGTCCTTTTATGGAGGCCAAGATTTTGGTCTCATGTACAGGATCGATTTTAGAGATGATGGGGACCTCTTCATTATAATATTGTAATTTATAGTTGTATTTGTAATTGTGGGAAAAATGGGAGGCACATTTTGAGATGAGATAATTTTAAAATTGATATTTATAAAAATACAAATCTAGGACTAATTTTTAAAACTTTTAAATAATGAGAAATATCAATTGGAATAGTAATAGGTCAAGTAAAATAAAGAGCGTAATAAATTTAATTATTAATACTATGGCCATAAATAAGGTATTAAAAAAAACTCACAAATAAGTTTAGAATATATGATTCGAGTAATTAAAATACAATATGATTTTTTTTTATGAAAAATTGAAATTAATTAATTTAAATTTAAAAAAGTTGCTTAAAATAAAGTAAAAATTGATAAATGAGGGTGTATAAGATTTAATATTTGAATTTAAATGCTATAAAAATGGTAAAATAATGAACTTGAAGGATTTATAATAATAATGTTATTGCTATTAAAATGGTATCGAATAATTAATTCAGAGCAAACGGAGATAGTGTTACATTAAATAGTTCTGTAGAGAAAATTCTCTTACCAGATGGATGTCTTGAATGGGTCTTGTGGAGTGGGCTGCGATGAGGCTTGGTGATCACTTTTTGCGATGGTTGCCATGTGTTGGCTTCCGTAGGCGTTTCTTACTGGGAAAAAGAAAGAGAGGATCCAATGAAATAATTTAGTAGTGTTTATTAGAACAAAAACATATTAGTGAACAACAAATATAACAGAGAGTACCGTCGTCTTCCGGGTATTCCTTCTACTGGGGAGCTCGGATTCTATATTCTGTGCGTTTATAATCTGTTTATCTGTGGCTCTCTGGTCGGGATGGCGCCTACATTCGGCCATTCCTGGATTTCAATCGTCCTCGATTGAACCTTGCGTTGCAGGAACGTCGTGGGTTGCGTCGGGGGGTATCTTCTACTTCTGGCTCCTCGTCCGGACTTTCTTCTGTAGCTGAGTCATCTTCTTCACTGTGCCAAGACTTCAGTTGACTGATATGGGCCGTTGTCGTGTAGAACCGTCCACTGGTTCTTTCGCTTAACTGAGTCACTCTATACGTGTCGCTTGGCAGAACCTCGGTAATTATCAAAGGTCCTCGATATTTGGGTTGTGCCTTGGTTGGTTCACCCGTCATTTTGGGTACATGCCTCATCACTACAATTTCTCCTACTTCGAATTGGATTGTACGGCACCTCTTCTTATCGTAGTATGTCTTCATAATTTCTTGTTTGTTCTCAATTTGGGATCTCACACTCTCTTGAATTCTATCCGGCTCGGTCCATGGGTCCACGTCTTCGTCGGCTAATCTTCTAAGTATCCCATCGTGGAATCGAGGGGAATAGCCGTGGAGTGTTTCGAACGGTGTTTTATTCGTCGTCTTGTTCACCGCATTGTTCAGGTCTCGCTCTACCTCCTTGATCTTCAGGTCCCAATCCTTCCGTCGCGGATCCTCGATACTGGTTGCTATAGTGGACAATACTGTTCGGTTCACTCTTTCGACCATCCCGTTCCCTTGCGGATGTTTCGTAGAGTTCAGAGTATGATGTATTCCATTTCCTCGACAGAATTCTTCAAATTGCCTTGAGGTAAAACATGACCCTCTGTCGCTGAT
Source organism: Cordylochernes scorpioides (assembly GCA_030710605.1). NCBI lineage: Eukaryota > Metazoa > Arthropoda > Arachnida > Pseudoscorpiones > Chernetidae > Cordylochernes > Cordylochernes scorpioides. The sequence continues at coordinate 122,519,409 of CP092865.1, read as the reverse complement.
GATCTTGTCGGGTAGTCCGAAATCATTCACAAAACTTTTCATTACCTTCAGGACGTTCTGCGTCGATGTATTCCTTACAGGGCTTAATCGGACAAATCTTGTCAGATTATCGACAATCACTAAAAGTTCCTGGTTACCTTTTGTACTTCTCACGAAGGGGCCTACGTGGTCCATGTGTACGATGGAAAACGGTCTCTTGCCTGACTTAATGGGATGTAGGAAGCCTTGTTGTTTTCCACCGGGAACTTTGTTAAATAGACACTCGAGACACATAGCCACATGGCGTCGAACGTACCTCTTCATTGAAGGGAACCAGTACAATTCCTTAATTTTGTTGACAGTCCTATCAGTCGCAAAATGTCCCATTAGATCATGGAATTTGACAACTAAGCTTTTCCTCATACTTTTGGGTATAACATACAGGGCTCGTTCCTCTTCTCCATTTTTCACCATGCGGAAAAGTCTGCCTCCTTTGTAGCTGTAGTCGTTAATTCTATTTTGTTCTCCTACTGTCCTATCACACGGGTCCTTTCGAAAGATCTGGATCAGGTCTCTCAATTCAGGGTCGGAATGCTGAATCATCAAGATTTGTTCTTCCAGTGTGATTGTGAGGCACACTTCAAGGTTTTTCTCCACGATTTCCTCCATCGTGTCTCTAGGGTCGTCGACTGGAGCTCTACTCATTCCGTCTACGTGGGCCATCTTCTCCCCTGGTTTATGTCGAATTTCGAAATCGTATTCCTGAATCAGATTGTACCATCGCGCTATCTGAGGATTTGTAGTCTTCTTCGCGTTCATGTAGACCAGTGCTTGGCAATCTGTAACTACTGTAAACTTGATTCCTACGAGGAACTGACGTAGTCGATCCAAGGTCCACACTATCGCCATCAGCTCCAATTTGCTTGAGTGGTACATCTTCTCGGCCTCTGTTGTCTTCTTGCTCACACAGTAGACCAAGCGCCATTTGCAGTCTTCGTCCATCTGTAGCACCATTCCTGCTAATCCCTCAGCACTCGCATCGCAATGTACTTCTGTCTTGAGTTCAGGGTTGTAATGAGCTAGTACCGGATATTCGACCAGATCCTTTCGTAGTCCTCCAAATGACCTTCGCTGTTCTTCCTTCCATTCAAATTGTGAACCTTTCTTCGTAAGTCTGCTTAGCGGTTCTGCTTTCCTCGCGAAGTCCTTTACAAATCGTCTGAAGAAGTTCGTCAGTCCCAGAAAGCGTCGTATGTCGTGGACATTCTTGGGTTCTGGAAATTCTTCTATCGCCTTGATCTTTCTTGGGCCTGGCTTAAGTCCGCCTGTACTGATGACATACCCTAAGAACTCAACTTCCCTCCTTCCGAACTCACATTTAGAGGGTTTCAGTGTCAACTTCGCTGATCTTATTCTTTCGAGGACTTCCCTCAACCTTTCGATCATCTCCCGCCAATCCTTTGCCGGGATAATCACGTCGTCGAGATAGCAGAATGCCTTCTTGTTCAGCAGCGGACCTAGGACAGTGTGCATCAGTCTTTGGAATTCTGCTGGTGCGTTGGCGAGTCCAAAAATCATCCTTTCGAATTGACCTGTATCATCTGGGGTGATGAATGCTGTCTTTAATTTTGCCTTATCGGTCAGTGGTATCTGCAGATATCCATGCGCCAGATCCAGAGTGGTGAAGAATTTCGCATTCCTTAGGCCTTCCAGAAGGTCGTCTATCCTTGGTAATGGGAACTTGTCCTTAACTGTTTGAATGTTGAGTCTCCTATAATCTACCACCAGACGATGATCTCCAGTTTTCTTCCTCACAAGTAGGACGGGACTAGCGTAGGGTGATCTAGTTTCCGTGACTATTCCATTGTCCTTCCACTCTCTGACAATCTCCCTGATTGCTTCGCGTTCACTTGCAGTCGTCTTATACGGTCTCAGACAGACTGGCTTGCTTCCATCAACCTCCTTAATGTCCATCTTGGTGACATCGGTGCACCCTAATTCCTCCATGCCAAGAGCGAAACAGTCTCTATACTCGTTTACTACATCTAGGATTTCTTGTCTCTCTTTCGAAGTCAGAGAATGATTGACGTTGATGTCCTCAGGCAGTATGGGGCGCTTACGTTTCATTTGGTCTTGTCCTTCCCTCTTCTCTTCATTTTTAGTCTGAAACGAATCCTCTGCGACGTCCAGGTTAACAACAATATCATCAAGGTTCAGTAGTTCAACTCGCCCTACACATTGGTTCTTCCTTACTCTCAACTTGCCCTTGCCAGCTGAGATGATGGGTACGGTCGTCTTTCCGTCGACCACTTCCAATAGGGAATCGACACAGGCGTCATCTACTCCTGTGAACAATACATATCCGTCCTTTACCTCGTCTGTGATTGCACTTGTAAAGTTAATGGAGTCGCTCTCCAACTGAACAGTTTCGGTTGCTCTCAGTTCGATGCGACGCGACTTGATTTCTTCTTGCAGATTAGCAAACGGAAATTCGGATGAATAGCCAATATGCAAGTTTTTACCAATTCTGGCGAAGGATACGTAGGGCAGATCTGTCCATGTTCTTCCAATTAATAGGTCATAGGGTTGGGCATCATCGTTGACAATGAATACAGTGATTTCCCTTCCGACGATGCCATCAATCTCCAGGTCGACTGTCGTCTTCCCAACGGTCCTGGCAGCTGGTGCAGTCTGGTTACCGATGCCGTACAGACTAGTCGAGTCTGGTTCGATGTCGACGCTGATCCTCCTTGCGACCGATTCTCTCATTAGACAACTGCTGCTCCCGGTGTCTATCATTGCCTTCACGGTTTCCTTGTTGTCGATCTTGACATCCTTCAAATATACATCTGGCGGGACAGTCTCCAGTCCTTCGACTTCCAGGTTGGCTACTTTTAGTCCTTCTTTGGGTCTTGTGCAATTCCTTTCCTTGTGTCCCGTTTGACCGCATCCTCGGCATGTCAACGTAGTCCTGGGTGCTGGGCAGTCTCTGGCAATGTGTCCAAACTGATTGCAGTTGAAGCACTTCGGTTCTCCCTTGTCGTTTCTGATTGCACGGTTGACCATTCTCCTCAAGGTGTTAGGGTACGTTTCACTGATTTCGTTCCTTGCAGCGTCTTGACCCGAAACATTCGTTCCTTGTTTAGTCTCTTTAACTTCGCTTTGGTTGGGGAATCTCGCAGATTTCTGCTGAAACGACGGTGGTATGAGGTGTTTCGCATTCCAATGCGGAGGTCCCATCTCGGTGCGAACATTTTCGTACTCGTCCAGTTTATCCGCCAACTCATCTGGGTTGTTTAACTTGGTCCAATCGTCAATGAGATGATTACGCAGCACATTTGGAACTTTTTTCTTTAGTTGGTTAGTGACGGACAAATCCTTTAGGGCGTCGAAATTTTCCACGTTCATTCCTTCGATCCATTCGTTGAAATATCCTCGCAATTCGAAAGCGAAGTCTCTCCAGGAACCCTTTTGAGATCTCTCGTGCTTCTCGAATTTTTGTCTGAATTGTTCGGGGCTCAACTTGTACCGTTTTAGGAGCAACCTTTTCACGAACCTATAATCGCCGCTTTGTTCTTCTGTTTCCCGAGCGATTAATTGAGTCATTTCGTAAGGTAGCAATCCTAGGAGGCTGAACGCCCATTGGTCTTCATCCAATCCTAGTCGCTTTGCCTGTCTTTCGAAAAGAATTAGGTAAAAACTCAAATCATTGTCCTTCGACTCGTACTTGGGCATCAGTTTACGTATCTCGTAATGTGCGTCATTGCTGGTACTTCGAGACGTATCGTTGTTTCCGCGTGTAGTCTGGATGCGCAGCTTCTCAAGCTCGAATTCCATTACCATTTGTTCTTTTCGTTCGATTCGTTCCCGATCCTCGATTCGTTTCCGATCCTCGATTCGTTCCCGTTCTATACGTTCTGCTTGCTCTGTTTGTGCTGTTTGTTCCATTCGCTCCCGTTCTGCTCGTTCTGTTTGTTCCCGTTCCTCGATCAGAGTCTCCAACAGTTGCTTTGCGAATTCTTCTTCGTAAGATTGACTATTCAGGATAAGGCGTTTTAAGTCGACGATCCTGCTCTCTGGCGGTACTACCTCGCCGAGTTCATACGCCAACTTGCTCAAATCGCATTTCCTTACTTTCGCTAAGTAAGTCATGTTTTTCAAAAGGAAAAATAAACAAGGCAAAGTTTTTTTTTTTTTTTAAATAAACAAATAAACTGACTAAACCAGATACGTACTGTTTCAATTATTTCTTTCAACGAAATCAACTTTTCTTTGGTAATTTTGAGACAATACCTTTTTTTTTCTTTTTACCGCGATACTTTGCGATAATACTTTTTATTTGTTTCTTCAATTTACTTTAAAAATACTTTCTTTAGAATACTTTACTTTACTTTAAAATACTTTCTTTAGAATACTGTACTTTACTTTAAAATACTTTCTTTAAAATACTTCACTTTACTTTAAAATACTTTCTTTAAAATACTTCACTTTACTTTAAAATGCTTTCTTTAAAATGCTTTCTTTAAAATACTTCACTTTAAAATACTTCACTTTACTTTAAAATGCTTACTTTAAAATACTTCACTTTACTTTAAAATACTTTCTTTAAAATACTTCACTTTAAAATACTTCACTTTACTTTAAAATGCTTACTTTAAAATACTTCACTTTACTTTAAAATGCTTACTTTAAAATACTTCACTTTACTTTAAAATGCTTACTTTAAAATACTTTCTTATCGAGATGATTTTGCAATAATATTTTACCGAGGTGACTTGTAATAATACTTTTAGGAATAGGTAATTAAATTTCGTACATACCATGCAACTCCTCTTACGTTGATCGGTCACCGCGCCACGTCCTTCTCGTTTCCAAATTATTCCAGTGAATCTTCAATTTTCTTCAGGACTATCCCACTTCTGAATTTCTGTTGGCTTCCGTAGGCGTTTCTTACTGGGAAAAAGAAAGAGAGGATCCAATGAAATAATTTAGTAGTGTTTATTAGAACAAAAACATATTAGTGAACAACAAATATAACAGAGAGTACCGTCGTCTTCCGGGTATTCCTTCTACTGGGGAGCTCGGATTCTATATTCTGTGCGTTTATAATCTGTTTATCTGTGGCTCTCTGGTCGGGATGGCGCCTACACATGGGACATCGTCGATGTTGGTTGACGGGGCAATGTCAGGATTTCTCGATGATTCTTGTCTGCCTGTTCGAGCCGATGGAGGAAGATGTTCGTGGCGCAGTAGATGTCGATGGGGGCGATAATGACCTCCTCGGTGCGAGGTGCAGCTAGTCCTCGCATGGCGTCTTTTAGGTGGCTTACTCGGTCTTCGCAGTGGGGCTGTATGTTGGTGAGGGCATCCGCGACGTGTTCGTCTTCGACCTCCGTCATCCTCTGCTTGTCCTCAGTCATCCTGTCGACTTTAACGGGTTCTGTAGTAATCCCGAGGTGGAATGTGCTGGGCAGTCGTGGTAGTGGGTGCGTGATGGGATTCCCGCACTGGGACAGCAAGAGACAGAGGCAGGTCTAGATGGTACTCCAAGAAGGTAGAGGTAGACCACGGACGAAGGTAGTCGGACCATGGACGTCACGGATGCCCTAAGTCTACATCGCGGATAGGGGTGAGAAGTCTGACTGACCGTATGACAGCGTCGCTCTGAAACAACTGAAACAACTACTTCCTTTGTCCCAATCTTGGGGGGCTTATATACTCGACTCTGGCTCTTGTTGACGAGTTCTGATTGGCTGTCCTAATCACGCCACCTGTCAAGCGCTGGTTATTAATGATGTCTGGCCACGTGTCGGCCACCTGCTGACGGGGGAATGAACTCATTAGCATAAACACCTGTTAGTCTGGGTTGTTTATCACGTCTGGCCTTTGTCCTCTGTACTACCTCTACTCCTTTTGTTTTATTTGTCATTTCTATTATTATACAAGGTCGATACATATTTTTATATACAGATATGGGGTTATAATAAACATTAGAAGAAGATTGTGCTCTATCTACCTTAAAATATACTACATATATAAATAAGTTTTTATTATAAATTTATAATATTAATTAACACCATTGTGTACTTTTTTTTACCTTCATTTTTTTCTTGATTAAGTTTTAGATTCAGGACAAAAATGACATCAAGGAATACATATTTTCGAAACAAATTATTACAAATATAAAAATTTAATCTAGATTTGAATAATAGCAATTGAAAAGTAAATAATAATGGAAAATAAAAATAAAAATGTAAAAATATAATTTAAAAAGATTCGGGATCTTTAAATACGTGTTTTATGGATGTCTGTTTTTGCACTGAAATCCTATTCAGGGTGCATTCCAGCTTATTTATTTTCAAAAGCCATGCGTGTCATTCTTACTCTGTAATGTCTTTTAAATAACGAAAGGTTTTGAGTGTATTAAAGTATATTTCTTCTATAATTTTTTTATTTTTTATCCGCATAAGTAAGCTGGCCACACTGACCGATATTTTTTGGCAGAACCTGACATACCACGCCCACATTTCAAACTAACACGGAAATGGAATATTGAAATACAAAATATTCTCATAATCATTGTAAATTCATTATAATGATTTGGTAATTTAAAAAGTGGAAAATATTTATAAATAAGTCCGCCCTAGACTGAAGAGGGCCATTAGCCAGAGACCATGGTCTCTAGGTGGACGCTTCTCAGTTTACCAAAGCTGGTGTTGTGGCTTTGTTACCGACCTGAGGCCGCTAGTTTGTAGAGACGGTCAATAGATGATGATTAGTTTCAGCGTTTGTTTTGAAGGGAGAGGTGAGCTTTACAGATTAATATTAGGATTCAAAGTCACTTTATAATCCTTATAAATAGATGAACATTTCGTCCGGTAAAAGTTCCATCGTTTTTTAACACAAAATTTAATTTCAATTTAACAAATTTGTTATTCTCCGAAGATGAGCCTGCGGAAGTTTCCGCGCAATATTCGAAATAAACATTGCAGACGAGCCATTCCTTCACGATGAAATCTTTCTATAAAAACTAACATGGCGCCGCTCCACAGTCTGGGATATCAAATGTAGATTGAGAGAATAAGAGGACCAAAATTCAAACAAAAATATGCATTAGGAACTTTCAAAATTTGTCTGTAGTCAAAAATGTAAAAAGTTTGTCAGTGAATGCAGGCTTGGCGGGTTGCCAGATGTCGGCAGACGGTAATGACGCAAGGCCGCTCTAGCAAGGTCGCCATCTTAAATAAATTACAGACGTCATTTTTACTTCTCGTGACGTCACTTCGGCTCGAGGTCAAATTAGATTTTTAAAAATCTCTATTACTCACTGATTAGACGACCTTTCTCTCTATTTACTCTCTCTTTAAATACAATTTAATATTTAGAGAAATGGCTGAAAGAAGTCACAGATGGCTGGAGCTTTAGAAATGGAATAAATCATATTGAAAGATGACTTATCAAATGGTGTATATTACTTATCTATAAGATGAAGCAAAGTTCATTTCATGGGATTTGCATCTTATAATATAATAACACTAATGATAAAATGAGAAAGTAGTAACTAACTATATTTCTTCATAAAAGTTAATTAATAATTTATTTTATTTGACATATCGATATCCCAGCTTGGGACACTTGCGCCTAAATACATTTTATCAACCTATATACAATTCATTTTATATACAATTCAATAAACAAGACTAAAAACGAAATTAAAACTGAAAGGTTGGTTTTATCAAACAGAAAAGAAAATCTAAAATTAATCTACAAAAATTATTGAATTTTACATAGGTATACACATTTATAGGTATACAAATTCGCACATTTCTTCAATGGGATAAAAATTATTACTTCTGTAGCTGTGAAAGATCGGGCATTCTATCAATAAATTATTGAGTTTTGGTTTCCACAGAAGCAGCCAGGATCGTCTGTTGTCCCGATTTATATATTAATATTATTCACTGATGTTGAACACAGAGAGCGATCTATTTTAAACTATAAAAATATTGACAGCAAACACCGAAGATTGTTCCTGGAGCCTTTATCCACAGAAACGCAACAGTATGAACAGATAGATATCTCTAGCCAGTACTTATGTCTTGATTTATTAAAATATTCTTCGTTTGCACATAGAAATCGTATATACATCATTGTATTCTTTATTTTAGACTATTGTAAATGTCCGGTGGAACAACACGAGACAAGATGTGCACGGCCCGCGGTGGAACAACACGAGACAAGATGAGCACGGCCCGGTGGAAAAACACGACAGAAGATGTGCACGGCCCGGTGGAACAACACGAGACAAGATGAGCACGGCCCGGTGGAAAAACACGAGACAAGATGTGCACGGCCCGGTGGAACAACACGAGACAAGATGTGCACGGCCCGATGGAAAAACACGACAGAAGATGTGCACGGCCCGGTGGAACAACACGAGACAAGATGAGCACGGCCCGGTGGAAAAACACGACAGAAGATGTGCACGGCCCGGAGGAACAACACGAGACAAGATGAGCACGGCCCGATGGAAAAACACGAGACAAGATGTGCACGGCCCGGTGGAACAACACGAGACAAGATGAGCACGGCCCGGTGGAAAAACACGAGACAAGATGTGCACGGCCCGGTGGAACAACACGAGACAAGATGAGCACGGCCCGGTGGAAAACACGAGACAAGATGTGCACGGCCCGGTGGAACAACACTAGACAAGATGAGCACGGCCCGGTGGAAAAACACGAGACAAGATGTGCACGGCCCGGTGGAACAACACGAGACAAGATGAGCACGGCCCGATGGAAAAACACGAGACAAGATGTGCACGGCCCGGTGGAACAACACGAGACAAGATGTGCACGGCCCGGTGGAAAAAAACGACAGAAGATGTGCACGGCCCGGTGGAACAACACGAGACAAGATGAGCACGGCCCGGTGGAAAAACACGACAGAAGATGTGCACGGCCCGGTGAAACAACACGACAGAAGATGAGCACGGCCCGGTGGAAAAACACGAGACAAGATGTGCACGGCCCGGTGGAACAACACGAGACAAGATGAGCACGGCCCGGTGGAAAACACGAGACAAGATGTGCACGGCCCGGTGGAACAACACTAGACAAGATGAGCACGGCCCGGTGGAAAAACACGAGACAAGATGTGCACGGCCCGGTGGAACAACACGAGACAAGATGAGCACGGCCCGATGGAAAAACACGAGACAAGATGTGCACGGCCCGGTGGAACAACACGAGACAAGATGTGCACGGCCCGGTGGAAAAAAACGACAGAAGATGTGCACGGCCCGGTGGAACAACACGAGACAAGATGAGCACGGCCCGGTGGAAAAACACGACAGAAGATGTGCACGGCCCGGTGAAACAACACGACAGAAGATGTGCACGGCCCGATGGAATGATGACATAACACTCGGACCGTCACATATTTCCCGGACCGAAGAAGTTTCTCGGGAACCCCGCAGTTCGAGATAAGCTGGAACTTCCTGGGTGAGGACACTGGGCAGGAGATAGCGGCCTGGTTCCTTCCTCATATTGCAACTCGTTCTCGCTCATCATGAGGAGCAGCAGGAGTTTCTATATTCTATGTGAAAAGCTGCGACTGCAAGTACTTTAAGTGCACATGTAACTCCGCACGTAAACTCGTGGCTGCACTTACAAACGGACACACTCCAGGTTTGGGAGATGCTGAGGTTGTGCAACAAATATTTTTGAATGCCCCCGCGCGCCGTTACCTCGCCCCTGCAGCTCTTCACTCCCAGACAGAACTTGAGGAAGTTTCACATCTTATGCATAAACCACTCCTTATTTGCATATATAACGGTGGATTTCCCGTGTATGTTCGAACGATATTAATATTAACGAAATATTAATATAATGAAACATAATAAATATACATAGATGGTAAAAGGTAGAGCTTCCTTTAGTCTTGTCCATGAGTGCACAATGCTCACTGATCGCTCAAAACCCTCTGGGAACCACATTACCGTGGAATCCTTTTCCATCTGGCAGTTTCCCTCACCCTTACCACTGATGGGGGGACAGTAAGGAGCTTACCAGAAGAGTGACTGGAGGTTATTTCACCAGAGCAACAAGTAAACTTTACATATTGCCAACATTCAATCACATAGCACCAACATCAATCAACAGGTATTTCACACCAATAACCATTTCAACGAAAGTAACGGTGGCAATCCTCACCAGCAGTTTGTCTCCACAAACATTCTCCCTAGTCAGAGGCGATCTGTGAAAGTAAAATTACAGTTTTCAACCATACATGAGGGACTACACTTTCCAAAACGTCCAGTAGGGATGAGGCCACGCGGAGGTCCAAAGCATAATTTATCCTTCAGCTGTTCAGGTTAGCACAACTCAAGTGGGGAACATCTGGAAATAGCGTAATGGTTGAGACGCCATCTTGGCTATCGTCAAAACACTACATTTATTACAATGTCTGTTGCCGCTTTATGAAATTTTGGCAATGATTGGTGTCTCACTGACAGAAGATGTAAACAGATTTATTGCCTTCAAGTGACGGTATATTGCATTCAAGGACAGGTATGTTGTCTTCAAGGATAGGTATATTGTCTTCAAGGACAGGTATATTGCCTTCAAGGACAGGTATATTGTCTTCAAGGACAGGTATATTGTCTTCAAGGACAGGTATATTGGCTTCAAGGACAGGTATATTGCCTTCAAAGACAGGTATATTACCTTCAAGTACAGGTATATTACCTTCAAGGACAGGTATATTGTCTTCAAGGACAGGTATATTGTCTTCAAGGACAGGTATATTACTTTCAAGGACAGGTATATTACCTTCAAGGACAGGTATATTGCCTTCAAGGACAGGTATATTGCCTTAAAGGACAGGTAACCTTCAAGGACAGGTATATTACCTTCAAGGACAGGTATATTGTATTCAAGGACAGGTATATTGCCTTCAAGGACAGGTATATTACTTTCAAGGACAGGTATATTACCTTCAAGGACAGGTATATTACCTTCAAGGACAGGCATATTACCTTCAAGGACAGGTATATTGTCTTCAAGGACAGGTATATTACTTTCAAGGACAGGTATATTACCTTCAAGGACAAGTATATTGCCTTCAAGGACAGGTATATTGCCTTCAAGGACAGGCATATTACCTTCAAGGACAGGTATATTACCTTCAAGGACAGGTATATTGCCTTCAAGAACAGGTATATTGTCTTCAAGGACAGGTATATTACCTTCAAGAACAGGTATATTGCCTTCAAGGACAGGTATATTGCCTTCAAGGACAGGTATATTACCTTCAAGGACAGATTACACAAGCAGAATGGACATTGCGACCTGTTGGCTAAAATTGCCAAATCTCTGGAAAGGCTGAGTGCCAAATTTACTCCCAGCTGTGTACATTTTCGAATTTCTTTATTATTTAGAAAATAAATTGATTTGAATAATTACATACTAATGGTTTATCAGTATCTTAAACAAAGAGAGGGAGAGGAAACACAAGATAATTTCCACACTGTAAACGCCGAAGAAATTTCCATCGTAGAGGAATGACGCCTCCCGCTATCAGATTCTCAGTGATTCTGTCTACCCAGGTTTACCATCAGATAATTTCTAAAAGGCAAATTTCAATTAAGATTTACCGTAAAATATGGGCGTCACGTGCAAGGAACAAAGTTGCTCAGAATCAGGTATTAAAACACCAAACAATATAAAGTGCTTTCGTTGGAATTTGTTTCCAAAGTAAAATATGGAAAAATTGAGAACGATGTCTGACAAAGCGCGTAGTCCAGTACTATTACAAGATCCCCTTTAAAACAAAACAAAAATTTCTAGACGATGAAACTAACTGCGCCGCTGCCATCAGACATCACGGGACGAAGGATCAGAAGCTCTATTGATTGATATTTTATAATCGTAATTTGTCCATTCCTATATTTGCATATAAATATGTTTTATAATAGAACAAGAACAATAGAAATGCATCTTCATCAAGACAAATACCAACGGCGATTCTAAATATCCAAGCAATGAAACCAATGAGGATAGAGAAGTTCTTTTCTGGACCAACTTCCGTGTTGTTGCAACAATGAAACGTTATTTTATGGCGCTTCAACCGCCAACTTGGATCCTGGTGGAGATGGGCCTCGACCTACCTGGGCTACTGGAGCAGGAATGCCGGACGTGGATTAGAGTAATCCTTTTATCGCATGGCGTCACATGGGCGATAGTGCGCAGGGCATTCTGGGAACTATGGGTGGACGTAACATTGTTGATGTCACAATGATGTCACAATACCTGGACTCTCTGTGGTTGGAAGTCACAGCAATGCCACAACACTAGAGCGGATAACACACGCGATGTTGTGATTCACCACTTTAGCGCTAAACTGGAAGCCCTGGCCAAATATACATGCTAAAAGGTAAAACTTCCTTAAGTGTTGTCCGTGAGTGTATCTTTCAGAGTTATTGTCTGAATCCCGATATACATGCTAAAAGGTACAACTTCCTTAAGTGTTGTCCATGAGTGTATGCTTCAGAGTTACTGTCTGAATCCCGATATACATGCTAAAAGGTACAACTTCCTTAAGTGTTGTCCATGAGTGTATCTCTCAGAGTTACTGTCTCAATCCCGATATACATGCTAAAAGGTACAACTTCCTTAAGTGTTGTCCATGAGTGTATCTTTCAGAGGTATTGTCTGAATCCCGATATACATGCTAAAAGGTACAACTTCCTTAAGTGTTGTCCATGAGTGTATCTTTCAGAGTTATTGTCTGAATCCCGATATACATGCTAAAAGGTACAACTTCCTTAAGTTCTGTCCATGAGTGTATCTTTCAGAGGTATTATCTTAATCCCGATATACATGCTAAGAGGTACAACTTCCTTAAGTTTTGTCCATGAGTGTATCGTTCAGAGGTATTGTCTTAATCCCGCTATACATTCTAAGAGGTACAACTTCCTTAAGTTTTGTCCATGAGTGTATCTTTCAGAGGAATTGTCTTAATCCCGATATACATGCTAAGAGGTACATCTTCCTTAAGTTTTGTCCATAAGTGTATCTTTCAGAGGTATTGTCTTAATACCGATATACCTGCTAAGAGGTACAACTTCCTTAAGTTTTGTCCATGAGTGTATCTTTCAGAGTTATTGTCTTAATCCCGATATACATGCTGAAAGGTACAACTTCCTTAAGTGTTGTCTAGGAGTGTATCTCTCAGAGTTACTGTCTCAATCCCGATATACATGCTAAAAGGTACAACTTCCTTAAGTGTTATCCATGAGTATATCTTCCAGAGTTATTGTCTGAATCCCGATATACATGCTAAAAATACAACTTCCTTAAGTTTTGTCCATGAGTGTATCTTTTAGAGTTATTGTACGAATCCCGATATACATGCTAAAAGGTACAACTTCCTTAAGTTTTGTCCATGAGTGTATCTTTCAGAGTTATTGTCTGAATCCCGATATACATGCTAAGAGGTACAACTTCCTTAAGTTCTGTCCATGAGTGTATCTTTAAGAGGTATTGTCTTAATCCCGATATACATGCTAAGAGGTACAACTTCCTTAAGTTTTGTCAATGAGTGTATCTTTCAGAGGTATTGTCTTAATCCCGATATACATGCTAAGAGGTACAACTTCCTTAAGTTTTGCCCATGAGTGTATCTTTCAGAGTTATTGTCGTAATCCCGATATACGTGTTAAAAGGTACAACTTCCTTAACTTTTGTCTATGAATGTAAATGGAATGTATGTAAAAAGGTTACTATAGAAATACGAACTATTTACAGGACATTTTGACACCAAAGTCAGTAGCACCGTTGCGTCACACCGATGTGCTATAAATAACAGGCGAGTTGCCCTACCTCCGGTGAAATCACCACATGGACGCTGTCCTGTGCCGGGTGTTTACCAAACTTCTCGAAACTTCCCGTCCGCAGGGGTCAAACGGGAAGCTCCGCGCATCCGTTTCCAGGAATGTTGCGTTAGCCAAGGTTGGACTGGTCGGGAATCTCTTTCCACAGAATTCTCAGTTGTGCGCACATTTCGTGTCGAGAATTTATTCAAAATGTCCTGTAAATAGTTCGTATTTCTATAGTAACCTTTTTACATACTTTCCATTTACACTCATGGACACAACTTGAGTAAGTTGTACCTTTTGCATGTATATCGGGATTAAGACAATAACTCTGAAAGATACACTCATGGACAACACTTAAGGGAGTTGTACCTTTTAGCATGTATATCGGGATTCATACAATAACTCTGAAAGATACACTCATGGACACAACTTGAGGCAGTTGTACCTTTTGGCATGTATATCGGCATTCAGACAATAATTCTGAAAGATACACTATGGACAACACTTAAGGGAGTTGTACCTTTTAGCATGTATATCGGGATACATACAATAACTCTGAAAGATACACTCATGGACAAAACTTAAGGAAGTTGTACCTTTTAGCATGTATATCGGGATTCAGACAATAACTCTAAAAGATACACTCATGGACAAAACTTAAGGAAGTTGTAACTTTTAGCATGTATATCGGGATTCAGACAATTACTCTGAAAGATACACTCATGGACAAAACATAAGGAAGTTGTACCTTTCAGCATGTATATCAGGATTCCGACAATAACTCTTAAAGATATTACAGTGACCTTTATTGAAGACACACGAGATAACCAAGTGTGAACAGCCTCTTTCTCCTTCGAAAAAAAAAAAACAGACGACCGGCGACATCAAAGATATTTCACTTTCTTAAATTTGGTCCATGAGTGTATATTAAAGGCTGAGAAACCACCTCAATCAATTTTTACCGTTCTTGTTGCAACTTCCTTTATTACTCTCTGGAATATTTGTAAACAACTTTCATGCACCTCGCGGTCATTTCCCTTTAATCTCCACAATTTCTTATCGAAAACATCCTCGAACACAACCCCAACTTCTCCAGTTTACACCCCCTCCTCCAATCTCATCAGCAACTTACTGTTCACACATCCGGCCCCAATTGATTTGTATAAAGTTTAGATTTATTGTAAAATAGAATACCCTACCAATGTTGTGTTAACATCAATCAAAAT
Source organism: Cordylochernes scorpioides (assembly GCA_030710605.1). Classification (NCBI taxonomy): domain Eukaryota; kingdom Metazoa; phylum Arthropoda; class Arachnida; order Pseudoscorpiones; family Chernetidae; genus Cordylochernes; species Cordylochernes scorpioides. The sequence continues at coordinate 122,504,322 of CP092865.1, read as the reverse complement.
ATAAGCCTCATTCCAATACACACACATAAGCCTTTATTAAGACATTCTGTCTTATACAGAATCCTGTTAGAAATGTAAAGAAATGAGAAGCAGGGGAAGAATCCTGGCTCAGAAAAGAGAAAAAGAAGGAAAGAATATCTATGTACAAACGACTATATACATCGTGCATAGAACACAGTGAAGAAGTAGATTATTGAGTAAATGGTTGCATCTTGTGAAGAATAAAATATTTCCACACAGTTCAGTAACTTTGTTAGGTATTTTTTCCTCCTTGCATACTTGAAAAAATTAAAGAACTTTAAAATAGCTGACCCATTATCCATCAAGTCTGAAAGAAAGGACTACAGCGAAAAGGCATCATTCCTATATCACAGATTTCTTTATATTTAAATCACTGCAAAAATCGATAAAACTTCATCAAATGCTTTTTAAAAGGGGCATAGATAGACAATGACAAATCTTTATTAGTTTCTTGTGTGAACAGTTAAATACAACATTAAATTTAAAATATTTAAAAACAATGTTTATAGATTTAAATATTTATCTTAGACGAATTCTCAAGGATCGTCAGGAACACACCACGGCCCTGGATGGAACACACCGCGGCCAAACACAACAGACGATTGTTGTTTAAACCCAAACTTCTGTTGAAGGAATTTTGGTCGGTTAGCTGGGATTGAACCAGTGATTGGTTTTCTACGTTCACATTTTATGTTTAAACCATTCAGGCATCGCACACTCTAAATCTTTGCATATTTCATATTTTCTATAATTGCATGAAAAAAAGAGGCATTTCCTGACATTCAAATGAGCATTTGAGAGTGGAATAAATATTGTAGAGAAATATTTATTTTTATGAACAGATTATTAATTTTGATATTGTTCAAAGTTTATATGTTAAGTTTGTAATTATTCTTATTTTTTTTAATTCATAGAAGCATTTTTCTGGCAGACATATTCAATTTTATCATCATCATTTTTTAAATTATTGTTTTTTTTTATTTTGTTAGTTATCAAATCATTTGCAATTGTAGTTTCTTTTTTGTTTTGTTCTTTTTTAAGCAATAAAATATATAGAACTAAGGTGTAATATACAATTCAAACATATGGAACCAACATCGATTCATTTTTAAAACAAAGCAAAATCATAAGCTTATACAACTTTCATTTTTTCATACAGATATTTATAAAGTATAAAAACTTCCCTGTAAAGGACAACACCTAGTTACAGACCCAAAGTGTCCTTTAGGGAGAGATGTCCTTTTACCATAGAGTTGCTAAATAATAAAAATGGTAATTTTGTAAATGAAAACTGTCCTTTGTGGAGAGGTGTCCGCTAAAGGGAGGTTCCACTGTATACTGCTACTCTGTATACCTCTCTCATTGCTTCTCTTTGTATTTTATAAATGTTCTGTGTCAGCCTGAAGTTTGTCTTTCCTAATTTTTATACGTGACCATATAGACTAAATATCAATTTAGCTTTATTCCATAGTTAATAGGCTAATCCCTTAATAGAATTTTCAAATCTATAAGCTTGAGGGATGAGTTTCTTTTGCAAATAAATTTATTTCGAGCTTTACCAGGTCTATTAGTATAAAACGCGAAAATGGCTGCCAGAGGGCGCTGTGCAACTTTATTTGAGCCGACGGTGGCGCTGTTGAAGGCATTTTGCTTTTTGACTCACGTGGCATCAGCATGTATGGAGTTTTAGAAAAATTCAAATTGTGGAAAATTTCTGGAACCCGTGGAAAATGGTGATTTCCGAGCCAAAAAGTGCCCATTTGCGGGAAGTTTGTTGTTCGCCTTCAACTGGAAGAAAAGTGCCACTAAAGCCCACCGAATGCTCGAGGAAGTTCACGGCGACCACGTTCTAAGCAAATCACAGTGTTACAGGTGGTTTAAAAAATTCCAAAGTGGCGATTTCGAACTTGATAATGAACCACGTGGAAAACCGCAACAAAAGTTCGAGGACGCTGAACTGCAAGCTTTGTTGGATGACGACAGTACCCAAACGCTAGAGAAACTCGCGAAACAGCTCCAGATTTCTCAAGGTTCTGTTTCCCTACGTTTAAACAGCCTCAGAATGACCCAAAAGCTTTCCAGATAGGTCCCCCACGAGTTGAGCGAAAGGCAGCAAGAACGGCGTCTGGTAACCTGCGAAGGGCTGCTCGCCAGGCATGAAAAGAAGTCATTTTTGCACCAAATCGTAACTTCTGATGAGAAATCGATCCACTTCAGCAATCCTATGCGCCAAAAGTCGTGGGGCCTGCTCGGCCAATTTCCAAAACGGAAGCCTAGGCCCAATCGCTTAGGAAAAAAGGCAATGCTTTGCGTATGGTGGGACCAGACCGGCGTAGTATATTTCAAGCTCCTGAAACCTGGCGAAACGGTCAATACTAGTCGCTACGAACAACAAATGCACAATTTGAGAGAGGCATTGAATGAAAAAAGACCGGAATTGCGTGAAAAGCACAACAAGCTGATACTGCAGCATGACAACGCTCCAGCCCACAACGCTACAGTGGTCAAAACACCATAAAAGACTTGGGCTGGGAACTCTTACCCCACCCGCCGTACTCACCAGACTTAGCGTCGTCGGACTACCACCTTTTCACATCTTTAGGACACGCCCTAAAAACCAGGATTTTTCGAACTCAGACATACTCCGAAAATGGCTTGTTGACTGGTTCGACTCAAAAGGAATATAATTTTTCAGACAAGGAATTCGAAAATTGTCTGAAAGGTGGTCCGAGTGTATAGCTAATCAAGGCAATTACTTTGAATAAAAAATATTTTGTTGTATGGAATTGGTGAACTTTTGAATTAACTGAAAATATTCGCGTTTCATACTAATAGACCTGGTATTTTAGACATTCAAACTCGCTATATATATACACATATATCAAAATTTCAGTTTATTGATTTATTCATCTGTATCTGACGCACGAGTAGTCTCACGTGTGTTTGTTTCTGATATTTATTTTCTATAGTTTGTTATACATTTGCCTCGCTTAATCTCAGTGTAATATAATTTAATTTAATTTATTTTTAATTTTCCTGTAGAAGGGCGTTGCCCGAAAGCTCGAAATAAATTTATTTGCAAAAGAAACTCATCCCTCAAGCTTATAGATTTGAACATTATTCCATAGAATTGAACATCCCATTTTCATAATAAATCAAAAAAAGGCCAACCAGGTATGCATTTCGGGTTGTTGCCCTTCTCAGCTTGGTGCAGGTTGTGCATCAACGAACAAAAATACTGATTTTATTCCGCTAGATGGCGCTCATACATCAAAAACGGTCCTTTGAGCGGTCAGGTTATCTTCATGCCGTAGCTCTTGAACTTAAAAATACCTCGGTCAGTATAATAGGCCAGAGAAGATTTACACGGCCCGAAGTATTTTTAATTGCCAGAGCTCTGAATGCCGGCAGGCAGCCTTTGTCTTCACGTTTCTCCATACCAGTACTTTCTTCCCCATTACTTTTTATTTTGATTTTTCAGATGAATTTTGCATTTTTAAAAATTCCCATTTGAAGATACAGCTGATTCTGTAAAGGACAAATGTATTTATATCTCGGATTGTTTCTATAATTGCCCAACACATGTCATTATCACCGGATTTCAGCGAGTTGCAAAAGAGCATAAGACATCGCAACAATATTTACTTGATTAAAGGAAGCTTTCGGGTACAAGCCCTTCCTCAGCTAGCTAAAACTTATAAACAAGGTAATAGAGAGACATTATATAGACCATTTATATAAATCTATCTAAAATCTCACACAATAAGTTTATTTATTACAAACACCGCGTTGTCGTTTCGGCCGTTGAAGGATGAGACCTCGCGGTGTTTTGTAATAAACAAACTTGTTGCGTAAGTTATGAAAAAAGACATCTCCTTATCGTGCAACTGAAAGTTGCTGATGGCTTGCGCCATCTATCGGAATAAATATAAATTATTCTCGTTGATTTTTAATTATTCCAGAATTGGCCAAATACCCATTCTTGATTGTAGACATCAACATTACCATAACTATATTGTAAGATTATAAACTCAAAAGGAGATTCTTCTATAGAGCATGTTTATTTCGCTAGCTTTCGAACGACATTCAACGGGCGTAAAGACAAGGTGTGTTTATCAAAGCAACAAAAGTTTGATTTACGCCCGTTGAATGTCGTTCGAAAGTTAGCAAAATAAACATGTTCTATAGAAGAAGCTGAATTTATAATCTTACAATTTACCCATTCTTGATTAATCAAGAAAATGAGAGAATGGGTATTTGGCCAATTCTCAAATAATTAAAAATCAATGAATAATTGATATTTATTCCGATAGATGGCGAAAGCCATCAGCAACTTTCAGTTGCATGGATAAGGAGATGTCTTTTTCTTTTTCATAACTTACGCACCTTATTCCAATACAATATCACATTTGTACTGTTTTTTTCTTGCTGTGTAAGGTTTTTAGATATTTCTATAACAGCACATCGTGCAATTCTCTCACTTATATTTGAATATAGAATTTTAAAAAGATAAAAATCTACGTAAACATAGGACATGAGAATTTACGAATTTACATTATTTAAATTCCTATGTCCTATATTTCCACAGATTTATGAAAATTTGAAACTATTATAGACACGTATAATTCTTTTAAAAATTAAATAATTTCTACTCCCCTTACTGCAATGGAAAAATTAATGGGAGGGCCTGGCTCATCAGTGGTGAACCCTCCCAGCGGTTTCGCCAGTTTAATCTACCATACCGCTGTTACATTGCAATTTTTGGTTTTCTCATAGATTTATATTTTAAAATGCTATATAATCTCTCTCAATTATCTCTTGTTTATACGTCTTATTTAGCTGAAGAAGGGCTTGTTTCCCAAAGCTTTGCTTTAATTAAGTAAATCAGGCCATACATGCCTGCCACCACTGTAATATACCGTTTAAGTTAGAAATCCTCGAATCCAAACATAAGTATCAACATGCCAGTACAATTCTGTCTTACTCCAAACCAAAATATAAACAGCCATCATTTAGTAAATCTCACTTCTCCGTGCTTACTCACGATTGTAATGTTGCCTGTTGAAGAACGAGTGTTCGAAAACTCTTGTTATATTCCAAACCAAAATATAAACAGCCATTATTTAGTAAATCTCACTTCTCCGTGCTTACTCACGATTGTAATGTTGCCCTGTTGAAGAGCGAGAGCTCGAAAGCTCGCGCTGTTTTAATAAAGGAACTTATTGCGCAAGGTGTTTTGATATTTTATAAAAAATTAGGTAAATATTGTTGCGATGCTTTTTTTAATTCGCACATTTATTCAGTTTCCCAATAACTTGTTGTAGAGAAGTTTCCTCTATTCCCCCAGACTACCTGCGACAATACAAGGAATAAGCCTGCAGTAATCTGTGGAACAACTGACGGCAACAATGGCGGCCACTTAGTCGGAAGCCAACACTACCTTTGCTTTTACGTTTGGTGTTGTGTCACGTGACAACCTTGGAGACTTGGATGACACTGTAAACCCGGAATTTCCGCACCCGTTAAATTCACACCCCCGTAAATCAGCGCTTGTTAAATTCACACCCCGGTAAATCCGCACCTTTTAAATTTCAACCCGGTAAATCCGCGCCCGTTAAATTCAAACCCCGGTAAATCCGCACCTTTTAAATTTACAACCCGGTAAATCCGCGCCCGTTAAATGCACACCCCGGTAAATCCGCGCCCGTTAAATTCAAACCCCGGTAAATCCGCACCCTTTATATTTACAACCTGGTAAATCCACGCCCGTAAATTCAAACCCCGGTAAATCCTCACACGTTAAATCCACACCCCGGTAAATGGGAGCTGGCTATATATTTGCTTTGCCAATTCGACACTCTCTTGTTTTTCAGCATCATCTGATGAATCGCTCTGACGCATGCGCAGTTCATTTCACTTTTTATAATCGCTGTCTGCGCACAGGCAGCGGTGCCACAGGACTCTATTTTAATGGCAGTTTTATAAAGAGTTGTTTTCTGAGAAGGCCGAGCGTAGAATTTTATATTTAGTTCGGTGTTGGTTCCAGGATTGCGTGACCAGTGTTTGACTTTAAATAGTTAACCTCCTGGTCACGTGACCGCGTTAAAATCCAATCGAGGCTGTTTTCCCCAAGTAACGGCCGTCTGGGACCAGCGGCTCTAGTGGTCCGAACATAGCTGTTGTCCTGGGAGGCAGTGATTGAAGAAATGGTGAAGAACGTTAAGTAATCGGGCAGACAGCACCACAGCAAACAATAAGGACAAGGGTTTATGTGTGAAAAGAAACATTCGCGTTTTAGTGTTTTCATTTGCATTATATAAATGGCGCCGTATTGCTATGTATTAATTTATGCCTAAGGAAGAGCATTGCTCGATACAAATATTTATATGTAACTCTACTGTCCTAAAAGCGTATGCCCATTGTTTACTTAAATACCATTTTAAGATTCCACCCTTCAGTGTAACATATATAAACAGAATGATCCAATACAGTATTAGAGCCCTAAGAGAGCATTGCTCGATGTAAATATTTATATGTAATTCTACTGTCCTAAAATCTTAAGTCCATAGTTTACTTAAATACCATAAGATTCCATCCTTCAGTGTAACATATATATGCAGAATGATCCAATACAGTATTAGAGCTCTGAGAAGCGGTCTGGTAGATTAAATTGGCGAAACCGATGGGAGGGTTCACCACTCATGAGCCAAACCCTCACAATATTTTTAAACACAGTAAGAACAGTAGAAGTTTGATTTATTTGTGAAAAGAAACATTCGCGTCTTAATGTTTCCATTTGTTATATATAGATGTTGCTTTGTGTTAACAGTTAAAGTGGTTGATGAAATGATAAATGTTTCTGTTCTATGGGGGGGGCGACACGTAGTTTGGCTGAATTGACCATTCAAACCATGCAGAAGATCAACACCTATCTATAAACCTTGTGAGAATATAAAAGAATAACTTACTGAATGATTGGACTTGCCGTTAAAGGAAGCAGTCTTGTGGAATGGAAATTTTCACTGATTTGACCAAAAAATAAAAAATCTAAGATTTATTATACGACAACGTGGAGACACACACAAACAAATTGGTCATTTGTGTCAACTTGCATCGTCTGTTGAACATTTCAGAAAACAAGAAACTTTATCGAATAATTATTGGAACATCGAACAAGAACTTGGTTCAGAAAGTTTAGATATAAAAAAGAGGATAAGAACACAAAAGGCGTAATTGGATTGAGCTCTGATTCTTAGTTGAATTTTAAGTTGGCCGCGGCGCGGCGGTGCACCTTAAATCAGAGGGGGGGGGGGACAATAGAACTGATAGACAAGTGACAATTAAAATAATTTTATTGACATATTGTCAATACATGCAAAGTGCACAGTCTGTACTATTTAAAAAAAGATCATATGTATTATATACACTATGTACAATGAATATGGCGCCTCTGCCAGCGCTGCAGAGCTGATAGAGGGAATTGTTGTCTGATAGCGCTGCTACTGTAGATAAACATAGAATGCCAACCTCCCGCAACATACTTTAAAAAAATAAATATTATATAAAAAGAAAAAATAGATTTTCTGCTGATTTTGGATTATCCTGAATATGCCATGGAATTATTTTCTGGTTCTTTTTAGTACTAAATGGTATTGGTAATGCAGTCGTGGTTAAATATTGAAAGTATGATAATATAAAATAGTTTTGATCAGTAATTGCTTTAATTGCGCTAAAGGAATATATAAAAAGCATAATTTGATAAAAGTACTGCCTGGCTTAAGGCGTAAGAATAAAAAAATGAATAACTTATTTACATAATGTAGAAAAGGTTTGAGCCGGCCATCGGGAAACAACAACAATAGAGCTTATATAGTGAAAATTACGACCTCTGGTGGTCGATTTAACAGAGTATTTTATCTATGAAATATATTTGAAAAACATATTTTTATATAACATTTACATCCAAGAAAAGATCAGTGAATAAATGGCCAAAGTTTGATGTGATGCACTAGCGCGCCATCTGTTAACAAAATTCGAAACTATTATAGACACGTAAGATTCTTTTTAAAATTAAACAATTTCTACTGCCCTTACTACAATGGAAAATTTAATGGGAGGGCCTGGCTCATCAATGGTGAACCCTCCCAGCGGTTTCGCCAGTTTAATTTACCATAATATATAATATGCTTCGAGCAATCGCTCTTCCGCAAACATCAAATTGAGTTTTTATATAAATATAGCTGACGGCAATAGCTGCTACATACAGAATCTATTCAAGAAGTCGTCTGTTCAAAAATACATTTTCTTCACAGAGGCTAAAAATAATTTAAATAATTAATCAATTCAAACTTTAGGGCAAATTTAGGAATAATAAATATTTTAAAAATTTTCGTTGGGCTTTTAAACTATGCAAATTTTCCGCCACTTTTTAGGTAAAAGGTGGCAAACGATATTATACAGCCTACTAATTGAATTAATTTGAAGAATATTCTACGACAATTATTAAATGTTCTAATTAAATTTGACCTTGGACTCTTTATTGATTTTGAAATTTCGAGCAGGGGTTTAAAAAAGAGAGTTTAATTGTAAAATCAATGGAGATTAAAGGCAAGATTTTGTTTAGAATTATAAAAAAAAAACTCTTTAAAACACGTTTTTATGATGCAAATATGATTATATGTAAATTTTTCTATAAAATAAAAATATTTTAAATTAAAATCTCACAGAATATGGCAGCTATTAATGAAGGAATAAGAAATATATTATATGAAATATCACAGAACAACTCGGCCACAATGCTAACATAACGATTAAACCTAAATCATCATCATTAAATACAGACGATGATAAACGACGTTCTTTAAGGGCAATGGGACCGAACTGATAGCTTGAATTATACAGAGTTGCCATTTAATATTGTTCGTTTTTACCATAAGCCTTTCATTTGATGCATTAGCGCGCCATCTGTTATCAGAAATTCGAACTATTTATAACGTGTATGTTTCTTTACAATTAAAACAAATTTCTACTGTTCTTACTGCAATGATAAATATATAATGAGAGGGCCTGGCTCATCAGTGGAGAACCCTCCCAGCAGTTTCGTCCCAGTGTAAGCAACCATACCGCTCTATTATTGTATTGGGATGTTTTGGTTTATACCGACACAAGAAGATAAAATCTTGGGGAATGAATTTTAAACAAACTACGGAGCTTTGAGAACAGAAGAAATACACAAAATATAAATGCATGCTTCGACAATGGCATTATTAGTCTGTTCTATAAATGGTAACACAACAGGCTGCAATGTATAGCAGAGCCGTCGTTGTGCCGTGAATAAAGACTGAAGGGGTTCTGCTGCCATAGCTGTGGCCGCCCCACACCATGAAGCCGAGGGTTCGAGAGAGACACCCACTTGAAGAGAATTCGCACCAAAAATATAAATTTCAACAAAACACAATATTTCAAAGAAATTTGAACTATATATTTGGTGTATTGAAATAAAAAAACACTACAAAGGAATGACAATACATCTAGATGGCACAACTGTCCTGGTGTGGAACTAACACCTACCCACATATTCTCATGACCAGCAATGGCCGCAGCCTTGCAGAAAATTGACCCAGAACAGCAGCTTTACACACCCAAGATAGAGAACATTGCTGTGATAGAGATGTACGGAGATATCTGAGGCTCTTCATTGGACACAACAACCACAGAAAATTAACCCAGAACAGCAGCTTTACACACCCAAAATAGAGAACATTGCTGTGATAGAGATGTACGGAGATATCTGAGGCTCTTCATTGGACACAACTACCACAGAAATTTGACCCAGAACAGCAGCTTTACACACCCAAGATAGAGAACATTGCTGTGATAGCGATGTACGGAGACATCTGAGGCTCTTCATTGGACAAAAAAACAACAGAAAATTGACCAGAACAGCAGCTTTACACACCCAAGATAAAAAACATTGCTGTGATAGAGATGTACGGAGATATCTGAGGCTCTTCATTGGACACAACAACAACAGAAAATTGACCCAGAACAGCAGCTTCACACACCCAAGATAGAGAACATTGTTGTGATAGAGATGTACGGAGACATCTGAGGCTCTTCATTAGACACAACAACAACAGAAAATTGACCCAGAACAGCAGCTTTACACACCTAAGATAGAGAACATTGCTGTGATAGAGATGTACGGAGACATCTGAGGCTCTTCATTGGACACAACAACAACAGAAAATTGACCCAGAACAGCAGCTTTACACACCCAAGATAGAGAACATTGCTGTGATAGAGATGTACGGAGACATCTGAGGCTCTTCATTGGACACAACAACAACATTGAACACGACAACAACATTGGACACAACAACAACATTGGACACAACAACAACATTGGATTCAACAACAACATTGGACACAACAACAACATTGGATTCAACAACAACTGTGGACACAACAACAACATTGGACACGACAACAACAGTGGACACAACAACAACATTGGACACGACAACAACATTGGACACAACAACAACATTGGACACAACAACAACATTGGATTCAACAACAACATTGGACACAACAACAACATTGGATTCAACAGCAACATTGAATTCAACAACAACATTGGACACAACATCAACATTGGACACAACAACAATATTGGATTCAACAACAACAGTAGACACAACAACAACATTGGATACAAAAGTATTTCTGCGTAGTTCTTTCAGTTATCATATAGTGGCCTTAAGAATCTCTCAGCTTCTCTGATCACACAAATCCCTATATATATAAAAGTCAGTGTATTCAACAACATGTATGTATGTATGTATGTGGGTATCTATGTCGGCTATACACGTCCATAATACGTAACTAATATGACTGAAATTTTAACAGTATATAGAGCAGAATCTGGAAAAACTTATAGTGAAAATTTCAGGTCTCTATCCCGAATATTCTTCGAGTTATTTGCAAATTGCGTTGCAAATTTGCCTTTTCGCTCGCAAGCAGATCCTCTAGCGGTGAAGATGGGAGGTAATATCAGCTGACCTAATGTACATGTAAAACGTGTTTTGACAGGACATAGAGAAAAATCTGGAAAAGAAATATATCGGATTTTTAGCCAATAAAAAATAAAATTGACACGTTCTGGGCAAAAATAGTTGTTCTTTTAGTCAGAAAATGATGACAATATTGCTGTATCATGTTTGATTATCAGATGCAAAATTATATCGGGAAAAATTCCAAAAAGCTGAGACCACAGGTGAAGCCAGTTCATTTTTAGTGTGCAGGAACAAAATTCTAACATAAAAACATTCATTCGAGCAGAAGACACAAAGCCAGATCATCTCTTTATAAAAATATCGCTTCTCTGACACAAAGTTTGGAGCGGGACGTTTTACAAGAGTGACATCCACGGCGCCAATTTAAAATTGTAAATAATAGTATTTGAATAAAAACATTTAATCGGGTAAAATCTGGGCGTTGCCCGGGTCATTCGGCTAGTATTTAATAATTTTTGACCGGCGACAGGTAATTGGGGATGGGATTATTTAAGTAGAAATGGGTTTTATTTGCAAGACTAGCGGATTGCTGGTCTACGGAAGTATTTAGAAACACAGCCACAGTCCTATAAGTCTTATTACAGTGTTTTAGCGTAATTTTTAATATCATTGCATTAGTATCATTTGAATTAATTATATTTCAGAATTGGGTGCGTTCAATAAAGGGAAATGTTGACACATAAAGACGGGGATGTTTTGGAATCGCCTCGAGGTAAATGGACAAAATCTTTACATATCAAAACTGTTGGTGTATTAATGATGATTGAAGATAAAACCGACCAAAATCTAAAATAAAACATGACAATTAATATAATAATGATAATAACGGATTTAGATGTGAATTGGAGGATATTGTTCTAGATGGCGTCTAGTCTTAGCGTCATTTTGACAGGAGACCTTCATTGTTATAGGAACGGGTTTGTTCAATGAGGAGGAAATAAGGAAAATTCTGGTGAATTGACCGCTACCTATAGTTTATCATTGTCTTCGGAAGATCTGGGTGAAACTTTACATTTGAAAACTCTGCTAGCAAATTATATATTTTCAATGCTCTATTAATTTACTTTTAGTTTATTAATTTTTATTTATCTTAAATATTTATGTCCAGTATAGAGAGATTGAAGCTTCTTTATTACAATGTTCATGTTACATTATATAAGGTTAAATACAGGATAAATATTAATCCTGTGGAAAGAAATTGTCTTAAGATACATTAGCGCGCCATCTGTTATCAAAATTCGAAACTATTATAGACACGTATGATTCTTTCTAAAAATAAACAATTTCTACTGTCCTTACTGCAATGGTAAAAAATAATGGCAGGCCTGGCTCATCAGTGGCGAACTCTCTGGCGAAACCGCTGGGAGGGTTCGCCACTGATGAGCCAGGCCTGCCATTATTTTTTACCATTGCAGTAAGGACATTAGAAATTGTTTATTTTTAGAAAGAATCATACGTGTCTATAATAGTTTCGAATTTTGATAAAAGAAATTGTTGAAGGTATGACAACTGGTAATATTGGTTTAAATTTATTGTCTTGTGAATGATGAAGGAAACTTGGGTTTAAGTTTAAATGGATTTAAGAAATATAGAAGAAGCTCCCCGTGCTCCCAGGATAGCAGACGACTACACCGCAATTAGCCGGGGAGACAACATTCTCCGCTCGCCCCGGACGTGTCCTGACTTGCCACCAAACTGACTGTGTCCTCAACATTTCTCAACCCACAGTCTGTGTGAGAAAGTCATTAAACATTTATATTTACTGGTTAAAAATAAAAAATACATATCCTGACCAGGAGCACATGTGCTTTTCAGAAGGCAGAGCGCCATCTGGTGGAACAGAAATCAACTAAACATTGATTCAGCCTGTTCCCTGATATTTAGCCAACCCAATTTCTTGATAAATCAAGAAAAGCCATCCACGAACGCGTTTCGCGCTGTTGGCGCTCGTCAGCGTGGAGTAGGCTGAACACAGCCACACCAACCACTTTTATTTGTTTCCTTCTCGACTTTTCAGCAACTCCCTGTCTACTCTCCACAGACAGAAAATAAAACAATAGTTCAAGAAAAAGGCATCTCCTTATCGTGCAACTGAAAGTTGCTGATGGCTTGCGCCATCTATCGGAATAAATATCAACTATTCTCGTTGATTTTTAATTATTCCAGAATTGGCCAAATTTTCTTAATTTATGCACCTTATCCGAGTACAATGTTACATTTGTACTATTTTTTCAAAACAATAGTTGTTTATAAAACTTACTTCAATTAATGTGATACATCCGTTGAAGGGCTGAGAAGTCCAACATCTATAGAAAATAAAAGGTGGTACAAGAAACTTAGCCTTGGAAGCACTATTTATTTTATTGAATATATTGTTTACGTAATTCTGTCATTTTAAACAAATTTAAAAGATCGTCAGGAAATTTACTTATTGCTATTGTTTGCGGAAGAGCATTGCTCAATACAAATATTTATATGTAATTCTAATGTCCTAAAAGCTTATGTCCATAGTTTACTTAAATACCATTTCTAAGATTCCACCCTTCAGTGTAACATATTGTTACGACTCTTCTCAGCCGTCGATGTTTGCGTGCAAGGTTTCTGAGAAGACAATGTGGGTTCGTTTTGGATACAGCTTAGTACTATAGATTTATTACCAGATCTTTAAAAAGTATATTAATAACTATACATAGGAGATTGACTTGCCTTCATTGCCGCCCCAGGTAGGTTCCACCTCGTCCTTCTTTGCTCCGTCCTCCACTCGTTAATCCACACAGTCTCGGAGCCCACTTCCTCGTAGCCAACTTGCCGCGTCTGTTGTCACCGCCGTTCTCCTTGCTGCAGGTCCCGTTGTCACCAGACAGACTTCTTTCCCCAGACTGCCATGTCTTCTCGGCACAAAAATCCCCGGCAGGCCGGCCGGCTTCCTTCACGACGACACCAGCTGGACTCCCTGTCTGCCGCCCCCTCCTCTGGAATTTTGTCAATCAACACTTCCTCGAAGGGGCCCCTGCATACCTTCCTCTCTTGGCTTGCCCACTTCTTCTCCATTTTCCTTGCTTCACCGTTTCACTGCCCCCCTCTCAATCCTTTTCGTCCCGAAAAGGGTTGATTTAACCAGAGGCGCTGATCGGCGGCCCTTTGATCTCCCTGACGTCTCTGTCCACATGAGGGTCCCGGAAGTGTAACGGCAGGGTTAACACCAACCCTTGTTTGCAGAACCACATCTCAACTCGGGCTTTCTTTCCACTCTCAACCAGTGCCGACGCCATTGATTGGTCTCGCTGTCTAGCACAGGGCGGTGGTTCTCCACACGATGGAGACCATATTTCACTGCCTACGATGCTTTCATCTGATATTTTGAATTATCCTTGTGAACACTCTGTAGCCGCAATGTACAAAGGGTTGTGATCGTTTGTATTGCGCTTTCGCCGCTTCCTTCCACGACGGGGCTGTAGATCGCCGATCTTTACAGTGGTTTCGTCCACCTGATCCACGCTGTCCATATCGTGGCCTCTCTTTTCTTCTTTAGGTTTCCCATTCTCTTGCTCTAGAGGCTCTCTCTTTCCAAACCCTTCAAACCTGGGCTTCTTAGTGCCGACCCCGCACAGGGCTGTGAATTTCTTAAATCTTCTGGAGGTGTCGGATCCCGTGGCAGTCTCAAGGTCGGTAGAACTTTTCCTAGGCGGTGGCTGCTTGATCTGCACCTTGTCGGGCGAAGGAACGAAGATGAATGGTACACATTCTTGGCACATCTTTTCAGATTGCATTGCAGACGACGGCGCTGACACATTGCGCGCGACTTCCGCGTCACAGACATTGTCGTCGGACTTCCACAGAGCGTCCAATGCTCTATCCCGTTCAGTCGGGTTGCCGGCTCCAACTTCGGGGTGCTTCGACCATCTAGCCTTGTCGCACTTCCACGGAGCACCCAGCTCCGTCCCGTCCAGTTGGATCGCCGCTGTAGTCCCTGACAGTCTGGCACTGTCGCTGAAGTCAGCCACGCCGTCACATTGCAGCTCGCCAAGATCGTTTTTGTTTCCGTGGAGTATTTTAGAAATAATCCCAGGGGTGGAATTTTCGCTCTGTATATCACCTTGAGGGCATTCTTCTTCCGTCCGCTTGATTTTATACAAAACACTCGTGCCACAGCCGTTGTCGGAGGCGATCAGCTCACCCTCCTCCGCTACATAACCAGTCTGGATCATTTCCTGCTGTCGACACTCTTCGGACTTCTGGATCACGGGAGAATCTTCTAGCGAGATTCTGACAGTTCACTTACAACGTCTCCTGACGTGATGATCTTTGTTGTGATGGTCTTGTCGGGATCTTCATCACCTGGGATCGTCTTTTGTCCCCTCAGACATTGAATATGTGGGCTATTGGTTGCTGTGATTGTTTTTGAAAAGCCATCCGGATTTTCTGGCGGTAGTACATTGAACTTAACTTCGCAAGACATGGGTGTGGCAGAACGTTTGACATTCCGAATATGCTCGAGTCGGCTCAATCGAGATTCCAAGTTTTCTCCGAGCTCATCTACTTTCTGGCTTATCAGACTGAGCAATTTAGTGAATTTTTCAATTTCGAGGTCGGTTAGTTTTTCCATTTTTCTTTTTAAATAAGCGCAAAATAAAATCTTCAATTAAAATTAACTAAGCTGTACCCCACTTCTGACACCAAATGTTACGACTCTTCTCAGCCGTCGATGTTTGCGTGCATGGTTTCTGAAAAGACAATGTGGGTTCGTTTTGGATACAGCTTAGTACTATAAATTTATTACCAGAGCTTCAAAAGGGATATTAATAACTATACATAAGAGATTGACTTGCCTTCATTGCCGCCCCAGGTAGATTCCTCCTCGTCCTTCTTTGCTCCGTCCTCCACTCGTTAATCCACACAGTCTCGGAGCCCACTTCCTCGTAGCCAACTTGCCGCGTCTGTTGTCACCGCCGTTCTCCTTGCTGCAGGTCCCGTTGTCACCAGACAGACTTCTTTCCCCAGACTGCCATGTCTTCTCGGCACACAAATCCCCGGCAGGCCGGCCGGCTTCCTTCACGACGACACCAGCTGGACTCCCTGTCTGCCGCCCCCTCCTCTGGAATTTTGTCAATCAACACTTACTCGAAGGGCCCCTGCATACCTTCTTCTCTTGGCTTGCCCACTTCTTCTCCATTTTACTTGCTTCACCGTTTCAATATAAAAGCAGAATGATCCAATACAGTATTAGAGCTCTAAGAAATGGTCTGGCCTGCATCTGTTTGGTTCACGATGTCGAATTTCAAAAAAAGGTTTTAAAAATCAGTTTTTTTTTTAATTTTCAAAATATATTATTCAAGTATGAAAAGCTGTTATTAAATATTTTAGAGTTTTTATTGACGTGTGAAATGCTGTTATTAAAATGTAAATTTTATTAAAAGGTAAAATGTGAAATTATAACTTTTTATTATTGTTATTATTAATATAAATTTAAATGTTGCTATAAAGTGCAAAATAAATTGTTATTAAAGTATACAGTAAGAATACTGTAAATATATACTGTAAATATCGTAATAATCAGAAGGAGAAATTTTAAATTTTGTTTTCTTGTAAAATTAAACTATTGAAGATGTGCAGTCGTGATAATAGAAAATAATTATTTTCATTTACTTGTGAATGAAATTACACAGTAAATATTTTCACAGTTATATAGAATTTACAAAATTAATTCTATATTTGCGAATTCAAAAATAGGCAAGGTAAATATACATATTTACAACAATATTTTTAAAAGTGGCATATTCTAAAACTATGTATGTGTGGTCAAAAATGTAGCATATTCAATCAATGAAAATAAAAAAATATATATTTTTTAAATTATAAAATATTTAAATATTTTTAGATTTTATTATATATATATATATAATATTATTCGATTTGGGGTGATTGGTTGTTTGGATTGGACCCTTTTTGGTTTGTTGATTGTTGTAAGGCCCTGTTAACTTACTATATGGCGCAGTCGTCTGGTCGAAGGGGTAGGTTTGTCACAGGGGAAATAACGAGAAGGAACACTGGATGGGATTGAAAGAGGACCTAGCGATTAAGGGAGAGAAGGTTTTGAGAGACTAATGGGGCACTTTGACTATGATATGCTCGGAGAGATTGAAGATTTTACCTGGGTGAGAAGGGGTTAAGTACGTCCTGCTTATTGTGATGTCGAGCTCCCAACTGACTAACTTGAGTCCGAGATTTACCTCGTTAACTCTCTATTGCTCTCATTGGTTGAAATCGTCTACGTGGCGACTGTGGATTGGATGTTAGCTATTCATACTCAACTCTGATTGGATATTGGTGCCTTCATTGTCTTTGTCATGATTGCCATCCTCCAGGAAGAAGAAGGTCCTTGAACCTTGTTTTATGGTTCCTGGGTAATAACCTTTACTTCCTGGATAATGAAATCCTGGTGGTTGTTCTCTCCAGTTCGCTAGGCCTAACCTTTATCAAAACCTTTTGGATCATACATTGCATATATTGTGGTGGGGTTACATCTTGGTATATACAAATTATGACATATATTATATATATTTTAGATTATATATATTATATATTTAAATTAATATAATTTGAAAATTGAACTTTTGGTTAAATAATTCTTTTATCTGATAAAACTTCATGGGAAATTTTACCTTAAAGGCTGAAAGTGCCTTGAAAGTTTAAAGGATAAATCTCAAGCTCAATAATTTAAGGATAAAGTTACAAAGTTGAGCAATAAAAATTGAAGAAAAATAATGGCCGCCGTCGACAACTTGAGTGAAATAATTTACGCCTTTTCCAAATTAAGAAAATAAATTATCACAGAACATTTGATTAATCGTCTGGAAATTTAATGCATAAATCTACTGTTGGACAGCTTTATCACACAATATTAGGTCGCCATTTGTAAGAAAGCAAATTTTTCATTTTTTTTAAACATAAGGAATAATTTTTTTAAAAATATATTAAATATATTGAAAGGAAAATAAAATTAATATATAAATTTATAGTATTTATTTAAATATGGAGGGTTTATAGAAAAAAATGTAGCCGCTTTCACTATGGCAATTATCCAAGTCCATAGAATATTTAAGTATGTTTTTTGGCAGAAATGGCTGCCAAGGTAGTTGATGAGTAATTCCATTATCCTAACTGCCCCTGATGGCCGTGTGTAATGTATCCTTCATCTATACAATATAGCTCTATACCGTATTATGAGATAGTTTTATATAGGCTCAAGTTTATTATATTTCTTTCTATTAGGAACAAATTTAGCCTTTATATTTACAATAATAATTTTTACACTATTCAGTAATTAGGAGTACAAATAAGTTTTGAGGGATTTTTTTATAAATTCGAAGCTTCATTCAGAGAAATCAGTACAATATATTTCATTCAAAGTATTGTCCATCTTCAGCTACGACTTTTTCTCATCTTTCAGGCAGCATACGGATTCCGTGTCGAAAAAATTCCTCGTCTTTTGAGGCGATCCAAACATTGACCCAATTTTTCGACTCTTCGTAAGAAGTGAAGTGCTGCTCGGCCAGGCCATGTGTCATCGAACGGAACATGTGGTAGTCTGAAGGAGCAATGTCTGGTGAATACAGCGGGTGGGGTAGGAGATCCCATTGAAGCGCCTCCAAAGTCTCCTTGACAACTTTTGCAACATGTGGCCGAACGTTGTCGTGCTGATAGATCACCTTGTCATGTCTTTTGGCATATAGTGGGCGTTTAATCTTCAATGCTCGGCTTAATCGCATCAATTGTTGTTGGTAACGTTCTCCAGTGATGGTTTCGTTAGGCTGAAGTAGCTCATAGTAGATCACTCCGAGCTGATCCCACCAGATGCACAGCATTAGCTTCTTGCCATGAATATTCGGTTTGGCCGTTGAAGTTGATGCATGACCGGGCTTAACCCACGATTTTCTGCGCTTTGGGTTGTCGTAGTGAATCCACTTTTCGTCCCACGTCACGATTCGATGCAAAAAAACCCTTCCGATTTTGTCTTTTGAGCAGTAGTTCGCACGTGCAAATACGGCGCTCGATGTTTCCTGGCTTGAGTTCATATGGAACCCAATTTCCTTGTTTTTGCACCATACCCATGACCTTGAGACGGTTCGAAATCGCTTGTTGAGTCACTCCCAAGGTTTCAGCGAGCTCCCCTTGAGTTTGACTTGAATCTTCGTCCAATAAAGCCTCCAACTCAGCGTTTTCGAACTTTATTGGCCTCCCTCCGCGTTCTTTGTCTCTGGTGTCAAAATCGCCACTTTTGAAACGCTGAAACCAGTCCTCACATGATTTTATTGATAGAGCATGTTTACCATATGCCTCACACAGCAATCGATGTCCATCAGTTGCACTTTTCTTCAAATTAAAACAAAAAAGCAGCGCTTCCCGCAAATTGTGTTTTGTTGGCAAAAAGGTTGACATGGTTAGAGCACAAAAAAAAAGTTCCTTACACTTGAGTGAAAAGACTTCTTCTGATTTATTTGGGGAAATGATGAAGCCTTAACATGAAACCTTACAAGGTCCGATGCTATTTATATAATATTTGTTGTGGCTTCTTTTGCAAATCCCTCAAAACTTATTTGTACTCCCAATAATATTGGTAATAATAATAATTTTGTTGTATTTATATTTCAAAATTCGAAACTATTTTAAAGGTGTAAGATTCTTTTTGAAATTAAACAATTTCTACTGCCCTTAATTAATTTTAAAAAGAATCTTACGCCTTTAAAATAGTTTCGAATTTTGATAACAGATGGCGCTCTAGTGCATCATATATATTTCAAGTTTAAATAATTAATTGTTTCCCCCACAGAGTATATATGTGTGTAAGATCACAAGTAAATAGGTGCTAACCGTAAGAAGTAAAGTAGTTTCCCTTTGTTTACGATGTTATAAGTTTTATTTTGTTTTCTCTTGTAAATCAATAAAGATAATGTTTGATCAATCTACTTGTAATCAGTACCTATAAAAAGTCTAAGCAAAGTCAACAAATATTTACTTTTTCTCTCAATTGATATCAGTAATATTTTATTGTGAAATGTGATTTAACAAGCAGGGAGAACGTCAACCAATTTTAAAAGATGGGAGTCAGGGACAAAATATATATTTAAACCTTCATATAGGATGGCTATGCACTTCTCAACAATTCCAGTTTTTAATTTTCTCTGGAAAACTTTAAAACGAGATCTTGGTTTCGAAAAGGTTATATGACATGATGATATTTCAGTTTAAAAAGAAACAGCAAATTTGAATTAATAATTAAAATTATTTCTACATCCCTTATCATGCCATGATTAAAACTTGATAGAGGAAGGGCATGGCTAATCATTGATGAACCTTCCCAGCGGTTTCGCCATTTTAATCTCCAGACCGCTTCATCATTGTATTGGACGGTTCCAAAATCACTTTATTAGGTACCGCTCAACAAGAGCAACCTAGTTTATGATAATTGCAACAATTAAATAATATAAGAATTCACATATTAAACAAAGTGTCCAATACGGGATTCAATCCCGGTTAATGGCTGTCGGGAATCGAGACCCACTCGTCCACCGACGTCTTTATTTATGTGGTTTATGTCGTTCTGTCTTTTAAAACAAATTTAAAATATTGTCAGGAAATTTACTTATTGCTATTGTTTGCGAAAGGCAAGTTAAATATACATATTTACAACAATGATTGGACCTAGTTCTTATATACCTGCACTTGCTATTGATTACAGTAAATTGGTAAAACAACACTTGAAGTTACACCGCATGAGTTTCTTTTCAATGAAAAATCAAAATTTTTTTCAAGGTGAAATATTGACTATTTCTAACCTTTTTGGATGAGGTATGAAAGGGTGAATTATGAAGAGTAATGATGAACGGAAAAATAAAAGTGTCCAGGGATGGGAATCGAACCCACAATGTTCCGCTTACCGGGCAGATGCCATGTCCACTAGGCTACCCTGGACGAATTTTCCGTTCATAAATAATACATAAAGTAACTTATAATACAATATAATACACTCAATATTTTAACTTGAAATAAATTTTGATTTTTCATTGAAAGGAAACTCATGCGGTGTAACTTCAAGTGTTGTTTTACAATCACAAGCCGCAGTGTATTATACAGTAAATTGGTGTTAGGAACAAACCACGGACATATGCTTCTAGGACTGCAGCAATGAATATATAAATTAAAGATAGAATGCACCGAGCAATGATCTTTGCAAAATCACAAAAAGGCTTGTTAGGCAACATTTAAAATATCATCAATAAAATTAATTATATTTTAAATAGCGAATGTGTACCCGGCGTCGCCCGGGTTTTATCCGAGTGAAAGTTTGCCTAACGAATATTATTGATAATAATATTCCGGAACACACAGAATATTATGATAATAATGATAATAATATTCGTTACATTATCTATATTAATAAAATGGAAATTTCATAAGTGGACATCACTAAAAACTTTCGTTACAATGCATCAATTTCAACCAAATTTTCAACATTTATGTAAAACGAGATGGAGCAGGTTTTGCTTAACATCAAAATATATTTCCTAACATTAACATGCGTAACTTCGCTGTTATCGATTAAATAAAAAAAAAAATCAACAGAGTTAATTTTATCTATATCTATATATATAAAATTGAATGTCTGTCTGTCTGTTTGTTTGTACTCTATAGATTCAAAAACCATACATCCAATCGCCGTGAAATTTTGGGATATTATTAGGTATATCACCGGGAAGGTTTTAGAAAAATAATTTCATGAATATCTTGAATATCCTTAGAGTTATTTGCAGATTTGTAGATTTAACTCGCAAGCAGCGCCCCCATTGTGACGATGTTAACAAGTTTTCTTATCACTAAGTTTGTTATCTTAAATATTATTTATCAAAAGTAAGATTATCTCAGGATGACACGGCAATGTGACACGGGAAAAAATGTTCACTAGATAAAACTATGATTTTCTATATGATATAAAAAGCCAACAATGAAGAGTGAATGTAATATAAAAAGCCAACAATGAAGAATGAATGTAAGATAAAAAGCCAACAATGAAGAGTGAATGTAAGATAAAAAGCCAACAATGAAGAATGAATGTAAGATAAAAAGCCAACAATAAAGAGTGAATGTAAGATAAAAAGCCAACAATGAATAGTAAATGTAATATAAAAAGCCAACAATGAAGAATGAATGTAAGATAAAAAGCCAACAATGAAGAGTAAATATAATATAAAAAGCCAACAATGAAGAATGAATGTAAGATAAAAAGCCAACAATGAAGAGTAAATATAATATAAAAAGCCAACAATGAAGAGTGAATGTAAGATAAAAAGCCAACAATGAAGAGTGAATGTAATATAAAAAGCCAACAATGAAGAATGAATGTAAGATAAAAAGCCAACAATGAAGAGTAAATCTCTATCTATCTATATATATAAAATTGAAATAATATTATCATGCATATAGAAAAAAATGATTATATGCCTCTTCTTTATGCCGGACCAAACTACTCATTTCATCGACATTTTTGAAAGTAAAACAGTGTAAACGGTATTAAATATGTATAATGGAACAATGGCTTAAAATATAATAGAAAGTGAGCTGAATGAAGACAAAAAAAAATGTTAAGAATTCCCTATGAATTGAAATGAAGTGATTTTGGATATAAAATATAAAAAAAAAACTCGATTGATACACATTTAAAATGGTTAAAATGGCATTTATTAAGCCAAACAGTGTGAAAAAGTAGATACAGTAGAGCTTCCATTGAGAGGATGCCTAAAATCGTAGCTTAAACCGTCTCTCCGAGAGGCAGTCTCTTATTAAAGGTCTATTAGAGATTCTTTAATATCAATTAGAACCTCCAATGAGAGACCACCTACAGGAGAAACAAGTTGAGTCATGTTTTTAGGTGGTCTTTCTTAAGAGACTCTATTTACATATATTAAAATCAACATTTTCTTACTGTTACGTTTAATTACTGCTAATCTATATATATAAAATTGAATGTCTGTCTGTCTGTACTCTATAGATTCAAAAACCATACATCCAATCGCCGTGAAATTTTGGAATATTATTAGGTATATCACCGGGAAGGTTTTTGAAAAATAATTTCATGAATATATATATATATAAAAATGAATGTATGTGTGTGTGTCTGTTTGTTTGTTTGTCCTTTATGCCTGACCAAACCACTCATTGGATCGCCATGACACTTTGGGAAGTTATTTAGTATAGTACTGGGAAGGTTTCTAGCAAATAAAATTTTTGAAATAACTTTTCGCCTAGAAATAATCAAGATAAATATTCTAATTTATCTGTTATAATTCAACAATCTGCTCTAAATATTATCATGATGATACGATGATTTTGTAATGTATAAAATTAGGAAAGACAAAATTCAGGATGACACGACAATTTATTTGAGACAAGAATAATGATACAATTCCAAGGCAAGATACTATTCCTTTAACTTCCAATTACCGAGGGAACCAATTAATAATGATTTTATTCAACTTATCGAGTATTTTTCAAGGGACCGGGAAAAAATCTTCACTTTATCGAGAGATTCGTTATACAAACCTTTACTAGGGTAAAACCCGGGCGAAGCCAGGTACGTCCATACAAGAATAATGATACAATTCCAAGGCAAGATACTATTCCTTTAACTTCCAATTACCGAGGGAACCAATTAATATTGATTTTATTCAACTTATCGAGTATTTTTCAAGGGACCGGGAAAAAATGTTCACTTTATCGAGAGATTCGTTAGACAAACCTTTACTCGGGTAAAACCCGGGCGAAGCCGGGCGGGTCCGCTAGTATATATATAAAATTGAATGTCTGTTTGTTTGTACTCTATAGATTCAAAAACCATACATCCAATCACCGTGAAATTTTGGGATATTATTAGGTATATCACCGGGAAGGTTTTTGAAAAATAATTTCATAAATATCTTGAATATCCTTAGAGTTACTTGCAGATTTGTAGATTTAACTCGCAAGCAGCGCCCCCATTGTGACGATGTTAACAAGTTTTCTTATCACTAAGTTTGTTATCTCAAATATTATTTATCAAAAGTAAGATTATCTCAGGATGACACGGCAATGTGACACGGGAAAAAATGTTCACTAGATAAAACTATGATTTTCTATATGATATAAAAAGCCAACAATGAAGAGTGAATGTAAGATAAAAAGCCAACAATGAATAGTAAATGTAATATAAAAAGCCAACAATGAAGAATGAATGTAAGATAAAAAGCCAACAATGAAGAGTAAATATAATATAAAAAGCCAACAATGAAGAATGAATGTAAGATAAAAAGCCAACAATGAAGAGTAAATGTAATATAAAAAGCCAACAGAGTGAATGTAAGATAAAAAGCCAACAATGAAGAGTGAATGTAATATAAAAAGCCAACAATGAAGAATGAATGTAAGATAAAAAGCCAACAATGAAGAGTGAATGTAATATAAAAAGCCAACAATGAAGAATGAATGTAAGATAAAAAGCCAACAATGAAGAGTGAATGTAAGATAAAAAGCCAACAATGAAGAGTGAATGTAATATAAAAAGCCAACAATGAAGAGTGAATGTAATATAAAAAGCCAACAATGAAGAATGAATTTAAGATAAAAAGCCAACAATGAAGAGTGAATGTAAGATAAAAAGCCAACAATGAATAGTAAATGTAATATAAAAAGCCAACAATGAAGAATGAATGTAAGATAAAAAGCCAAGAATGAAGAGTAAATATAATATAAAAAGCCAACAATGAAGAGTGAATGTAATATAAAAAGCCAACAATGAAGAGTAAATGTAATATAAAAAGCCAACAGAGTGAATGTAAGATAAAAAGCCAACAATGAAGAGTGAATGTAATATAAAAAGCCAACAATGAAGAATGAATGTAAGTTAAAAAGCCAACAATATATGAAGAGTAAATCTCTATCTCTATATATATATAAAAGTCAATTCCTGTCTGTCTGTCTGTTTCGCGATAAACTCAAAAACTACTGAACCAATTGTTTCCAAATTTTGCATGTCGCTTTTTATAAACCTGAGGAAAATATTTGGCTACATTTTGCTTATTATTTTTGGCTATTTCTTTTTTTAATTTGAAGAACTATTTTTTTACGCGGAGTAATCCGGAATGGAATGATAACCCAAATAAGGCCATTTTGTATACGCATCGGTGGCTCAGTGGTAGAATGCTCGCCTGCCACGCGGGCGGCCCGGGTTCGATTCCCGGCCGATGCATTTTTTTTTAACAATTTTTAAAACTCATTTATATTATATCTTCTATATATATAAAAATGAATGTTTGTATGTTTGTTTGTTTGTTTGTTGGTTTGTATCTCCGGTATACAAATTCGCAGTAGTTCACTAATTCAAACCAAAATTTCCATACATAGGTAAAAAATACGAGGAAAACGATAGGCTATTTTAAATTATATATAAATTAAATATTAAAACTATATATTCAAATTATTCTACTTAGCTCACGAACAGCGCCCTCTATCAAGGTTATAAATACGTTTAAAATCGAAATCTTCTCAAAATTTTATTAATAATAATAGTGTTCGCTTAATAATTAGAATACTTGATCTAAATCGAAATATTTATAGACGCTCGCTCGATTTGAAGATTTATATCGTAACTAATCTGACTGTAAAGTTTGGAGCGGGACGTTTCACAAGAGTGACATCCACGGCGCCAATTTATAATTGCAACGAATAGTGTTTGAATAAAACATTTAATCGGGTAAACCCGGGCGTTGCCCGGGTCATTCGTCTAGTATATATATAAAATCCAATTTCTGTCTGTCTGTCTGTTTCGCGATAAACTCAAAAACTACTGAACCAATTGGTACCAAATTTTGCATGTCGCTTTTTATAAACCTGAGGAAAATTTTCGGCTGCATTTTGATTAGTATTTTTGGCTATTTCTTTTTTTCATTTGAAGAATTTTTTTCACGCGGACTAATCCGGAATGAAATGAATACCTAAATATGGCCATCTTTTAAAGCATCGGTGGTTCAGTGGTAG
Source organism: Cordylochernes scorpioides (assembly GCA_030710605.1). Lineage (NCBI taxonomy): Eukaryota > Metazoa > Arthropoda > Arachnida > Pseudoscorpiones > Chernetidae > Cordylochernes > Cordylochernes scorpioides. The sequence continues at coordinate 122,478,157 of CP092865.1, read as the reverse complement.
AATGCTCGCCTGCCACGCGGGCGGCCCGGGTTCGATTCCCGGCCGATGCATTTTTTTTTTTTACAATTTTTAAAACTCATTTATATTATCTTATATATAAAAAATTGAATGTCTGTCTGTCTGTACTCTATAGATTCAAAAACCATACATCCAATCGCCGTGAAATTTTGGGATATTATTAGGTATTTCACCGGGGAGGTTTTTGAAAAATAATTTCATGAATATCTTGAATATCCTTAGAGTTATTTGCAGATTTGTAGATTTAACTCGCAAGCAGCGCCCCCATTGTGACGATGATTACAAGTTTTCTTATCACTAAGTTTGTTATCTTAAATATTATTTATCAAAAGTAAGATTATCTCAGGATGACACGGCAATTTATTTGCGACAAGAATAATGATACAATTCCAAGGCGAAGATACTATTCCTTTAACTTCCAATTACCGAGGGAACCAATTAATATTGATTTTATTGAACTTATCGAGTATTTCTCAAGGGACCGGGAAAAATGTTCACTAGATAAAACTATGATTTTCTAATGTAGAAAATTAGGAAAGACAAAATTCAGGATGACAAGGCACACAGGGACCGGAAAAAATGTTCACTTTATTGAGAGATTCAAATTTACGAGTTTCAAATTATCAAAATATATATTTTTTATTTTTTAATAAGTTTTTAAAGAATTGTTTTAACAAATGTTCGCTAGACAAACCTTTACTCGGGTAAAACCCCGGGCGAAGCCGAGTACGTTTTATAAGTTTAAAGAGAATTGTTTTAACAAATGTTCGTTAGACAAACATTCACTCGGGTAAAACCCGGGCGAAGCCGGGCACATCCGCTAGTATATTTATATAATATAGAAAATATATTTTTCGAGCAAACATATCCACTCTCTCTACTGAATAGAATTTTAATAAGATATATATAAACTAGACGAATGGCCCGGGCAACGCCCGGGGTTTACCCGAGTGCGAATATATTTTTAAAACATTGTCTTGGGTGGTCGCTATAGACAGGGTGGTCTGTATAGACAGGTGTATGTATCACACAGCCGATAACAGGGTTGTCTAGAATGGCCGCTATATACAGGGTGGTCTGTATAGACAGGTGTATGTATCACACAGCCGATAACAGGGTTGTCTTGGGTGGCCGCTATAGACAGGTGTATGTATCACACAGCTGATAACAGGGTTATCTAGAATGGTCGCTATAGACAGGGTGGTCTGTATAGACAGGTGGATGTATCACACAGCTGATAATAGGGTTGCCTAGAGTGGCCGCTATAGACAGGGTGGTCTGTATAGACAGGTGGATGTATCACACAGCTGATAACAGGGTTGTCTAGAATGGCCGCTATAGACAGGTGTATGTATCACACAGCTGTTAACAGGGTTGTCTAGAGGGGGGCGGGCAGGGAGGTCACGTGTTTGCTGTCGGCCAATGGGCGCGCATTCTATCCGTGAACTTCAGACAAACAGACAAACAGAATAAGGCAAATATATAAGTAGATGAAATTTTCTAGAGATATACTACATGATCTTAGCCGAAAGGCCGAGAAACGATATTTTATATTATCGAGTGAATGTTTCGCGGTAGAATTTTGTTCCTGCCTACTAAAAATTATTATCTGGCTCCGCCCGTGGACTGCTTTAGTGAATATTCCCCTAAAGAATTTTGTTTATGTCAATTAAGCATGATACAGCAATATTGTCATTATCATTTCTGACTAAAAAAATATTGTTGCTCAGTACTATAATTTTTCTTGGTTAAAGTGCGACAAAAAAACTATTCCAGATTTAACTCTGTCCTTTTCAAATTTCAGCGAGATTAGTTACATATTGAGGGCGTGCATAGCCGACAAGCATATATATATATATGTTCCCGGCTTCGCCTGATTTTTACCCGAGTAAAAGTGTGCCTAACAAACATTTGTTAAAACGATTCTAGCAAACATCCAATCCCTACTGAATCTATACTTGTCATACTCTCGATAATTTGAAATTTTTTCCGGTCCCTTGAAAAAATACTCGATAAGTTGAAAAAAAAAAACAGTATTAATTGGTCCACTCGGCAATTTGAAGTTGAAGGAATAGTATATTGCCACAAGCGAAGATTTGTAAATAACTGTATTTAGCGAATATACCCGGCTTCGCCCGGTTTTTATCCGAGTAAAAGTTTGCCTAACGAACATTTGTTAAAACCATTCTAGAAAACATCCAATCCACCTATATATTGATTTATAAACGTATATAAATATAATAATTGTTATACGCGTTTAAATATAATTTTGAAACACATAATTTTTTGAAAACATTTACAGTGTACTCCGCTTATAACGAAGTCGCATTATCCATGACAATCACTTTGTTATATCCGAAGTTTGTTATATCCGCAGTTGGAAAAAAAAAATGTTTTGTACCAATAATTTTATTTACTATTCAATTCAAAAGAGCAACACAAAGATCAATAACAACCTCATCAGGTGTTTTTGGAGAAGTAGTTTGTGATTTTCTTTTGACATTTAGAAGCCAGTAACAAGTGCTGAACACTCTTTTCGATGTTGTCCAAGTCTGACAGATGCCTATGAAGAGACTTGGACTCATCCTGACATTGAAGAAACAATCGCAGAGTTTGAATGCTCTCCAAGACCTCTTTTGGATGCGGAATGTGGACAATTGGGTCTACTTCTTCATCAACTTGGTCCGTTTCTTCTTCTTCTTTTGCTTGAAGAATGCTCTCGACAATTTCTACATCGGATAACATGGCATTTGTAACGACGTCATTGTCAGCGTCAGCATAAGAATCGAAATCCATCTCTAACGGTATTTTTAAAACTTCTTTCATGCGATCGAAGAGGCTTTGTTGCTCCCACATTTGTGTTGCAGGCTGTGGTGTATCCAATGGAGAACTGACATCGGACTTAATAATTCCACTATGATGCCAACAGTTGGAAATTGTCGCTGGAAGCACATCATTCCATGCTACAGATATAATATCCATTTATTAAACAATTTAATTTTGTTTAAATAATGTAAAAAAAATACTTATAATATGTTTGCATATTTTAAAATTGTATATTATTAACTTATTTGTTGTGTATCATTAAATTTGTGTCATTCACACGTTGTAATTTGATATATATTATGCATAATATATTAGTCAATTATAATGGTAAATGAGAAAACTTCGTTATAAACGGATAAAATAAAAATTTATACATGCAAATCACTTCGTTATAAGCGAAAATTCTTTATATCCGACTTCGCAATATCCAGAGTTCTTTTAATGGATTAAGCCCTTCTTTTCTTTCGTGCAGACAATTTCATTCGCTATATGCGGAATTTCGCTATAACCGACTTTGTTATAAGCGGAGTACACTGTATTATATTTTAAATAAGATATTGTCACTTATTAATATTATCAAATTCACAAAAGATATTGTCACTTTTGTGAATTTGATAATTATTTATTTTTTTCTCAATGAATTATATATATTAATTTAAAAATTGATTTTTGTTATCATCATCACATACAATCTAAATTTTTTATATAAACAAACGATAATAAACAACAGCAACAATGTAATTTGCATCTTCACTATTATAAAACAACAACAAATTAAATTAACAATGTAAAAATATATTTTAACATTACATTTTAACATTTAACACAAAACGTTACAATATTTTCTTTAAATATATATTAATATTGAAATTCCAAGTTTTTTTCACGTCATTGGAATATTATATTACTAAATTATCAAATTAAATTTATTATACTTGGAACACATTTTAAGCATTGTTACAATTTATAAATATAATTTCACCAGATGCCGCTAAAGGCGCTGCTTGCGAGTGAAAGTAGAAAATTTGCAAATAAAATTACAAAGAATATTTATTTCAAACCAAATTCAAACCAGAAACCTTCCCAGTTGTATAGTAAATAACTCCCTAAAGTTTCACGGCGATTGGATAATCTTACCTTTTAAAAACATTCATCATGTGAGCAAACTAACATTCATCGTGTAAACAAACCACGTGTTAATTATTAACCAATCAAATTCATTTATCGTCGCGACCAGTGCTGCGCCCAAACGGTAAAAGGCTGGAACTAACGCTTTTTTGTTTTATATTATTTTAAAAAAGCACATTAACCTTTTTAGTTTTTGAATAGCCTATATGTTAAACGGAATCTTCAGCTACCTACATGCGAAATTTCATAATGATTTATTCTGTAGATTTTGCGCAACGCGATAACAAACATCGATTTTGGATTTCATTTTTATAGATATAAGGAAAAAGGACAAGGAAGTAACTTTAAAATAAAATATGTTTAAAATTCATCGATAGATATCGCTATGTTAATGATGCTATTTTATATATATCCAACTATAGATCCAATATATTCACAGAAATATATTCACAGAAATATATTCACAGAAATATATTCACAGAAAATACATTCACAGAAATATATTCACAGAAATATATTCACAGAAAATATATTCACAGAAAATATATCCACAAAAATATATTTACAGAAATATATTCACTGAAAATATATTCACAGAAATATATTCACAGAAAATATATTCACAGAAATATATCCACAGAAATATATTCACAGAAATATATTCACAGAAAATATATTCACAGAAAATATATTCACAGAAATATATTCACAGAAAATATATTCACAGAAATATATTCACAGAAATATATTCACAGAAAATATATTCACAGAAAATATATTCACAGAAAATATATCCACAGAAATATATTCACAGAAATATATTCACAGAAAATATATTCACAGAAAATATATCCACAGAAATATATTCACAGAAATATATTCACAGAAAATATATTCACAGAAATATATTCACAGAAAATATATTCACAGAAATATATCCACAGAAATATATTCACAGAAATATATTCACAGAAAATATATTCACAGAAATATATTCACAGAAAATATATTCACAGAAATATATTCACAGAAAATATATCCACAGAAATATATTCACAGAAATATATTCACAGAAAATATATTCACAGAAATATATTCACAGAAAATATATTCACAGAAATATATCCACAGAAATATATTCACAGAAATATATTCACAGAAGTTCTAATTGCAGCTTTGTCAAACTCGAAATAAACTATTATTCTAACGACAATCTATTCAGACGAACCCCGGTGGAAACTCAATAAAAATCTACGAGATTCGATAATAACCAGTCTAGTTATATTCTTTATAAAAATCAGAATATTCTGCTGCTTTAAAAACAAAATATGCCGTTTTTTGTAAAGAAAATATCTCTAATCCAGACGCTCAAGAAGTTGAGATAAGGGCTTCACGTTTTAAACCAAATTTTATTTGTTGCCTGCAGCTTTTTCATCCCTTTTTATTTATTCAGGTGTGGCCAAATTGATGTTGGTAAAAATAGTTTTATTCATAGAGAGCTCTATTGATTTCCCCATACTCAAGATATTCCTAAACAGGAAAAATATGAATGCTTCTTTATTTTCTTCCTAAATGGCTTCTCCAGAGATGTTCTTGGAAGTTTATTCTTTTTTATGTTCGGGGGGGGGGGGGGGGGGGGGGGGGGGGGGGGGGAAGAGCCTATTAAATTTATTATTTCTATGAATATATCGTCTGCTGTCCATAAAATAAAAACATATTTCAAAAATGTTTTAAAGGGGGCTATATTTCTTCCAGAATAAATGATGGAACGAGTGAATAGAAATATTTATGTTTCTTAAATACTTGAAAAAGACAATTTATCTGTGAAAATAATGCGTTTTAAGTCTAGATTCTGAACTCAAAACGTTATGTTTTTGATCACTACGCCAGCGTCCATTCAGGCCGCTGTTCTCACTTAGCTCGTCCATCCTGGACTATTCACTTCCACAGCTGACTGTTCCTCCCAGACGTCCGTCCAACCTGCCCCATCGCTACTGCGTCCTCCTTATCATCTGAAAGATGTTTTGCCCCATCTAGCGGATGCCGTACTTGCAGTTCTGGTGTTCCACATTCCTTCGCCAAATCTTTGAAAAGCTTGAAATGTCTTCGAGGCTTCTATTCTCCGCAAGGGGATACGCGCGATCTCTTGATCGCTGCTCACAGGCCGACTGCAACGGCGATTGTCTGCAGCAGTGAGTCGACCCAAAGTTCTGTCCTCAGGGATAAATCCCAATAAACCCAGAAGATTTATATTTTCAATCTAAATGAACCATCTCCTCAGCGGCGAAGCACGCGATCTGCGTTTTCATCGCCAATCACGAAATACGTGGTGTCGCTGGAGACCCGCTGGTGATTCTCCACCAAACTCTGCAGCACTGGCGCCATGCACATTGTATATAGTTATATGCGTATTATTATTTTGAAATAACAATGCAGAATGTGTGTGTGCACATTTTCCTGTATTGATGCTTATAGAATTACGTCAATCTATATGTATGAATATGAAATGATTTTTTTCTGTGTGTTTCCTCCGTTTCAACAATACTTGACCTATCCGGACGAAATTTTAAACGGATGAAATTTGGGGGGTCGGTGGAAGGCTGGTTAAACCGTTTGGTTTTCGACCACTACGACCCGAGTTCGATTCCCACATTGGCCACTTTTTTCCGTTAAAAAAATGCTCCAATGGCTCCCGATTCTTGCAAAAGTCCAACCCCACCAGCGAGTGCAAGTAACCAAACGGGGCTCTGGCACATTTGTAAGTGCAAAGTCGAACTGCTTTTCACATGTGTAGACATGTGGTGTACTTACAGTAAAAGCAGTCGCTAACTACCCACCATGATTATCATGACCTGTACCACGTGTACTAGGGATAAGCAAAAAAAAAAAAAATTAAACCGACATATAGAGATAGGTCTGAACGGAGTCATAGTTTATAGCTCGATATATGCAAATTGTTGTGGGTCGGTGATGCAAAAGAACAACCAAATAAGTGATTTTATAAATACAGTATTATTATTAGATATAAGGATATATATGTTGACAAAAGAATAGCAACCGCACACAGAAGTAGAACAAAAGCAGGTTAAAAGTATATACAAGATGAAGACGGACGGTTGAGGGGGGGCCGTTCCCATTGGTTAGTTATCTTCATGCAGCGCTTCCAAGCGGCGTCCGCGTCCACGCTTCTCTCATCATTCCCCCACTGAAGGGCTGGACGGGAGAACAGTTCATGAAGTCACAGGCGTTCTTGTGAGCCACTTTGCTCAGGGTCTTGGTAAAGACGTCGGCCAGGTTCTCCTTTGTAGGGATGTAGACAATCTCGATCTCTCCGCTAATTATTCTTTCTCTGACGTGATGTCAATGTGTTTGGATCTGTTGTTCTCAACATTATTTTTGGAAAAGTCTATAGCGGATCTATTATCGCAATGAATTATCAAGGGAAAGGCAAAATTCGATAAGAACTTCAATTCTTTCAAGATGGTAGCGATCCAAACTGCTTCCTTAGTGGTCTGGGATAGCGCTAAATATTCTGCCTCCATTGCGGAAAGTGAGACACACTTCTGTTTGCTAGTCTTCCATATGACTAAGGAATGTCCTATAGTGATAGCGGTCCCACTATTGGACCGTCTGTCATCGATGTCGCTAGCCCAATCTGCATCACTGTATGCACAAACATCATTGGAATCAGTCCGGCGATAAACGAGAGATAGATTTATGCTGCCGTGTAAATATCTTAAGACGTGTTTGGCAGCTTGCCAATGTCGACGTCCAGGGTTGCTGGCGAATTGAGCTAATCTCGTAACAGAAAACATTAAGTCTGGCCTAGTACAATTCGCAAGATAAAGGAGCGACCCGATTAGTTCCCTATATGGAATAGCTTTCATCCTCTCTTTCTCTTCTTCATCTGTGGGGCAATCTCCTTTTGAGATTGGAAAACTAATGTCTAACGGTGTGGATACCGGTCGACATTCAATCATGTTGAATTTTTGTAAGATTGATTTAACATAAGTACTTTGAGATAGTACTACAGTCTCCTCATCTGGATAGTCAATCTGAACTCCCAAAAAATTCCTGATCGCTCCCAAATTTTTAACTCGGAACCTTTCATTAATTTTCTGTTCTATATTCCGCAAAATCTCTTCACTCTCGCCAAATAAAGCCAAGTCATCTACATATACGGCACTAATTGGCTTATCTAGATAAGTATAAATACAATTACAGGATTCTAGTCGTGTAAATCCCATTTCTTGTAAAGCATGGTCGAGTGTTTAATTCTAATTCCGCCCTGATTGTCGCAAGCCGTAAATAGGTCGAAGCAGTTTGTAAACCTCGTTATCTTTCCTCTCGACCCCTTCTGGCAAAAGCATGTATATTTCTTCTTCTAAGTCGCCATATATATAAGCGTTATCTACGTCGAGATGTCTATTGTACCATTTCATGTTCAAACTTAACGTTATCAAAACTCTGATTACAGCTAAGTTAATAACAGGTGCATAAGTTTCCTGAAAATCGATTCCTTGTTTCTGTGAGAAACCTCTAGCTACTAAACGTGCTTTGAAACGCTCTACATTTCCGCTCTCATTTGTCTTCACCTTATACACCCATCTGCTGCTAATTGGTTTCTTTCCCGGCGGTAATGTTGATAACTCCCAAGTGCCCCGTTCCTGAAGCACTCTAAGCTCATCTTCCATTGCTTTTCTCCAATACACGGCTTCGGGAGATTGGACTGCCTCTTCAAAACTTTGCGGCTCGGTAACATCTAAAAAATTTACTCTACTCTTGGTTTACCTTTTCTCCCATATGGATTTCGAACAATGTTTTTGGAGGTGGAGGGTTGTGGCAGAGCGTCCTCTACCCCCACTGAATCCAAATTACTCGGTAATTCATTCTCTAGGTCGTTATCATAATTAGTATCAGGTTCTAGCCAAACGTGGTTGTACCTTTCCGGTTCTGTCTCTTCGACTATTTTGGTCCACTCTAGTCCAACTTTAGACTCATCGAATCTAACATGTTTTGTTTCAATCACCTTTTGTGATTCTGGGCACCAGAGACGATATCCACGTGTTTGAGTGGAGTATCCTACCAGAATACATCTACATGTTCGATGGTCTAATTTTCGCCTTCTTTCTCTTGGTATATGGCTATATGCCAAACATCCAAATGCTTTTAGGTGTCTTACACTAGGATTTCTTTCTAACCAAAGTCCATCAGGTACTTTGTCTTTTAGAGCAGTATTATAACATTTGTTTTTAATGTAAGCAGCTATGTTTACCGCCTCTGCCCAAAATCTTTGGGGGAGATTAGCGCTATGTAAACAAGCGCGGGCCATATCTAAAAGTGTTCGATTTACACGTTCTGCCACACCGTTTATTTGCGGAGAATACACGTTTGTGCGTTCATGCTTTATCCCTAGTTTTTGTAATTTGTCTTGAAAATCTCTATTGCAAAACTCAAGTCCATTATCGATCGTACACTTTAATTTTATTACCAGTTTGTCTCTCTACAGTGGCTCTATAGATATCGAAATGTTTTAATACTTCATCTTTGTTTTTCAGAAAATACACAGTAATCCTTCTTGAGAAATCATCAACAAAAGATAGAAAGTATCTATTGCCTCCGGTTGATTTTACCGGTATTGGACCGCAAATATCTGTGTGGATAAGCTCCAAGGTCTGTTTTGATCTAATATTGCCTAGGTTTTTATGTGACGCTTTAGTGGATTTGGCGATACAACAATCGTCGCATAGGCCTTTGTCTCTAGAGGAAATTTCTAAGCCTATTACCAGCTCCTCCCGCGCCATCTTTTCAATGGCGTTACTGTCAATATGGCATAACCTTTGATGCCACGTTCTCAAGGAATTGTTCCGAAAATGGTCCCTTTCACTATTAAATGCTGTTTTACTGGAGTTTAAGGTCTTACCTTTCACAATGTAGAGGCCATTTACATTTGTCGCTTCCGCTATAATCCTGTTTTCTGGGTTGAAAACGCGAGCTACCATATTACGAAAGGTCACACTGTTGCCGTTTTCTTCTATCTTGGAGACTAACAGCATATTCCTTCGCACATTTGGGACGTATAACACATTGTTTAGCTTGATTTCGATGCTTTCATTATGGATAGACGTCTGGAGAAATATGTGTCCATATCCTTTGGCCTCAGTTGTCCCACTCGCAGTCATGATAGGATCAGATGACACCTCCCGAAGGTCAACGAACCAGTCTTTGTTTCTGCATACATGGTTGGTTGCTCCGCTGTCCAGCAGCCACGAATCCTCGTCGCTCGTTAGGTTGAGTGCAGCCAGGAAGTTATCTGATTTGTTTACCTTCCTCTGATAATGCTGATTATCGCGGTTCCTAGTAGTTGTTTGCCTCATTCCTCGGCAGTTGGTGGCGATGTGGCCGATCTTCCCGCATCGGTAGCATTTTCTTCGACTGTCGGTGCTGCTGTTATTTTGATGTTTGTTCACCTGTAGCACCTCCTTGGATGAATCCTCTTTTCTGGTTGTTCTTCTCTCGTTTTCCGTTAGCAGGACCTGCCTTACCTTGGATGACGTGAACTCATCATCCGTCATGTTTCCAAAGTTCATTATAATCCCATCATAGGAGTCTGGTAGTCCAGCTAGCATAGAGTATGCCAGATCTTCATCCTTTACTTCACATCCCGCTTCTCTGAGATGATCACTGCAGGTCTTCAATCTTGATAGGTAATTTATCATATTTTCTTCTTCGATGAACTTGACGTTCACAAATTGTTTCTTGAGTTGAGGAATTCGCGCCCTTGATTTCGGTTCAAATATTTGTTCCAGGGTCGTCCAGGCTTCACTTGCAGTCTTACAGTCGATAACGTGTATTTGTTGCTCTGTAGAAATTGATAGAGCAATCGTTGCCAGTGCCTTTTCTTGTTTAATTTTTGTCTTCTCATATTTTCTTTGATCCTCATCAGCGTCGATCGTTTCTGCGTTAATTACACATTCCCATAATCCTCTTTCGATCAGAAGCATCTTCATGTTAAATTTCCATGATCGATAATTGCTGCCGGTGAGCTTCTCGACGCTCAGGGCAAGCGCTTGGGAAGACGACGCCATCTTGGTTTCACTTACTTTTCGTTCTTTTTATGCAATAACCACGCTCTGCTACCATGTTGTGGGTCGGTGATGCAAAAGAACAGCCAAATAAGTGATTTTATAAATACAGTATTATTATTAGATATAAGGATTGTAGGCGCCATCCCGACCAGAGAGCCACAGATAAACAGATTATAAACGCACAGAATATAGAATCCGAGCTCCCCAGTAGAAGGAATACCCGGAAGACGACGGTACTCTCTGTTATATGTGTTGTTCACTATTATGATTTTGTTTTTAATAAACGCTACTAAATTATTTCATTGGATCCTCTCTTTCTTTTTCCCAGTAAGAAACGCCTACGGAAGCCAACAGAAATTCAGAAGTGGGATGGTCCTGAAGAAAATTGAAGATTCACTGGAATAATTTGGAAACGAGAAGGACGTGGCGCGGTGACCGATCAACGTAAGAGGAGTTGCATGGTATGTACGAAATTTAATTACCTATTCCTAAAAGTATTATCGCAAAGTATCGCGGTAAAAGTATTATTGCAAGTCATCTCGACAAAAGTATTATCGCAAAGTATCGCGGTAAAAGTATTATTGCAAGTCATCTCGATAAAAGTATTATCGCAAAGTATCGCGGTAAAAGTATTATTGCAAAATCATCTCGATAAAAAGTATTATCGCAAAGTATCGCGGTAAAAAGAAAAAAAAAAGTATTGTCTCAAAATTTCTAAAGAAAAGTTGATTTCGTTTAAAGAAATAATTGAAACAGTACGTATCTGGTTTAGTCAGTTTTATTTGTTTATTTTAAAATTTTTGCTTTGTTTATTTTTCCTTTTGAAAAACATGACTTATTTAGCGAAAGTAAGGAAATGCGATTTGAGCAAGTTGGCGTATGAACTCGGCGAGGTAGTACCGCCAGAGAGCAGGATCGTCGACTTAAAACACCTTATTTTGAATAGCCAATCTTACGAAGAAGAATTCGCAAAGCAACTGTTGGAGACTCTGATCGAGGATCGGGAACGAATCGAGGAGCGGGAACGAATCGAGGATCGGAAACGAATCGAGGATCGGGAACGAATCGAACGGGAACGAAAAGAACAAATGGTAATGGAATTCGAGCTTGAGAAGCTGCGCATCCAGACTACACGCGGAAACAACGATACGTCTCGAAGTACCAGCAATGACGCACATTACGAGATACGTAAACTGATGCCCAAGTACGAGTCGAAGGACAATGATTTGAGTTTTTACCTAATTCTTTTCGAAAGACAGGCAAAGCGACTAGGATTGGATGAAGACCAATGGGCGTTCAGCCTCCTAGGATTGCTACCTTACGAAATGACTCAATTAATCGCTCGGGAGACAGAAGAACAAAGCGGCGATTATAGGTTCGTGAAAAGGTTGCTCCTAAAACGGTACAAGTTGAGCCCCGAACAATTCAGACAAAAAATTCGAGAAGCACGAGAGATCTCAAAAGGGTTCCTGGAGAGACTTCGCTTTCGAATTGCGAGGATATTTCAACGAATGGATCGAAGGAATGAACGTGGAAAATTTCGACGCCCTAAAGGATTTGTCCGTCACTAACCAGCTAAAGAAAAAAGTTCCAAATGTGCTGCGTAATCATCTCATTGACGATTGGACCAAGTTAAACAACCCAGATGAGTTGGCGGATAAACTGGACGAGTACGAAAATGTTCGCACCGAGATGGGACCTCCGCATTGGAATGCGAAACACCTCATACCACCGTCGTTTCAGCAGAAATCTGCGAGATTCCCCAACCAAAGCGAAGTTAAAGAGACTAAACAAGGAACGAATGTTTCGGGTCAAGACGCTGCAAGGAACGAAATCAGTGAAACGTACCCTAACACCTTGAGGAGAATGGTCAACCGTACGATCAGAAACGACAAGGGAGAACCGAAGTGCTTCAACTGCAATCAGTTTGGACACATTGCCAGAGACTGCCCAGCACCCAGGACTACGTTGACATGCCGAGGATGCGGTCAAACGGGACACAAGGAAAGGAATTGCACAAGACCCAAAGAAGGACTAAAAGTAGCCAACCTGGAAGTCGAAGGACTGGAGACTGTCCCGCCAGATGTATATTTGAAGGATGTCAAGATCGACAACAAGGAAACCGTGAAGGCAATGATAGACACCGGGAGCAGCAGTTGTCTAATGAGAGAATCGGTCGCAAGGAGGATCAGCGTCGACATCGAACCAGACTCGACTAGTCTGTACGGCATCGGTAACCAGACTGCACCAGCTGCCAGGACCGTTGGGAAGACGACAGTCGACCTGGAGATTGATGGCATCGTCGGAAGGGAAATCACTGTATTCATTGTCAACGATGATGCCCAACCCTATGACCTATTAATTGGAAGAACATGGACAGATCTGCCCTACGTATCCTTCGCCAGAATTGGTAAAAACTTGCATATTGGCTATTCATCCGAATTTCCGTTTGCTAATCTGCAAGAAGAAATCAAGTCGCGTCGCATCGAACTGAGAGCAACCGAAACTGTTCAGTTGGAGAGCGACTCCATTAGCTTTACAAGTGCAATCACAGACGAGGTAAAGGACGGATATGTATTGTTCACAGGAGTAGATGACGCCTGTGTCGATTCCCTATTGGAAGTGGTCGATGGAAAGAAGACCGTACCCATCATCTCAGCTGGCAAGGGCAAGTTGAGAGTAAGGAAGAACCAATGTGTAGGGCGAGTTGAACTACTGAACCTTGATGATATTGTTGTTAACCTGGACATCGCAGAGGATTCGTTTCAGACTAAAAATGAAGAGAAGAGGGAAGGACAAGACCAAATGAAACGTAAGCGCCCCATACTGCCTGAGGACATCAACGTCAATCATTCTCTGACTTCGAAAGAGAGACAAGAAATCCTAGATGTAGTAAACGAGTATAGAGACTGTTTCGCTCTTGGCATGGAGGAATTAGGGTGCACCGATGTCACCAAGATGGACATTAAGGAGGTTGATGGAAGCAAGCCAGTCTGTCTGAGACCGTATAAGACGACTGCAAGTGAACACGAAGCAATCAGGGAGATTGTCAGAGAGTGGAAGGACAATGGAATAGTCACGGAAACTAGATCACCCTACGCTAGTCCCGTCCTACTTGTGAGGAAGAAAACTGGAGATCATCGTCTGGTGGTAGATTATAGGAGACTCAACATTCAAACAGTTAAGGACAAGTTCCCATTACCAAGGATAGACGACCTTCTGGAAGGCCTAAGGAATGCAAAATTCTTCACCACTCTGGATCTGGCGCATGGATATCTGCAGATACCACTGACCGATAAGGCAAAATTAAAGACAGCATTCATCACCCCAGATGATACAGGTCAATTCGAAAGGATGATTTTTGGACTCGCCAACGCACCAGCTGAATTCCAAAGACTGATGCACACTGTCCTAGGTCCGCTGCTGAACAAGAAGGCATTATGCTATCTCGACGACGTGATTATCCCGGCAAAGGATTGGCGGGAGATGATCGAAAGGTTGAGGGAAGTCCTCGAAAGAATAAGATCAGCGAAGTTGACACTGAAACCCTCCAAATGTGAGTTCGGAAGGAGGGAAGTTGAGTTCTTAGGGTATGTCATCAGTACAGGCGGACTTAAGCCAGGCCCAAGAAAGATCAAGGCGATAGAAGAATTTCCAGAACCCAAGAATGTCCACGACATACGACGCTTTCTGGGACTGACGAACTTCTTCAGACGATTTGTAAAGGACTTCGCGAGGAAAGCAGAACCGCTAAGCAGACTTACGAAGAAAGGTTCACAATTTGAATGGAAGGAAGAACAGCGAAGGTCATTTGGAGGACTACGAAAGGATCTGGTCGAATATCCGGTACTAGCTCATTACAACCCTGAACTCAAGACAGAAGTACATTGCGATGCGAGTGCTGAGGGATTAGCAGGAATGGTGCTACAGATGGACGAAGACGGCAAATGGCGCTTGGTCTACTGTGTGAGCAAGAAGACAACAGAGGCCGAGAAGATGTACCACTCAAGCAAATTGGAGCTGATGGCGATAGTGTGGACCTTGGATCGACTACGTCAGTTCCTCGTAGGAATCAAGTTTACAGTGGTTACAGATTGCCAAGCACTGGTCTACATGAACGCGAAGAAGACTACAAATCCTCAGATAGCGCTATGGTACAATCTGATTCAGGAATACGATTTCGAAATTCGACATAAACCAGGGGAGAAGATGGCCCACGTAGACGGAATGAGTAGAGCTCCAGTCGACGACCCTAGAGACACGATGGAGGAAATCGTGGAGAAAAACCTTGAAGTGTGCCTCACAATCACACTGGAAGAACAAATCTTGATGATTCAGCATTCCGACCCTGAATTGAGAGACCTGATCCAGATCTTTCGAAAGGACCCGTGTGATAGGACAGTAGGAGAACAAAATAGAATTAACGACTACAGCTACAAAGGAGGCAGACTTTTCCGCATGGTGAAAAATGGAGAAGAGGAACGAGCCCTGTATGTTATACCCAAAAGTATGAGGAAAAGCTTAGTTGTCAAATTCCATGATCTAATGGGACATTTTGCGACTGATAGGACTGTCAACAAAATTAAGGAATTGTACTGGTTTCCTTCAATGAAGAGGTACGTTCGACGCCATGTGGCTATGTGTCTCGAGTGTCTATTTAACAAAGTTCCCGGTGGAAAACAACAAGGCTTCCTACATCCCATTAAGTCAGGCAAGAGACCGTTTTCCATCGTACACATGGACCACGTAGGCCCCTTCGTGAGAAGTACAAAAGGTAACCAGGAACTTTTAGTGATTGTCAATAATCTGACAAGATTTGTCCGATTAAGCCCTGTAAGGAATACATCGACGCAGAACGTCTTGAAGGTAATGAAAAGTTTTGTGAATGACTTCGGACTACCCGACAAGATCATCAGCGACAGAGGGTCATGTTTTACCTCAAGGCAATTTGAAGAATTCTGTCGAGGAAATGGAATACATCATACTCTGAACTCTACGAAACATCCGCAAGGGAACGGGATGGTTCGAAAGAGTGAACCGAACAGTATTGTCCACTATAGCAACCAGTATCGAGGATCCGCGACGGAAGGATTGGGACCTGAAGATCAAGGAGGTAGAGCGAGACCTGAACAATGCGGTGAACAAGACGACGAATAAAACACCGTTCGAAACACTCCACGGCTATTCCCCTCGATTCCACGATGAGATACTTAGAAGATCAGCCGACGAAGACGTGGACCCATGGACCGAGCCGGATAGAATTCAAGAGAGTGTGAGAACCCAAATTGAGAATAAACAAGAAATTATGAAGACATACTACGATAAGAAGAAGTGCCGTACAATCCAATTCGAAGTAGGAGAAATTGTAGTGATGAGGCATGTACCCAAAATGACGGGTGAACCAACCAAGGCACAACCCAAATATCGAGGACCTTTGATAATTACCGAGGTTCTGCCAAGCGACACGTATAGAGTGACTCAGTTAAGCGAAATAACCAGTGGACGGTTCTACACGACAACGGCCCATATCAGTCAACTGAAGTCTTGGCACAGTGAAGAAGATGATTCAGCTACAGAAGAAAGTCCGGACGAGGAGCCAGAAGTGGAAGATACCCCCCGACGCAACCCACGACGTTCCTGCAACGCAAGGTTCAATCGAGGACGATTGAAATCCAGGAATGGCCGAATGTAGGCGCCATCCCGACCAGAGAGCCACAGATAAACAGATTATAAACGCACAGAATATAGAATCCGAGCTCCCCAGTAGAAGGAATACCCGGAAGACGACGGTACTCTCTGTTATATGTGTTGTTCACTATTATGATTTTGTTTTTAATAAACGCTACTAAGTTATTTCATTGGATCCTCTCTTTCTTTTTCCCAGTAAGAAACGCCTACGGAAGCCAACAGGATATATATGTTGACAAAAGAATAACAACCGCACACAGCAGTAGAACAAAAGCAGGCTAAAAGTATATACAAGATGAAGACGGACGGTTGAGGGGGAGCCGTTCCCATTGGTTAGTTATCTTCATGCAGCGCCTCCAAGCGGCACCCGCGTCCACGCTTCTCTCATCACAAATTAGTACGATAATAAACGAATATATGAAGATTTATTTAAAACGCAAATAAAAGTCGGAGCCGTTTCTGTTGCGTAATTGGCGCGGTACCATTCCCGCTACAATAAAAAGGCCCGAGTGGAGGCTACAAAAGAACAATGAAAGAACGACACAATACCAACACACACATTAGTACATTGGGAGTAACCTCCATGAGACAAATATTTTGTAAGTACAAAAGTCGAACTGCGATTTTTACATGTGTAGACATGCTGTGCATTATAATATTTTTTTTTAAATATTTTTTTTTTCTCAATTGGGATTCGATCCCAGGTCCTAGCGGCCGAACGGTTTAGACCACTCGTCCACCGACCCACAAAGAAGGAACAGTAAAACTACTTAATAAGGAAGAAACAACCGCTATAACGATATGTATTCCAACAGATAGTTGTGTGTATATATAGGAAATGCTAGCCACAGAGTATGTTTTGGTGGAGCTGGACGTTTGCAAGAACGGGGTCATTGAAGTCATTTTTCTTCAGAAAAAAAAAAGTTCCAAATGCGGGATTCGACCCAGGTTCGTGGCTGCCGGAAAGCGGCTGTAAATAAATCGCAGCAAACTTTGTAGTTTCCTTAAAAAGGCCGCACGACAAATTCTAAAAATATATATTCAAAAATTCGATTTTTAAAAATTGAATATTGATTTATTCTTTTCTTGCCTATTTAAACACTTAAAAATATTAATTTTATCTTTAAAAACATTCTTTTTCCTCAACCTCTTCACTGAAATATTGAAAATCTACTAAGATTTTTGACTATTTCTATTTCTGTTAATACCCTTTAAATGAGAGCGCTCAAAGCCCTTATTTTCTTAACTTTAATTACCACATTAAAGATTTAAAAGCGAAGCCAAAATATTTTTTTTTTACTTGGGCGGTCATCAATTTATCTTTCAAATAAACGCAGACGACAATTTGTGAGGGTAAAATTTTCCTCCCAAAAATAATTGCGGAGTAATCTATTTTAATAATGATCGTCTGCAATGGAGAGACGTGATTGGATAAAAGCTGGCAGGCTACCAAAAAAAAAAAAAAAGGTTCGATTCTCCGTTCGATCTTTTGGCAGGAAATTTTGTCGTTTCTTTCGGCTGCTGCGTGATTAATTGTTCTACTGATAGCATCGTCTGCCTCAGAAAAAAAGAAAGAAATGGCTTTTCTTTTCACAGAATGAGTTCTTTTCCCGCTTTATTAAGAATAATACCTTACGGACAATATTAGAAAATAAGGTAGACCTTCATTATATACCTTTTTTTTTATTTACAATGTTGATACAAATCTTTTTTTTTTTTTTTTTCAAACCATAAAAATAAATATGAGGCAGCTAATTGTATAATAGATTGGAGAAATTGGTGAATATTTTTTTATTAAATGTGTGTGCGTGTTTTTGTATAGAATGGGAAGAGAGAACGAGACAATTTTCCTATGTTTAAACAAAATATTAATACGTTTTGACCGAATTTATATAATTTTGACCAATCACACACCACTTTTTTAAAAAAAATCTTTAAAACAATGTGAGTAATGGTTATTTTATTCACTGTATAAAATATTCTAAATTATATATGTGAAAAAAAATACATTATATATTTCAAAATAAAATTTTCCATTTGACTTTTCAGCCCAGTACGTGGTACCCAGAATGAAGTGAACAAATGAACACATACATTTGGGAACACAGACAGTTTACTATGATACATTAGCGCGCCATCTGTTATGGAAATTCGAAACTATTATAGACACGTAAGATTTTTTTCAAAAATGAAACATAAGAATCATACGCGTCTATAATAGTTTCGAATTACAAACAGTTTATATTATTGGTAATAAATATAACACTTTATTGTGATTTATATATATTATAAATAGAAAAGAGATTTTCTGCTTGAATTTATATTATGTTGAGGTTTATGCCATGGAGTTATTTGCTGGTTCTTTTTAGTACTAAATGGTATTGGTGATGCAGTCGTGGCAAGAATCTTGAAAGTAAAATAATAAAAATAGTAAAGATTAGAAATTTCTTTAATTGAACTCAGGAATATATATGAATAACATAATTTGATAAAAGTACTGCCTGGCTTAAGGCGAGTAGAACAAGGAAAAACAAAATATTATTTACATAATGTACAAAAGGTTGAGCCGGCCAACGGGGAACAACAACGGGAATATTCTTGCCATCGCCCGCACAAGTCTCAGTGGAGACTTTTCCGGGCACACTGTACCTAAAACGTCAAGGCAGCAGACGCGATGTCAGGTGGCCAGGGATCCTAGGATCTGGCGGCTGGAGATATCTCGCAGGGGTGGTGGAAACGTTCAGGGGAACCTGCCAGGGTGCAGCGGGGCAGGAGTCTTGAATTGGCCAGGAATCCAGTAGAAGTGGCAGATGGAAATAGGAGGCAGAAGGTCCTTGAAGTCTAGAACTTGAGGGCCCTAGACTTCAGGATGGAGCAGCTTGAGGCTCTCGCTTCGTGCTTGTCTGGAAGGCCCTTTGAGCAGAAGTTGGCACATTTGGAGGTGCGCTGGTCAGCAATGGAAGGGCAGGCGCGGCCTTCATGGCCGTCTTGATCGCAGCGGAAGCACTTAGGAGCTCTGGAGCATTGGGCAGAGTTGTGGCCGAAGCCACAACAGCGGAAGCATACGCGGGCGCGGATGGACTCCTCGAAGTTGAGGATTACTCCATCCACCACGATTATTCCGCGAACGCCCAGGGCTCTAAAGGTCTTGATGTCCACCTCGATGAAGGCGGTGCAGGTCCCGTTTCTGGGGGCCGAAAGGTGCGCCACGCGCACCACTTTGCCCCCAGGAAGTTTACTAACAGCTGCGGTTCCCAGGAAGGTCTCCTCAATTGTGGAGTTGGATGTTTCCTCATCCACTTTGAAGAGGCAGATTCGTGGCAGGATCTCCTTCTGCTGGCGGACCTTCATTCCATTTAACTTGCTGGCCAGGGAGGTAGACACCTCAGGGATGGTCTCAGGATTACTGGAGTGGAGGACTAGCTTCCCCTTGGTGCGCAGGGAGGCCCAAACGCCTTGGGGGAGAGTGTGGGCAGCGCGGACAGCTTTAAGCATCTTCCTTGGGTCAGCCTGTGGGTCATCAGAGATGACCACTGTGTGGGCCGCCGATTTTTCTCCATGGAGGACTACTTGGGCGGCCGCAGGCTTGGAGACGCGGGAAGGCGCAGGTTTCGTAGGACCTTTCAGGTTTGTCCTTTTTGCAGGCGGGTTGGGAGCCTCAGGCTGCTTCCTTTTGGTTGGAGCAGGGGCAGGCAAGGTGGAGGCAGGCTTCTTGGCAGGGATGGCAGCAGGAGCAGGAGTGGCGGGTTTGATGGAGTCAGTCTGGGAGCTGGTTTCCTTGCAGGTAGGAGCAGGGCAGGTTTGGGTGCTGTGGCAGGCAGTCTGGGGCCTGTTAGCCTCCATAACTTCGTCCAGCTCCGCGAAGGAATGGAGGGTGCCTGAGAGGTTTTGTACTTCAGCGGTGAGGGTCTTGATCAGTTCAGACCGCCTGGCGATGAAATGGACGAGGTCCTCATGCAGAGTCATTAGGGCGGGATGGCCAATGGCATGCAGGATGTCATGGTTGCGTTGGATCACCATTTCGTCCTCCCTCTCCATGTCGTCGAGGTTCACGATGAGCCTCTTGGCATTCTTCTTCTTCTTGGCAGGGTTCACAGGGAGCAACAACAACGAGTTTTTATAGTGGAAGCATGACCTCTGGCGGTCGATTTAACAGAGTATTTGGATCTATGAAATATAATTTTAAATAGAATAATATTCTAATATATCATATATATATATAATATTAACTTAATACCTCAAAGAGTTACAAGTTTTCTCCAAGATGTTTATTCTATTTTCGTTCTAAAATATTCCTTCAAACTTTCTTCAATCTGTAAATTATGTTTCTCGAATACACACAATACAATTTGATTTCATTTAACTAGATTTGCATATCAACCCTTTGTACATATTTCAATTGTGGTGATTATTTCTCTCTTTTCATCTAACTAACTTGTATACTAATTCTTGTACATATTTCAAATATCTTTCTTTTCTTTCTTACTTTTGTTTACCTTTAAATTGTAAGCGTCCCTAGGGGGGACATAGCGCTCAATGTCGAAATAAAATAAACAAATATGTTTATTGAATTGGCATTTATCTGCCGACCCAGGCAGACCCGGTGTCAAGGTCCTGCAGCCGTGTTTCTACGGTCTCTACTGGTGGCTCCTGTTGACACGGGGATCTCAGAGAATTGGGGATTACAGGGAGATGTTTACATTCAGCCACAGGACCGGTGTGTACTCTAGCGACCTGCTGTAACTTAAGGAAGTTGTACCTTTTAGCATGTATATCGGGATTCAGACAATAACTCTGAAAGATACACTCATGGACAACACTTAAGGAAGTTGTACCTTTTACCATGTATATCGGGATTCAGACAATAACTCTGAAAGATACACTCATTGACAAAACTTAAGAAAGATGTACCTTTTAGCATGTATATCGGGATTCAGCAATAACTCTGAAAGATACACTCATTGACAAAACTTAAGGAAGTTGTACCTTTTAGCATGTATATCGGGATTCAGACAATAACTCTGAAAGATACACTCATGGACAACACTTAAGGAAGTTGTACCTTTTACCATGTATATCGGGATTCAGACAATAACTCTGAAAGATACACTCATTGACAAAACTTAAGGAAGTTGTACCTTTTAGCATGTATATCGGGATTCAGACAATAACTCTGAAAGATACACTCATTGACAAAACTTAAGGAAGTTGTACCTTTTAGCATGTATATCGGGATTCAGACAATAACTCTGAAAGATACACTCATGGACAAAACTTAAGGGAGTTGTACCTTTCAGCATGTATATCGGGATTCAGACAATAACTCTGAAAGATACACTCTCATGGACAATACTTAAGGAAGTTTTACCTTTCAACATGTATATCGGAATTCAGACAATAACTCTGAAAGATACACTCATGGACAAAACTTAAGGAAGTTTTACCTTTGAGCATGTATATCGGGATTCAGACAATAACTCTGAAAGATACATTCATGGACAAAACTCAAGGAAGTTGTACCTTTCAACATGTATATCGGAATTCAGATAATAACTCTGAAAGATACACTCATGGACAAAACTTAAGGAAGTTGTACCATTCAGCATGTATATCGGGACAATAACTCTGAAAGATACACTCATGGACAAAACTTAAGGAAGTTGTGCCTTTCAGCATGTATATCAGGACAATAACTCTGAAAGATACACTCATGGACAAAATTAAGGAAGTTGTACCTTTCAGCATGTATATCGGGACAAAAACTCTGAAAGATACACTCATGGACAAAACTTAAGGAAGTTGTAACTTTTAGCATATATATCGGGATTGAGACAATAACTCTGAAAGATACACTCATGGACAAAACTTAAGGAAGTTGTACCTTTTAGCATGTATATTGGGATTCAGACAATAACTCTGAAACATATTACAGTGACAATTATTGAAGACACACGAGATAACCAAGTGTGAACAACCTCTGTCTCCTGCTAAGAATAGATAACCGGCGACATCAAAGACTTTCCACTTCCTTAAGTTTTGTCCATGAGTGTAGAAGCTCCCTAGCTCCGGAAGTTTGTAGCAGTTGCTGACGTCACAGTTGTTCATTGAAACGTTGGATCTGTCTCTGAGCCCAGGCTGTTTCTCACTGAAGTGTGTCGTCAGAGCTGCGCATGCGTGTACAGGAAGGTATTCATTGCTCCCCAGTGTTGTCCAGATGACATTGGTCAGAATGTGCTAAATCGATGACACTACAGGTTTGCGACAGTATGAAAGCCTAGAAATATATATCTTTTAAATTATCCCTAGTACACGTGGTACAGGCCATGATTATCATGGTGGGTAGAAGTTGTTGTTGTTGTCGTGTCCAATGAAGAGCCTCAGATGTCTCCGTACATCTCTATCACAGCAATGTTTTCTATCTTGGGTGTGTAAAGCTGCTATTCTGGGTCCATGTGGGTAGAAGTTGGCAACTGCTTTTACTGTAAGTACACCACATGTCTACACATGTGAAAAGCAGTTCGAATTTTGCACATTCAAATGTGCCAGAGTCCCGTTTGGTTACTTGCACTCGCTGGTGGAGCTGGAATTTTGTAAGAATGAGGGGCTATTGGAGCATTCTTTTTTTAATTAGAAAAAAGTGCCCAATGTGGGATTTGATCCCGGGTGGTAGCGGTCGAAAAGGAACGATTTAGACCATCCTTCCACCTGCCGAGAAATATAACGTAGCTATGGCCCAACAAGCCGCTATAGTGTTGCATCTAACCGCCGATAAAAGTTTGGACGGCGGTGATGAACGGCCGCCCGGGGACTCCACGGTCGCCGGGAGATAGGACTTTTTGGTCGGAAGTCCAACTTTGCTCCCCGATACTGAGAAACTTTTCCTATTTTTCCCATTACAGCTGGGGAGGTTGGTGGGGGCGTCGTGGAAATCGTCTATTTTCGACACCACTTCCCGGGATCGAATCCCGCATTGGGGGCACCTTTTTTCGGAAGAATTTTAATCAATGACCCCAATTATTGCAAAAATCCAAACCCTCCAGTAAGTGCAGACTAACCAAACAGGACTCTGGAACATTCGTAAGTGCAAAGGTCGAAATGCTTTATACACTCATCGATAAAACTTGAGAAAGTGGAAAGTCTTTTTTTTTAGCTTATTATTAAAATGAAAATAAGCTAAAAAAAAAGACTTTCCACTTTCTCAAGTTTTATCGATGAGTGTATAAAGCACTCTCACATGAGCATTTTAGATAGAAGAGCGCCATCTATTGGAATAAAAATCAACTAAACGTTGACTTTTTCCTTGATATTAGGCCAACCCATTTTTGATAACAAAAAAAAAAAAAAAACACGTACGCGTTACGGGGTTGTTGGTCCTTGACAGCGTGGTGAAGACTGTACCTCTACAACCAAATATTTGGATCCCAGTCAGTGACCGTCAGGAATTAAATATTTGGTTGATGTAGTTATATATTTCCCAGACAAACTTCCAACTAACCAAATGATACTCAAACAGAAGGACAAATCTATCAATCAACCAGACGCGGAAGTATTTACGCCTATTACAGAGAAAACAAAACAAATTAGAACTTAGAATTAAATATTTATAAATTTGATTTTTATTTATTTATTACAAAACACACGCTATAATCTATGTGGATATTTGCATGTAAATGTTTAATCTATTTTATGTACATAGTTTTTAAATATATATATACAAATTATTTATAGTTTTAGAGAGAAAGTGAAAGTTATTCAAATTTACATACATATTATCCCCAATATATATTTAGAATTACAACCACTAAACCAGTGGCACAAATATACTAATTAAAACTAGAAATTTCAATTCTTAATGTAATTCAAGTCCACGGCATTTGAGATAGAGTCTACAGAACTTGTTAAATTTGATGGTGCTCCATGGTTAAACCAATTCCTGAAGTCCACTCCTCTCCAATTTTGCGATGGTAGTTATAGGCCTGGGGTCCTCTATTGTCAGTTCTGAGCATATCGTAACAAAGTATTTATTATTTTATTAGCAGAGTATTATTTTTTATGTTTATATTTTGCTATACTTTGTACACTACCCTCTTTTTCTTATCTTTTGTTTATAATTCATAGTTTGTTCTTGCCTGAAATAAATTGTTGTCTCATCCCGAAGTTGGTCTTCCCTAATTTTCCACGTGGCAATATGCCCCGTAGAAGCTCCCGCACTATTGTATTTCAAGCAGTTATTGAAGGTTTTTTGTCCATTTTGAAATTTTAAGGTTTTTATATGTATTACAAATTTACATGTATTAATCGACAGAGTTCATAAAATTTATATAAACAAAGATGTAAGAGAACATTTAGATCAGGGAACAATGTCACTTCTGTAAAGTTCGGACAGTCGTAGATAAGGTGAAGTTTGTTCAGTTTCTCCGCAGGAACAATTTGGTGTTTCTGATAGACCTCTTTTATGTAAGTATTTATGGCCGTGTGATGGGACAAATTGGGTGGACGTTGGGTGCAGAACTACGCGGGACATCGCGACCTGTCGGCGCAAAAAAAAAAAAAAAACTCGTTTTTATAAAAAAAACAATTGCGGCCAAAAGAAAATCATTTTTAACCTGGCTAATCAAATTGCTAATTAGGTGAACAACGCCTAATTAACTTGTAAATCAAGGATAATTAAAAGAACTTGGATTTTTAATTAATTTTTTTTTCAAATTTCTATAAATAGTGTTAGTTTTTTTTATGAGGGTTTTATTTTGAGTGAAGAGTTGTTTTATTTTTATGATTATTTTGTCTTCAGATAATAATTGAAACTTTGAAGCAACTTTCCACCCCAGGTCATTGAATTCATGGACAAAACTTAAGGAAGTTGTACCTTTTACCATGTATATCGGGATTCAGACAATAACTCTGAAAGATACACTCATGGACAACACTTAAGGAAGTTGTACCTTTTAGCATGTATATCGGGATTCAGACAATAACTCTGAAAGATACACTCATGGACAACACTTAAGGAAGTTGTACTTTTTAGCATGTATATCGGGATTCAGACAATAACTCTGAAAGATACACTTATGGACAAAACTTAAGGTAGTTGTACCTTTTAGCATGTATATCGATATTCAGAAAATAACTCTGAACGATACACTCATGAACAACACTTAAGGAAGTTGTACTTTTAGCATGTATATCGGGATTCAGAAAATAACTCTGAAAGATACACTCATGGACAACACTTGAGGAAGTTGTACCTTTTAGCATGTATATCGGAATTCAGACAATAACTCTGAAAGATACACTCATGGACAAAACTTAAGGAAGTTGTACCTTTTAGCATGTATATCGGGATTCAGACAATAACTCTGAAAGATACACTCATGGACAGAACTTAAGGAAGTTGTACATTTTACCATATATATCGGGATTCAGACAATAACTCTGAAAGATTCACTAATGGACAAAACTTAAGGAAGTTGTACCTTTTAGCATGTATATCGGGATTCAGACAATAACTCTGAAAGATACACTCATGGACAAAACTTAAGGAAGTTGTACCTTTTAGCATGTATATCGGGATTCAGACAATAACTCTGAGAGATACACTCATGGACAAAACTTAAGGAAGTTGTACCTTTTAGCATGTATATCGGGATTTAGACAATAACTCCGAAAGATACACTCATGGACAGAACTTAAGGAAGTTGTACCTTTTAGCATGTATATCGGGATTCAGACAATAACTCCGAAAGATATTTCAATTACTTCTATCGAAGACACAATGAGATAAACCAAGTGTGAACAACCTCTGTCTCCTTATTAAAAAAAAAAAAAAAAAAACAGACGACCGGCGACATCAAAGATTTTCCAATCCCTTAAGTTTGTCCACGAATGTAATCATGTTCCATGATACTTCATGTTTCAATGTGTTTATCGGCCATAAGCCCAATAACTGAGAGCTTCCACGGAGCACCATGTTGAGCACTGAGGAACAGTATTGCCCACGTCATGGAGCACCATGTTGAGCACTGAGGAACAGTATTGCCCACGTCACGGAGCACCATGTTGAGGAACAGTATTGCCCACGTCACGGAGCACCATGTTGAGGAACAGTATTGCCCACGTCAAGGAGCACCATGTTGAGCACTGAGGAACAGTATTGCCCACGTCACGGAGCACCATGTTGAGGAACAGTATTGCCCACGTCAAGGAGCACCATGTTGAGCACTGAGGAACAGTATTGCCCACGTCACGGAGCACCATGTTGAGGAACAGTATTGCCCACGTCAAGGAGCACCATGTTGAGCACTGAGGAACAGTATTGCCCACGTCACGGAGCACCATGTTGAGGAACAGTATTGCCCACGTGTGTCTCGGTAAATATTCCCTGCACTTACTTCATTGGGGACAAGTTCGCAAAGTTGAAAAAAGAAAATAACAAATTCCTAATTTTAAAAAGAGACATCGGATCGTGCAACTAAAAGTTGCTGATGTCTTGCGCCAACTGTCGGAATAAATCTCAACCAATTGTTGATTTTTAATTATTCCAGAGAATTGTCCAAATTTACCCGTTTTTGATAAATCAAGAAAAGCCAACCACATACGTATTTCAGGCTGTTGGCCCACATCAATCTGTACTTCAACGACAACTGGTCTCTGAGGTTCAGCTTGCACCACGCTGACGAGAGCCAATAATCCGAAACGCGTATGCGGTTAGCTTTTCTTGATAAATCAAGAATGGATATATTTGGCCAATCTTCTGGAATAATTAAAAAATCAACTATTAGTGATATTTATTCCGACGGATGGTGCAAGCCATCAGAAACTTTTAGTTCCAGATCAGGAAATGTATTTTTCTTAATTTATCCACCACATTCCAGTACAATTCCACTTTTGTACTGTTTTTACAAATTATTTAAAACAACAGTTGGCAATTTCCTGTGTTTGAACTAAATAAGGAAACAGGTGTCTGGAGATGTGAGTTTCTTTCAAATTGAAAATAAACTCAACTCGAGAAACTCGTTGATTTATTAGAATCTTTAACGTCAATGTGTATTTTCTCCATCACTAGAGTACCGTGACAATTGTAACAAGTTTATTGACACCTAGACAACAGAAAAGTGAATTGTTTAATTTCAAAAAGAATCTTACGCTTCTAAAATAGTTTCGAATTTTCATAACAGATGGCGCGCTAGTGCATCGTAATGTAAAAGTAAGGTTTAAAAATTAGATTTGAAATAAAAACAAATGTTTACACCAGACGAAGGGACGTCAGGATCCTATCAGGAGCCTTGAAGCCGCCTTGAGTTCAGACAGAACCTTGCCAATGACGGAGTTCTTGTCCCAACATGATTGATGACAATGTTGAGAGATTTATCTTGTGTTCAGGCGGGAGTCGCTCGAGGAGATAATTCCTATGACCGCGAGGCTTGGCAGAAAGTGAGGAAAGATGTCTGGAGAGAATCGCTACCAAACGTTATCACTGCCAGCTGAAGTTCCCAGTAGAACGGCAAATATTCCACTAACACACCGGGGGAGGAAAGGTGAAACTTTTTACGAGCTGAATATGTAGAACTGGCGTGAAAGATAGAGGAATGCCAGAACCCATTCGTCTGCCCACGCTAAGTGAAGAGTGGTCATTTGGCCAAAGTTAATATTTTAACAGAGGCCATAAAAACTTCGGTTCTGGGAAACCTCATTGGTCGATGGAACTGTCACGTGATGTGACGTCAACGCTTTCCCTTTTTGCGCGTGCGCACGTCTAATTTTTAGATTCTCTTTGTTTTCTAAATAAAGTGAGAAGAAGGCCAGTGTGTAAATAAATAATTTAATGAAATTAAAGATACGTCGGCCAGTAAATATTTTTATTACCTCGACGTTTTGACAAAAATCTTTTGTCCTCGTCAGGAGCAAACAAAAATTAAAACATTTGGCAAGGCGTTGAAAAGAGAATAATTTTTAACGCCTTGCCAAATGTTTTAATTTTTGTTTTCTCCTGACGAGGACATAGGATTTTTGTCGAAACATCGAGACAATAAAAAAAGATTCACTGGCCGAAGTATCTTTAATTTGAAGAAATATGAATGCCACCGGCCAGGCAGCCTCTATCTTTGCGATAAAGAATTTAAGGATAATCCGGGGGAAATGAGTGACTCCGATGTCATCAAATTCGGAAATTCCTGAGGTGACGAACTCTTTAACGGCCGTCCAAGACATCGGTGACATTTGTCAAGCAGAAGTTGTCGTGGCAGAAGCCGTCGTCTGCTCAAGTATTTCACGTAAATACCGCGCCATCTGTATATAGGAAAAGAAAACATAAGATTTTCACCGCAGTAAGGACAGTAAAAATTTGATTTATGTGTGAAAGAAACATTCGCGTGTTTTCATTTGTTATATATAGATGGCGTGTTATTGCTTTCTATTAATGATATCTGTTGTTTAGGAAGAAGTTCCTGAAAGAGAAATACAGTTCACCCACGTTGTATTCACACAACATCACATAAATGGAACAACAGTAGAACGTCCAAGATGGCGGAGAAAGATTGCAGACGATGCCTATTAATATCCAATAATCCTCGTTCTTATCCAATTACAACTTCTGGCCAATAATGAGTTAGCCAATCAGGGGGAAGTGTTGTAACCCAGTCTCCAGCTAATCAGCGAGCTTCTATTGCCATGTTGCAGAATATTATGCCGAGTTTGATAGGAGGAAACATCTTTCTGCTATTACGGTGGAATGTGTCTATCATATATTTATATAATAATAAAAGTGAAAAAAACATATCACATATATAAACATATGATATGTAATTCCATTTTATTATATCTATATTTAAAAAAAAATGAAATTTCCTGACCGTTCACATGAGAATTTTATAAGGTTGTCCCAAAAGTTCTTTTTTTTTTGCTTAAAACGTGGTGGACCTTTCTTAATTTATCAAGAAATTGGGTTGGCCAAATATCATTGTAACAAGCTAAATCAATGTTTAGTTGATTTTTGTTCCACTAGATGGCGCTCTGCCAGGGTTTTATTTTCAATTTAATATCTTCCTGTGTGACTGTGAGGCATTTGAGGTTTTAAACAGGATGACAAGGGATAAGCTTGTGTGAAGTTCCGTGGATTTTCACATCTTCGATCCTCGCCATTGTGTGGAGACGGATGTGTTAGATCAGCTCGGCAACACTTGCTCCATTATTTAGCAGACGAGATTATCTACGGCCCCATTGGAATTAATGGAAGCGGGTGAAAAATCACATTTGGGTCTTAAATGTAAATTGAATAGAACACTGGGAATCTCCTGGCGTTGGATCGTTAGGCTTGAGCTTGTTCGGCCGTTGGGATCCAGACGATGTCAGCCGGTACCATAGAACCGCACTGCATGATGGGAATACACAAATCTTACCTCGAATTCTTATAAATAACACCTGTGATGTATATATGTTATATTAAAATTATATTTTATTTTTAAAATTATAAATTTCAGATCAAATTACTCTGTAAAAGTCCACCGCAAGATGTCGCGGCTTTCATTATTTAAAACTCATTGTTGTTGTTTCCCACTGGCCGGCTCAAATCTTTCTGTAATTATGTACATATTCTTTGTTTTCTTTATTATCAAGCTTTAAATCAGACGATACTTTTCTCGATTTATGTTTTAAATATTTCATAAGCTAAATTGAAGCAATAATAATCTAAACTATTTTTATTATTTTTCTCACGACTGCAATTTAACGAACATTCATGTATCAAGCAAATTATCAATAATTCAATATCAAATCATCTAAATAATATTTCAAAAACAACAGCAGAATTTTTTACAATATATATATGTGATATGATCCTGTCGACTCTTCTGTGATATGATCCTGTCGACTCTTCTGTGATAAGATCCTGTCGACTTTCAATGTGACAATATAATAATAATATGGGAAAATAGAAATAATCACACCACGATTTGGTAGAGGAATTTGGAAGTCAACCAGAGAGAGATAGACGGGCCCGGCAACCGCCGGGCGTCCGCTCGCGTCGAACACAATCACCCAACTGTCGCCCTAATTAGTCCTGAGGTTCCAAGAAAAGGGCCCCTTGGAATGTGACTAGTGGCTCAAATGGCCGTACTTTAGCTGCCTTCTCTCTACGTCTCTCTCTGGGTGACTGTAGGTTTACTTTATTATTCCTGGAAGGGTAATATTATTACATATGGCCCCCGTTGAAGAAGGCTGAACATGGTTTGAGTATACTTAAAGCTGGAGAAACCAGGAATAGAGAAAATAATTTTACAGTTGAAATTAATTAAGGTAATGGTGACATAGTTTTATGTAAATAAAATATTGTATAGCACACAAGTAAATATTATTTACAAGCAGTTTTACAACACCGGAGAGTTTGATATTTAAGGGAATTTTTGAAAATATCAAGGTTATAAAAGGCTATATACAACAAAATCTAATGTATTATAAGGGAAATGATATTGAGGGGTGTGAACAAGGAGAAGGGGAGTCACAAACACATGATGAAATTCTGAAGATCATTAAGACTGGGGAACTCTACACTTTAAGATCTTTTTCAGGCGGACATGGCAAGAGGAAACTTCGCATGGGCTTTCAATGCTATAGATGTAGAGTACGAGAAATGAGGTTGAGGCTGGAAATTGCGTGAGCTCAGGACTGAGGTAAATATAGAACTACATACAATGTTAGAATTTTGGCGAACAGAGCGAGGGGGAACTTGCTTTGGGCCATTCTACCTTATCTATGCAGTTACTCGTGTAGCGAGTCCGAGGGGAAAATCCCGTGTGTAGGTGAGGAAGTCGCATGGACTAATAGTTAATTGGAGGAAAGTATGCGCGCACAGTGCCAATAATTGGGACGAGGACGGCGTTGTCCTTTACAAGTGACAAGCTGCTCGGACACGAGGTGTTTGAACCGTCGTGGGAGCTTGTGCGAGGCGATGATTTCGCGGTGGGTTGAACGTAAAACCCATGTCTGCGCGAAATAATGACGGACCGGACAAAATCAGCGACGATGTTTAACGTACCTCCGTGGGAAATATCGGAATTAGGTTATATCGTGCTGGTTTGGACAAGGGACAAACATAGATTTGAAGACAGGGTCCGTGTGGCGAACGTACGGCGCGAGAAGAAGGGGCGAACTGTGCCGCTCGATGCAGATTGTTCAAGTGCGAACAAAAAGGAGTTGATAAACATCTAGCAGTTAGTCAATCTGCATCCGGTGACGAACACACCATTGGCTAGATATTGTGGGTCGGTGGATATGCTAGAGATGAACTACGAAATATATTATCATAAATGAAGGGCGAAGATTAGGATTTTGAAATGACAATATTGTTGGCAATAATTATCGATAATTGATTAATCAATAATTCTATAAAAGGTCCTGAGCTGGTATAAGGTTGACAAAGTTGTAAGAATGAGTGGGACATTAAGGGGAAGATAGATAAGAGTCACCAAGGGTTGGTTGTAAGCAAGGCTCACGTGGTGGTTGGAATTCTTCGACGCCTGAATCACAGGGTGGATTTTGGGTCGGTTAGGGAAAGAAATTATTTTTCGTGAATGTGCTTACAATTAGAAGAAGTCATATACAAAGCGGAACAAATGGTTAGGTAGAGGAACACTACTTTTATACATAACTTGATTATGAAAATATATTGTTAATCTTAAAAATCGTAAAGTATGAATAGATAGAATGCCAATTTTAAGGAATGACTTTAAAATAAAAATATTTCATTAAAATGTATATTATTAATTCGATTGGTAAGGTACAAATTTAATGGGTTACAAATATATAGATAAATAGTATTGAGAGAAAAAAATCATTGTTAATAGGCGTGGAGAGAATAAATTGAACTAAACTAATTATAGAAAATATTGGCATCAGGGTTTACAAGGAATGACCTCTTTAAAGAATGAATGGTAGAGGTAAAACAAT
Organism: Cordylochernes scorpioides; assembly: GCA_030710605.1. Classification (NCBI taxonomy): domain Eukaryota; kingdom Metazoa; phylum Arthropoda; class Arachnida; order Pseudoscorpiones; family Chernetidae; genus Cordylochernes; species Cordylochernes scorpioides. The sequence goes on along the minus strand of CP092865.1, from coordinate 122,445,470 downwards.
TTCACTTACAGGTTATGTTGGTTTAGAGAGAAAGTAGATTCATTGAGTTCATTGAGAGGGTTCTGTCTGCTGTACGTGCCAGTGTTGTCCGCCACAGTAGCGGCAGGGATATGGCAGAGTCCATGGTGGTGGAAGGGGTCCTGCTCTGGCGCGGGGATCGTTCTTGGGCAGATCTAGTGCTGGGAGAAGTGGGCGGCAGTTTCATCTCCGTCGTAGGTGATCACTTCTTCAGGGTAACGGTTTAAAGGTTGGCGAGGAAGGGGGTGAGAGCTCGAAGTAAAGTGGCTACAGTTGAGTTGGGTTTGGCCGATCATCGTGGCTTGGCTTCTTGTTTTCTTCATACTCTGGAATATGAGGGATTTGCTTCCCGGCCAGGTCTTATCCTGTCGACTCTTCTGTGATATGATCCTGTCGACTCTTCTGTGATAATATCCTGTCGACTCTCAATGTGACAATATAATAATAATGTGGGGAAAGAGAAATAATCACACCACGATTTGGTAGAGGAATTTGGAAGCCAACCAGAGAGAGATAGACGGGCCCGGCAACCGCCGGGCGTCCGCTCGCGTTGAACACAATCACCCAACTGTCGCCCTAATTAGTCCTGAGGTTCCAAGAAAAGGGCCCCTTGGAATGTGGCTAGTGGCTCAAATGGCCGTACTTTAGCTGCCTTCTCTCTACGTCTCTCTCTGGGTGACTGTAGGTTTCCTTTATTATTCCTGGAAGGGTAATATTATGACATTAGTATATATATATATATATATATATGTCATAAAAAAAGACGTATATTCTAGTTACGTTACCAATTCATGCAGTCGTGGATGGTAAAAATGAATGATAACTTTTGTCTCATTAAATATTTATTATTTTGATTATTTTTTAAAGCAAACAGTATTTGCATACATAGAACTAACAATTGTTATTATCTATTTACAAAAAAAAAAAAACAATATTGGGTTGTATTCCTTTTGTTAAGGATACCCCTTCATTCTAAAATTCAACTCTGTGATTATAGAATTCCAATTATTTTATGAATAATAAAAATCATATTTTTATTATGTCATATATATAGCTCGCAATGGCACAGAACTTACAAGAAATGGTCAAATAATTTAAAATCTAAAATATTCTAATATAATATCAAAGAATTATTGCATCAAAACTAGATGACGTCATCTCGGAAGTTGCCACATCGTCTGATAACAGTTGGATTTGTACCATAACAAATATTTCTAGAACAATTCGAAATATTTCCATCAAAATTTAAGTTGATATTAGTATTTCTTTTTCTTTCGAAATAATTGCCTGCCACACACACGATATTTAGAAATTATTAAACGAATTTTCGTTTCTTTGAAATATAAGAAAATTACAAAAGTTTTCAAAATATATTTACCAAATACAAGGTGGGATCAATAAATAAGGTGAATTATAATTTATTTTAAAAAAATAAGAACGATATTTATAATTAGGACTTTATTTATTCAAATTAATCACCTTGGCTTTCTATACATCGTCTCCATCGTTCTGGCAACTTGTAAATACCCTCTTTATAGGCACTCTTAGGAAGCGTGTGAAAAAATTCTTGCACCACTTTCTGGACATCTTCATCCGAGTCAAATAGCTTTCCTTTTAACTCCTTCTTTAGTAGTCCAAAAAGGAAATAGTCAGAGGGGGCTAGGTCTGGACTATATGCAGGATGTTCTAAAACTTCAAAGCCTAATTTAATGATTGTAGATACAGTTTTACATGATGTATGCGGCCTTGCATTATCATGAAGGAAGAGAACACCTTTACTAAGCTTCCCTCTTCTTTTGTTTCTTATACCGGGCTTTAGCTTATTTATAAGAATGTCACAATAAAGGTCGCTGTTCATACGTTGCCTTGAGGATAAAAAATCAAGACAGATTGGTCCATCAACATCCCAAAAATTTGTTAACAAAACTTTACCGGCCGAACGTTGAGACCTGAGGAACATGTAATTCGTCCATTTTTGAACTCGTTAACCCATTTATAAATGTTTTTTTGAGACAAACAAGACCCACCATAGATAATTTTCATTCTTTGGCATATTTGAGATGTTTGAATACCTTCTGCATTCAAGAAACGAATAACTGCACGTTGTTCAAGCGTGGTGCAATCCTTCAAGGGAGCTTCCATTTTAGTTTATTTATAAGTCTCGCGCCGCGCTTGGGAAAAAAGAATATAACACCTTAAATAGTCTCTCGTTGTTATATTTTAATATTCTGTGGTTTAAATTATTTTTGCTTTTTTAATTTTTAAGAAATAAGATAATTCACCTTATTTATTGATCCCCCTTTGTACATATCGTATTATTTTATTGATACGACGATATATTTCGGTTGCCCTTGTTGTCGAACAAATAGTCGTCTGGTAGATTAAACTGGTTTAAACCGGTTGATGAGCCATTCTACCCACATCTTTGTTTACTAATTATAGAAATTCGCCCAATAAGATTGAAGAACGAACGCAGAATGATTCTGAAGAACATTTCCTCCATGTCACATTTGTCACTGAAGTAGGAAGCAGCTGTTTTCCCGGTGTTCCATTCTTCGCGGCTTGAGGAATCGTCTGCTTTGGTATTCCAGAGACGTGAAACAAATGTCATTATAAGGAAATATGTGGCACAAGATGGTGTAGCAGCAGATGTGCGGTTAAATCAAGGCAGACGAAGGTTGTGTGATTGCGGAGAAATCAATAGACGCCATTTCCAGGATGATTTATTTGGTCTGGACTTTAATTTGTTCCGGCATCGCCCAGCTGCAACATCCATCACTTGGCTACTGGTGGTCCTCGGTCCGGAATATGGCTTCTTTAAATAGGCTGGAATATGGTACGACGTTTATATGTTTTCTGTATTTGTATTGGGTACGTTTTGTATACCATATACATTCATGGACAACCTTAAGGAAGTTGTACCTTTTAGCATGTATATCGGGATTCAGACAATAACTCTGAAAGATATTACAGTCACCTTCATTGTAGACACACGAGATAACCAAGTTAGAACAGCCTCTGTCTCCTTCGTAAAAAATAACGACCAGCGACATCAAAATATGAAACTTCCTTTAGTTTAGTCCAGGAGTGTACATAGATACATTTCGGTTCAGCCCAGTGTTTTCTACCTCCCCCCACAACTTACAGGAATCTCTCTGTAAAGATTAGAGCAGTCTATGTATTTAATGTCAAGATAATTATAGCTTTATATTTACATATTTCCCATATAACTTTGTGTATTATAAATTATTAATACAAAGCAATAACACGCATATGTAGAAAATGAAATAATTTAAACATGAATGTTTCTTTTATACACAAAACAAACTTCTGCTTATTAAACAATTTTTATTACTTTTCTCACATATATATATATATGTAGTAATATCAATATATATATATATATATATATATATATATATATATATATATATATATATATGCCATAATACACTACATCTCAATGTACCATATATTATTATAAAAAATTCTAAAGTCCCAAATGTAGATAAACTTCGACACACCAGCTTGACCATCATGTAATCTGAAATAAGACAAAAAGTTGAAAGAGTCATCCAGTGACTCAAGCAAGGCGAGGTCCAGTTCGTTGAGATTACGTCATACGTGGGAATTCCCGACCTTATGACGTGGACCCTTCCTTCCCGGGGATCTTTCACAAGTCATTAGTGAGTTTTACGACATATCAGACCCTCCCCGACCTTGGCCTCTCTTAGCCACCATCCAGTCTGTCCTTTATGTAGAAACCCTGGACTCCACTTGGCCCCATGACTGCTGTGTAGCTTGTGGTACGACATATATTATATCTATATATATATAAATCAATGTTTGTATGTTTGTTTGTTTGTATGTCCAGTATACAAATTCGCAGTAGTTCACTAATTCAAACCAAAATTTCCATACATAGGTAAAAAAATACGGGGAAGACGATAGGCTATTTAAAAAAATATATATATAAATCAATTATTAAAACTATATATTCAAATTATCCTACTTAGCTCACGAACAGCGCCTTCTATCAAAGATTAGATTAAATTATGCTGATGCAAACAAATAGATAATGCTAATAACGAACAATTATAAAAAAAAATCTTATCTAAATATATATCACTCGGGTAGATATGCACACGGGTCAATCCCGGGGCGAAGCCCGGGTCACCCGTCTAATATATATATATATATATATATATTAGATAATAAAAGGCATATATTGGATTTTATAAAATATTTATTTTGCCAATATTTCGGCTGGCTGAACGCCAACCTTTATCGAGGCATTACATATAAAATATTGGCAAAATAAATATTTTATAAAATCCAATATATGCCTTTTATTATCTAATGAATTAAATATGGATTGCTCTATTTTCAATATATATATATATATATATATAAAAATATTTTTTTATTTTTGATTATCTTGAGGATTATGCTATGGTAATGCAGTCGTGTTTAAAATCTTGAAGTATAATTATAAAAATAGTTTTGATCAGTAATTTATTTGAACTAAAGGAATATATATATAAAAACATAATTTGATAAAAGTACCGCCTGGCTTAAGGCGAGTAGAATAAAGAAAACAAAAGATTATTTACATAATGTACAAAAGGTTTGAGCCGGCCATCGGGAAACAACAACAATGAGTTTTTATAAGAGAAGGATGACCTCTGGCGGTCAATATAAACAGAATATTTGTATGAATTATTTCGAAAAACAAATGAAACATTCCGAAGCTTTTTCCCGTTTGGAATTCCAACATTTTTCTGTTCGAATTTTTATAATGCCCAGTTTACAACGAACCATGGAAATTTTAAGGGATTTTCATCAAAAATTGGAGCGGTTGAAGACTAACTGTCATTGTGGCAACGAATTCCAGGACTCAAGACGCCTACTGCTGGAATGCCCACTCTTTTCTAGCGCTAGACAACAGACAATAAATAATGTTGTAGATCTATATCAATTTGTAAATAGCAGAGAGAATTATCATAGATTTAACTACCTTTGTAAATATATTTGTGATTATCTTTCTAACCTGAAAAGTTCAGGTTCCTAATATATATATTATTGTTTCTCTTTTTAAAATTTTTTTATTACTTTTCTTGTATAAAATGTTTATAACTGTTTTTTTTTTTTAAATGTAAATCGACGCAATTATCCCTGGCCGGGATATCGCGTTTTGTGTGTTGAAATAAAAGGACTAGAATATTTGAATCTATGAAATATATTTTTAAATAAAATAATATTTTAATATAACATATATATTAAAGAAACAGGCCACATATTTAACTTATCCCAACCCATAGTGCATTACGAAAATATCCACAGTAAATACCAAAGACTCTTAATAGAATCTATGATAACCAAACAACTAAAAAGCATAAACAGATGCATAGAAATATCAGAAACATATGAAACAATATTAAAATCCTAGCCCTTAGATTTAAAATATAGTTAAATATGTAAACATTCTGTTACTTAATCTGATATCGTAAAGATAGAGGTTACCTGGCCAGCATTCATATTTATATAAAAAATAGACACTTCGGCCAGTTGGAGTTTTTTATTTTCTAAAGGTTTCGACAAAAATCTTTTGTCTTCGTCAGGAGAAGTAAATAAAAATAAAGCCCTTATTTTTACTTAATTTATTATAATTTTATTATTATACATTTTTATTTCCAAGATCATAGTCTTCGACGAGTTTAATATTTGTTTTTGACTCGTGCTTTAGATGTTGTACTAAATTCGAATAATCACGTGAGAACGCCCTTGCAATCTCAGAATAATTTTTAACGCCTTGCCAAATGCTTTATTTTTATTTACTTCTCCTGACGAAGACAAAATATTTTTGTCCAAACGTTGAGAAAATAAAAAACTCTAACTGGCCGAAGTAATCTAATATGTAAATATTCTATCTATTATCATTATCTTTGTTAATTAAAACTTTATAAAATTAAATATGCAAAAAAATATTTTGTATAAAAATAGTACATATACCATCAATTTGTTATCGTGATACTCCTGTGGAAGGACTGACAGGTCCGAAAGTTAGAGAATAAAATTTGAGCAAGAAACTTAGCCCTGGAGACTTTATTTTCTTTATAATAACATATATACAACAACAACAACAACAAAGCCTTTATTCGGGGTCACTGACCCTATACAGGATTCACCAGAGGTATGCATAAGAACAAAGCAGTGAGACAAAGGAAATAACGATATATACAGAAGAAAAAGAAAAAAAAAACAAGAAAGAGAAAGAGGGAAGCAAGAAAAACAACACAAAAAGAGTAGCAGTAAGAAAGTGAGGAGTGAGTGTCACTTGGCCTTCTTCTGAGATATGGACTCGTGGAAACCATAAAACGCCGTAGCAATATACTTATTCTGGGTCATATTGTCAATTATTGATGGAAGTGAAGCACAGAGCTGCCCAGTTTTGAGCATAAGGGTTCTTCTTTCTTCTTTCAGAGCATAGCAATCAAAAATATAGTGAATGCTTTCATTTTTTAGTTTTGAATTACAGAAGGTACAAATCGGGTCCTCACCGCAGAGCATCTTGGTGTGGTTTTCTAAAAAAAAACTTGAAAGTATTCTAACTTGTGCGAGTAGTCTTACAACCGGGAAAGGAAAATCCCCTAAAAGGTATCCCTCCGTCATGAAAGATATGTGAATGTCTTTGTAGTGAGAGTATAGCTTAGATTTATCCATTCTTGTAAGGTCGTTTTGTATAGATTGGTCTGCCGCTGTTTTTAAGAGCCCTGTAATCGCGCTCCTCAGCGTTTCAGGATCATCACAGGAAACAAGTGCAGGGGATCCATTATTGTTAAGCAGATTGGTGAGCTTTTTAATGAAACCAATGGGTGTGCCCGAAGCATTAGACAGTTCCCGTGTTCTATTAAAACATATACGCGGCAATCTGTCACTGCTCATATTCACCACCCGCAGCCAATACTTCAGGGTTAATTTTAAAGCTGTTACACTCAATGAGATACGACCGGTTTCTAATCTGATTATGTGGCCTGGTGTGTATCTGGGCAGATTCAGGAACCTACGGATAAATATGTCTTGTATACTATCCAATAAGTCTTTATGCTCTGTTGCCCACAATGGAGCGGCATACATCAGGACAGCTCTTACTATTGTATCAAAGAGTTTGGTTGATAAATTTATTGACTTTGCTTTTGATTTTATTAATATTGGGTGTGTGGCGTTAATTGCTGTAAGTGCTTTTCCTTTAAAGTAATTTGCCGGGTGAGTAGTTGTTATTGTTGGTGTCAGAGGGAATCCCAAGTATGTATATCTTGAAGTTATTGTTATGGGTTTATCATTCCAGAACCATCTATCCTTATTTGAGGGTTTACCTCCATTACGGAACACCATAATCTTTGACTTGGACTCATTTAGTGTCATTAAGTTCTCATCGAGATTTTCTTTCAGTATTTTGATCTTCTTTTGGAGGTTCATCCTGGACTCACCTATAATTGCTATGTCGTCGGCGTACAGCAATAAATGGATATCTCCAAATTCTGGCAAATTTACACTCGGCAGGTCTGAATTATTATAAATTTCGATTAAGTCCGTGATAAATAATATAAAGAGCAGTGGGGAAAGTGGTTCTCCCTGGAGGACTCCCGAGTTTATCTTAATATTTTCCGTGAATGATCCCTTCCATCTGATAGCTATAGTTGCTTGTTCGTAGTAACTTCTGATCGTACTTATGAATTGGTAACTTATGCCTAGGTTGTAAAGTTTTTTCCAAAGTATTGAGTGAGGTACAGTATCAAATGCCTTCCTTAGATCGACAAAAAAAGACATATAGTTTCCCCCTCTTTTTTCTTAATGAATAATAACATATACATGTTGTAATGGTTTCGAATATCTATAATAAATATTGCCACGTGGAAAATTAGGGAAGACAAAAACTTCAGGAGGAAACAAAATTTATTTCAGGCAAGGGCAAACTATGAGTTGTAAACAAAAGATAAGCCACGAGGGAAATTTACAGAGTCGCCAGATATAAACATAAAAATGACCACTCTGTTAATAAAAAAATACTAAAAATTAATAAATACTATACATTATAAGGACTGCGGCGGGTGATTATAAACAATACTTAAAGTTACACCGCATAAGTTTCTTTTCTATGAAAAATCAATATTTATTTTAAAGAGAAATATTTACTATTTCTAACTTTTTTGAATGAAGTATGAGAGGGTGAAAATATGAAGAGTAATGGCGAACGGAAAAATAAAATAAAATAAAAGTGCCTAGTGGACATGGCACCTGCCCGGTAAGCAGAAGGTTGTGGGTTCGATTCCCGCCCCTGGACACTTTTATTTTTCCGTTCGCCATTACTCTTCATATTTTCACCCTCTCATACTTCATTCAAAAAAGTTATAAATAGTAAATATTTCTCTTTAAAATAAATATTGATTTTTCATAGAAAAGAAACTTATGCGGTGTAACTAAGTATTGTTTAATAAATACTATGTTACAATATATTTAACTATAATATTATTATTTAATAGCTTTTTAGAGAGCCATTCTAACTTTACCTCACACAAGTCGAGATGTAACTTAGTGTGTGAAATCGGCTCCAAGATTTTTGTTAAAAAATACGCCGGTGTCACAAGATAGTAACAAATGTGATTTAAACATAACGCGCCATCTATACATAATAAACAAAACTTAGCACGAATTTTTCTTCCCAGATAACTAAGTTTATTTAATATGATTTAATTTTAAATATTCAATTCAAAAATGATTAATAGTATAAAGCACCGAATAGAATTTTAATATATCAAATTTTAACGAATTCCAAGCAAATTAGTTTAAAGTTTTGTAAATCACTCTCTATTCCTATCTTCTGCTTTTTAATATAATATTCCGGACACAATTAGCGTGATTACCGGAAGTTACAATCTGGCAACATGGTGTTTGATAAACCAGACGAAAAGTTTAAAACCAATCGCAGAACAATTCGCCTGCTTAATTATTTCTGGTCGTTCAAAACAAATTACAGAACATTTTATCTTAAATTCAATTAGTGGGTTTTAATAGTTTAGTGAAATAGATCATAACAATAATTTAAAAAAGAATAAAAGTTCAGAAAATAGAATCGCTTGGTTAAAAAATAAGTTGGCGCTCGCTAAATAATTCAGAGAGTTTCCGTCAATGGCGATACGGCTCGGCCACATCGAATCTTGGAACGCTGCCATATGGCCGGCGGTCTTCCATTTGTCACGTGGGCTCCGCCATGCTCGCCGAATATCGCGCTGTTCGAACCCTGTATAGAGGAAGACGTATAAAAGATTGGATTTATTTATTTTTATTTATTTATTTATTTCAACACACAAACGCGATATCCCGGCTAGGGATAATTGCGTCGATTTACATTTTTTAAACAGAAACAGTTATAAAATTTTTACAAAAAAAAAAAAAAATCGAAATAAAAAGAGAAAAAAATATATAAATATTAGGAACCTGAACCTTTCATGTTTGAAAGAAAGTCATGAATATATTTACAAAAATAATTAAACTTATGATAATTCTCTCTGCTATTTACAAATTGATATAGATCTACAACATTATTTATTGTCTGTTGTCTAGCGGTGAAGAAGAGTGGACATTCCAGCAGTAGGAACATAATCCACACCCTCCCAGCGGTTTCTTCAATTTAATCCACCATGGCGTATTTAAGAGCTTTATTACTGTATTGGACGATTCTGCTCATATGCAGCAAATATTTATATGTAATTATAATGACCGTAGAAAGCCTATGTCCCTAGTTGGCTGAAATACCATCGCCATGTCGGGTATAGAAGCAGACAATACAATAGTTGAGTTGGAAAACCGGTCTGGGGGATTAAACCGCGGGTTCATCACTGATGAGCCAGACCCTTCCACTATTTTTCAACGCAGTAAGGTGAATAGAAAGTGTTTTAATGTCCATCCATACCGAGTTCAAAACAACAACCACCCACCCGTGCAGGCCCGGTCACGCTCCGCCGCGGCACGTGGGAAAACATACAATGTTCCCAGCACATCCCCCTTTTTAAGATTTGAAATATATATACATTACAAACTTTAAATGCATAATATAATTAATAATGAAGGCGATCCACGGGTTTAACAATTCGTCCACTCCGGGTTCTTATCTGGCCGTCTTCTGAGTCGTTAGAGGGATAATCCACAACTGGGGTCTTTTCATTTTCAACCAGTTTCTCCCCCGAAAAGGTCGGCGTCGATGGGTCGGCTGGATATTGCATTATAACTCCTTTTCGTAGATGTAACCTGTTTCGACGTACAGTCCCAACTAGAATATCAACCATATATGACCTTGGTGTCGATGCTTTCTGCTTTACAATCCCCCAGATTCGCATATCTTTAATCCAAACCGTGTCACCTTCGGATAGCTCCTCCATGTCCGTAGCTCCGCAGCGTCGATCATATCTGGATTTCATATCCTTTCTCCTTCTCCCCTCCTTTCTTTTCAGGGTCTGAGAGTCCACCAACCTTGAATTAAGATTCTCTGGTGCAATTGGCAAGGTCGTTCGGAGTTTACGTCCCATGAGAAGCTCAGCAGGGCTGTAACCGTTCTCCAAAGGGGTCGATCGATACTCCAGGAGTCCAAGCGATGGGTCTTGATTTTTCTTGAGGATCAAGTTAGCAATTTTCACACCTGCTTCTGCCATCCCATTGCTCTGCGGGAATCGAGGACTTGAAGTGACATGTGTGAATCCGTACTGCCTTGCGAAATTTGCAAATTCACGAGCAGCTCCAAATTGCGTCCCATTATCGCTTACAACAGTTTCTGGTATTCCATGTCGGGCAAATATGGATTTGCAACTACGCACCACCACATTGGCTGTGAGCCGATCCAGCTGAATAATTTCAGGAAAGCGAGAATAATAGTCAATGACGACTAGATACCACTTATTCTCGAACTTGAACAAATCCATTCCAATCTTTTGCCACGGTCGTGTAGGAAAGTTGGTTGGTATCAAAGGTTCATGTTTTGAGACGGCTTCCTGGATACAGACACTGCACTTTCTGACCGTTTCCGCGATCTCTTCCGAAATTCCAGGCCACCATACCGTCTCACGTGCGCGAAGTCTTGGTTTTGTAATTCCGAAGTGCCCAGCGTGCAACTTATCTAGGATCTCCAGTTTCATACTTGCTGGAATAACAAGACGACAGCTACGCATCAGTAGTCCATTTTGAACGCCGAGTTCATCCTTGACATGCCAATAAGAGAGCAGAGCCTGTAACATCTTCTTCTTATCTGGCCAGCCTTGCTCAAGGTAGTTGACTACTGCTTTCAGGGTCGTATCTTCTTGTTGAGCTTCAAAAATCTTCGTCAACATCTCGTCTTTGTCGGTTATACTCGAGAGAACTGCATTTATATGCGCTGAGGTTGGCCGTTCGTCTTCACCTCCCTCGGTTGTAAGAAGTGGTTGTCTGGATAATGCATCGGCGTCGAGCAGCTCCTTTCTAGGGATATGCACTATTTCGAATCAATAGCCTTTATTGGGCATACGTGCCATACAGGATTCTCCCGGGAAGACAAAATAAATAAATAACAGATTAGCATCATAGTTATATACAAATATTGGGTATTGACCTTGAGTTGGATCCGTTGTCTGAGCCAAACATTTTGATTGAGCTGATTTCCAGTATTTATAAAAAGCGAAATTTTGCCATTAAAACATAAGGTGAATTGCTATTATAGCCGGTCTCTTGACGAAGAATTTCTCTTTCTTCTTCCATTGCCGCACAGTAGAACATGTAGTGTGGAAAATCGAAACTAAATTCACTGTTGCATAAGGTGCATTTTATGGTCCTAGTTTTCAATAGTGAAACATGATTAATTCTCTGCAATACAAAAAGCCTTCTTACTTGTGCAATGATTCTCTTTAAAATTAGGGGGATATTGTCATTCAGATAGCGTTCCATTGTAGGTGATGAATGAAAGTATTTATAGTGAGAGTAGAGTACTGATTTTCTTATTCTTACATAATCCGTCTGCAAAGACTGATCGGTTGCCGTTCTATTAATTAGGGGGATGTATCTTTGTAGAATATTAAAGTCTGTACATCCAACAAGCCATGAGAAGCCGGTGTCATTAAGTAGCTCTGTTATACTTTTTACCAGTCCGATATTCCGTTTTGAAGAAATTGAAATGTTCCAAACAAATTGAAGGTAGCCTGCTGCTGTCCATTTTCAGAATTCTAGTCCAGAATTTTAAAGTTAATTTTTTCACTGTGATATCAAGAGAGTTTCTTCCTGTTTCGGCCCTCAAAATATAGCCCGGAGTATAGCTTGGAAGGCACAGAAAACGTCTGAGAGAAAGGGATCCTGGATTCTATCTAAGATTAAGGCTTGATCATGTGCCCAGATTGGAGCCGCATAGAGTAGGACTGTCAAGATCATAGAATCCAACAATCTCATACTTGCATGGAAGGATTTGAGCTTGGACTTCAGAATAATCTCCCCCACAGCACCCATCGCGGCCATGGCCCTGCCTCTATAATTTAAGGCAACTTGAGTGAAAGAAATCGAAGGGGTGAGCGGGTAGCCCAGGTACGTATATTTTGATGTAACACTTAAAGGACTTTGACCCCAATACCATCTTTCTGAACGTGCCACCTTTCCTCCATTACGAAAAACCATTATTCTTGACTTGTTTTCGTTCAGAGTTAGTAAGTTATTTTCAAGATAGGTTTTCAGTATATTGATTTTCAATTGAAGGTTTATTTTAGAATCACCGATCAAAACAATATCGTCGGCATATAGGAGGAGGTGTATGTTTCCGAAATTGGGTAAGTATATTCCTGACAAACCCGAGTCATCAAATATTTCAATCAAATCATTAATAAAGAGTAGGAATAGGCATGGGGATAGTGGGTCACCTTGGAGCACCCCCGAACGAATTTCAATGAATGAATGTTCCAACGAACCGCAGCGGTCATGTCTTCATAATAACGTTTAATTAAGTTGACAAATCGGTAATTCAGTCCTATTTTGACTAGTTTTGTCCATAGCAATGCGTGAAGAACCGTGTCAAAAGTTGTTTTTAAGTCTACGAAGAAGGAGTAACATTTACCTCTGTTCTTCCTTAGGGCAAGTTGGATTACAGATGTCAATATGAAAATATGATCTTGACATGAGTGAGCAGATCTAAAGCCCGCTTGATTCTCTGGGATAATATCATTAGTTTCAATCCACTTGACTAGGCGGGAGCTAAGTATTGCTATAAATAGTTTCGCGAAATTGCTCAGCAGTGAGATTCCGCGGTAGTTGGATGGATTATCAGAATCGCCATTTTTAAAAATCGGATGAATAATAGACTTCGAGAAGGAGGATGGAAATACGGCTGATCTTAGTATTATGTTGTAAAGATCCTTGAGTGACAGCAAGTAACTGTGGGGAAGGAGCTTGATTGCTTCGTTCGGTACCTCGTCGATTCCAGCTGCTTTACAGTTCTTTAAACGAGAGATTTCTTCTGTTATCTCCTTCATTGTAATTTCCGCCAATAAGCCTGTATCCACTGAAAGCGTGTTTAATATAGGAAGGATATATTCTGTTGTTGTTTCAGATGAGAGTAGTTTGTCATAAAATTGGTGCCCTTCTTGAAGCGATATGTTTCCTTGAATAAAACTTCTTTTTTTATAAATGCTTATTGTTTTCCAAAAGTTTTTAGTCATGAGTATTGCTTGATAAATTTTCATGCAATGATTGGTAGTATTTTTTCTTTTTATCTCTAATTAATGCAGCATAGAATTTCTTTTTTGAAATATAGTTAACACGGTCTGTTTCTTTTTTTGATTTCATATAGATTTTAAGATGGGATTTAGTATTCTTTTTTGTTAGATAACATTCTCGATCAAACCATGGCTTTGAATTTGGGTTCAATGTTTTAGATCTTCTCTGCATCCCCGTTTTGCCCAAAGTATCAATGATTTTATCAGTTAAAAGCCTCATTATACTATCTATTGAGTGATTCCAATTCAGGTGTATTTCATTTAGTGCCTGCAAGAAAAACTGTGAGTTCTCATCTGTCCATCTATAACTTGTTAAAGGTGTTCGATTTGTATGTCTCGAGTGATTCACCATCGACTGTAATGAAGTAATTGTGCGATCAGAACCGGGCACTATAAGGGCAGACAAGGTGATAGGGAGATGGTCCGAGTATGGAGAACATTCAACTTGGAAGTTCTCAATTAGATCCAAAAGCAAGGGGGTCAGCACAAAGTAATCCAAGGTCTGAGGTGTAAGTAAAATTGCCATTTTGATCTGCCATCGATCTGCCATTTAATATTGTCAGTAAACTATTGTTGAGGAACTCAACAAAATGGGTTGCATTTGGAGAGATCATCTTATCACTGGAATTACGCTGTGAGGAAATATTTGAAGAGAGCGCAAATACATTGTGAAAACCACCCATAGATCCCGTTCGAATATTAAGGTCACCCGCCAGCATTATTTCGTAGCCACGTAATAATCTTTCCTCAATAAACCTAAATAGTTTGTTTAGGTTGAGTTTAAAAGTATCACCAGGTGGTAAATATGCGACTAGTATACAAAATTTACATATAGAGGTTTGTTTAAAACAAATTGAAATCAAGTTAGGCTCAATTTCTATTTTGTAAATATAATTTGCAAGCATTTTACTGATTCCGACCAGTATTCCACCAGACGGTCTTCCAGTCTGGCAGCATCTTGTAGCCAGCGATTCATAAATAGTAAATTCATGTATGTCAACTTGTATATTGCGGTCGAGCCAGGTTTCTGCAAGTGCAAAAATATGATAATGTTTTACATAATCGAGAAGATCAAACAATGAACTAGCTCTCATGTATCCATTTATGTTCCAGTATAAAATGTCATTAGAATTTTTACATTCAGTAGATTTCAATTGTAGGTCTGGTGATATTACCATTTCTCTTCTGTTTGTATTTTCGTCCAGTTGCTATAACTCCGCACCCTTTTTGGTGGTAATTTTACCATTGAAAACCTGATAAACTGCTCCACCAAGTGATGAAGGTCGTTAAATGCTGGCAGTCCGGGCTCAACGGAATCTGGTGAAAGCCACTGTTCGCGTCCAGTTTCGAAAAGAATCTTGCTTCCTCCAGTTGCCCCAGCATGTGCTCCACCACTGGCATGGGATGCACATCGCGCTGTACATGTTCGTTCAGCTTTGAGAGATCCACACAGAGTCGTATGTCGCCATTCGGTTTACCAGCAATCACAGTCGGTGCACACCATTCAGTCGCAACGTTAACTTGTGCTATGATTCCCGCCTTCTCGAGCTCTTCCAATCTTGTTTTGAGCTTTTCCATCAAAGGTATTGGTACCCATCGAGGAGTATGCACAGCATATGGTTTTGCTCCAGGTTTCAATTTGATTTCTTAAGGGTTTCCGATCTGTCCCAGTCCTTCAAATACTTCAGGGAATTCCTTGATCGGGTTAATTTTCGTTGCAACCACTTCAATCCGCCTCGCCAGGTTCAAGAGCTCACATGTCCGGCGACTCAGAAGAGGTTCACTCAAACGACGAATGACATAAATCTTCTCCTTGATTTCATAATTGCCATTTCGCAGCGTTGATATAAACATACCCACAGTCTGAAGTTCGGAAAATTCAGCAGCTCTAATCTTGATATCACTTTCCACTAGTCGTTGCTGTCCCATTATCTTCTTGAAGAGACACAGAGGAACACATGTAACACCCGCCTGAGAGTCGAGCTTGAACTTCACCTGTTTCCCGTTTACTTGGATTTCTGCTGTCCATCGCCTCCTGCACTCGCCTTCATCATCATCGAGAATATATGAATCCTCCATAGCTGAGACCTCCAGGAGAAAATCAATTTCTTCATCAAGTTCAGAAACAGCTTTGACTTCCGCAGTATTCGCCTGCTTATCTCGACAGCAATTGGCAAAATGACCAGTTTTTGAACATAGGTTACATCTTAGTCCTTCAGCACGGCAAGCCTGTCCTTCCCTGTGGGTGAAACCTCTGCATTTTGGACATCGTGATCTTGTTTTGGCTGACTTCTCCTTCTTCCTCGAAGGCTGCTGTTGTTGTTTCGGTGATTGTTTCTTCGAGTTGAACTTCACCTGATTGACCTTTTGGCTTGTTGAGGGACGCTGTAGGTCGACTTGCTGCTGTCGAACGACTTCCTGCTGTCGAACCAATTTCACCTCCTTTTCCAAAGTCAGTTCGCTGTCCGACTGCATTCTTTCAGATAAAGCTTTGTCCCTCACTCCAACCACTATTCGGTCACGGATCAACTGCTCATGAAGACCCTCAAATTCGCAACTATTAGCCAATTTGTACAATGAAGTGATGAATTCGTCCACTGGCTCCCGATCCTCTTGGATTCTTGAATTAAATTTCGCACGTTCGTAGATAATATTCTTTCTGACACAGAAGTGGCTCTCGAACGCCTTGAGGACGGAATCAATTTTCTTTGCCTCTTCCTCCTTTTCGAACTTGAAGGTCCTGAATATATCATCCGCGCGGTCACCCATCAAGTACATGAAAAAATCGATCTTGTCCGCCTCCTCTTTCTTCTTCATTCCACTGACCACGAGGTATCGTTCGAATCTCTTCCTCCATTTGGGCCATTCGTTGGGATTCGAGAAGTCGAAAGTTTCTGGAGGTTGAATCTGAGCCATGTTGAATTATCTTCCAAGGTACACAAAAATCGATATTTGCAATATACGGGTTCGTATTTTATCCAGTTATCGCTGCCACCATGTTTTAATGTCCATCCATACCGAGTTCAAAACAACAACCACTCACCCGTGCAGGTCTGGTCACGCTCCGCCGCGGCACGTGGGAAAACATACAATGTTCCCAGCACAGAAAGCTTATGAAGATTGAAGACATTAAGACGCGAATGTTTCTTTTCACAAATAAATCAAATTCTACTGTCCTTACTGCGATGAAAATATATTGGGAGGGCCTGGCTCATCAGTGGTGAACCCTCCCAGCGGTTTCCCAGTTTAATATTATCATTGCAGTAAAGGCAGTAGAAATTATTTTATTTCAAAAAGAAACATACTTCAAAATAGTTACAATTTCGTATAACAGATGGCGCGCTAATGCATCGTATTGTGTTTTGACCAAAAAAAGACTAATTTTTTTTTTTGCTTATCCCTAGTACGAGTGGTACATGCTATGATAATCATGGTGGGTAGAAGTAGGCGACTGCTTTTACTGTAAGTGCACCACATGTCTACACATGTGAAAAGCAGTTCGACTTTGCACTTACAAATGTGCCAGAGCCCCGTTTGGTTAATTGCACTCGCTGGTGGGGTTGGACTTTTGCAAGAATCGGGGACCATTGGAGCATTATTTTTTTAAACATAAAAAAGTGCCCAATGCGGGAATCGAACCCGGGTCGTAGCGGTCAAAAACCAACGGTTCAGACCATCCTTCCACCGACCCCCAAGACTAATTGTAATTTGTGGAATAACATTGCTCGAAGCATATATATTGTCACAATAATGAAGGTGCCGTAGAATAAAATAATCATTTATTAGATCACTTTAAATTGTTTGAGGGATAAATAGCAAAGCCAACTAGATAAATATAATGATAAGGAAGTAATGTCAGAGACCCAAACGGCTGGCGATCGGCTACATCCCTCAAGATGGCGGCTATTGTTTACAAACTTCCCGCCTAGCGCGCCCGCCATCTGTCGGAGCTTAGGTACATAACATTCGCCAAGCTGCCAATGTATTATTTACAGTTGCAAGCTATGTACATTTTTGGTTATGACAAAATATGTGTTATTTCTGCTGTCCTCATAGCTTATGTCCATAGTTCAATCAAAATACCTTTTCCAGGAGTTTTGCATTTGTATCGGCATCAAAAAAAAAAAAAATCTAAATGCAATATTACATCAGTATGGTAAAAAAAAAGCTGGCGACACCGCTGAGAAGGTTCACCACTGATGAGCCAGGCCCTTCCATTATTTTTATCTTTGCAGTAAGAGAGGGCAGTAAAACAATGTTTATATGTGAAAAGAAACATGGGTGTCTAAAATAGTTTCAAATTTTATCAACAGATGGCGCCCATCACACAACTTGATGTGTTGGGAAGCTGAGTTCGAAGTTGCTCTACAGCACTCAGCCAATGGACAGTCTCTAGACCAATCAGACCACGTCAACTAGCCCAGACGGTAAATATAAGTGACGTGTGTCTACAGGCCAGTAGACCAGGCCGGGGTAAATATAAGTGACGTGTGTCTACAGTCCAGTAGAGAGGGCCGGGGTAAATATAAGTGACGTGTGTCTACAGGCCAGTAGACCAGGCCGGGGTAAATATAAGTGACGTGTGTCTACAGTCCAGTAGAGAGGGCCGGGGTAAATATAAGTGACGTGTGTCTACAGTCCAGTAGAGAGGGCCGGGGTAAATATAAGTGACGTGTGTCTACAGTCCAGTAGAGAGGGCCGGGGTAAATATAAGTGACGTGTGTCTACAGGCCAGTAGCCCAGGCCGGGGTAAATATAAGTGACGTGTGTCTACAGTCCAGTAGAGAGGGCCGGGGTAAATATAAGTGACGTGTGTCTACAGGCCAGTAGCCCAGGCCGGGGTAAATATAAGTGACGTGTGTCTACAGTCCAGTAGAGAGGGCCGGGGTAAATATAAGTGACGTGTGTCTACAGTCCAGTAGAGAGGGCCGGGGTAAATATAAGTGACGTGTTTCTACAGGCCAGTAGACCAGGCCGGGGTAAATATAAGTGACGTGTGTCTACAGTCCAGTAGAGAGGGCCGGGGTAAATATAAGTGACGTGTGTCTACAGGCCAGTAGAGAGGGCCGGGGTAAATATAAGTGACGTGTGTCTACAGTCCAGTAGAGAGGGCCGGGGTAAATATAAGTGACGTGTGTCTACAGTCCAGTAGAGAGGGCCGGGGTAAATATAAGTGACGTGTGTCTACAGTCCAGTAGAGAGGGCCGGGGTAAATATAAGTGACGTGTGTCTACAGTCCAGTAGAGAGGGCCGGGGTAAATATAAGTGACGTGTGTCTACAGGCCAGTAGACCAGGCCGGGGTAAATATAAGTGACGTGTGTCTACAGTCCAGTAGAGAGGGCCGGGGTAAATATAAGTGACGTGTGTCTACAGTCCTGTAGAGAGGGCCGGGGTAAATATAAGTGACGTGTGTCTACAGTCCAGTAGAGAGGGCCGGGGTAAATATAAGTGACGTGTGTCTACAGGCCAGTAGACCAGGCCGGGGTAAATATAAGTGACGTGTGTCTACAGGCCAGTAGACCAGGCCGGGGGTAAATATAAGTGACGTGTGTCTACAGTCCTGTAGAGAGGGCCGGGGTAAATATAAGTGACGTGTGTCTACAGTCCAGTAGAGAGGGCCGGGGTAAATATAAGTGACGTGTGTCTACAGTCCAGTAGAGAGGGCCGGGGTAAATATAAGTGACGTGTGTCTACAGGCCAGTAGACCAGGCCGGGGTAAATATAAGTGACGTGTGTCTACAGTCCAGTAGAGAGGGCCGGGGTAAATATAAGTGACGTGTGTCTACAGTCCAGTAGAGAGGGCCGGGGTAAATATAAGTGACGTGTGTCTACAGTCCAGTAGAGAGGGCCGGGGTAAATATAAGTGACGTGTGTCTACAGGCCAGTAGACCAGGCCGGGGTAAATATAAGTGACGTGTGTCTACAGTCCAGTAGAGAGGGCCGGGGTAAATATAAGTGACGTGTGTCTACAGGCCAGTAGACCAGGCCGGGGTAAATATAAGTGACGTGTGTCTACAGTCCAGTAGAGAGGGCCGGGGTAAATATAAGTGACGTGTTTCTACAGGCCAGTAGACCAGGCCGGGGTAAATATAAGTGACGTGTGTCTACAGTCCAGTAAAGAGGGCCGGGGGTAAATATAAGTGACGTGTGTCTACAGGCCAGTAGACCAGGCCGGGGTAAATATAAGTGACGTGTGTCTACAGTCCAGTAGAGAGGGCCGGGGTAAATATAAGTGACGTGTGTCTACAGGCCAGTAGACCAGGCCGGGGTAAATATAAGTGACGTGTGTCTACAGTCCTGTAGAGAGGGCCGGGGTAAATATAAGTGACGTGTGTCTACAGTCCAGTAGAGAGGGCCGGGGTAAATATAAGTGACGTGTGTCTACAGTCCAGTAGAGAGGGCCGGGGGTAAATATAAGTGACGTGTTTCTACAGGCCAGTAGACCAGGCCGGGGTAAATATAAGTGACGTGTGTCTACAGGCCAGTAGACCAGGCCGGGGTAAATATAAGTGACGTGTGTCTACAGTCCTGTAGAGAGGGCCGGGGTAAATATAAGTGACGTGTGTCTACAGTCCAGTAGAGAGGGCCGGGGTAAATATAAGTGACGTGTGTCTACAGTCCAGTAGAGAGGGCCGGGGTAAATATAAGTGACGTGTGTCTACAGGCCAGTAGACCAGGCCGGGGTAAATATAAGTGACGTGTGTCTACAGTCCAGTAGAGAGGGCCGGGGTAAATATAAGTGACGTGTTTCTACAGGCCAGTAGACCAGGCCGGGGTAAATATAAGTGACGTGTGTCTACAGGCCAGTAGACCAGGCCGGGGTAAATATAAGTGACGTGTGTCTACAGTCCTGTAGAGAGGGCCGGGGTAAATATAAGTGACGTGTGTCTACAGTCCAGTAGAGAGGGCCGGGGTAAATATAAGTGACGTGTGTCTACAGTCCAGTAGAGAGGGCCGGGGTAAATATAAGTGACGTGTGTCTACAGGCCAGTAGACCAGGCCGGGGGTAAATATAAGTGACGTGTGTCTACAGTCCTGTAGAGAGGGCCGGGGTAAATATAAGTGACGTGTGTCTACAGTCCAGTAGAGAGGGCCGGGGTAAATATAAGTGACGTGTGTCTACAGTCCAGTAGAGAGGGCCGGGGTAAATATAAGTGACGTGTTTCTACAGGCCAGTAGACCAGGCCGGGGTAAATATAAGTGACGTGTGTCTACAGTCCAGTAGAGAGGGCCGGGGTAAATATAAGTGACGTGTGTCTACAGGCCAGTAGACCAGGCCGGGGTAAATATAAGTGACGTGTGTCTACAGTCCTGTAGAGAGGGCCGGGGTAAATATAAGTGACGTGTGTCTACAGTCCAGTAGAGAGGGCCGGGGTAAATATAAGTGACGTGTGTCTACAGTCCAGTAGAGAGGGCCGGGGTAAATATAAGTGACGTGTGTCTACAGTCCAGTAGAGAGGGCCGGGGTAAATATAAGTGACGTGTGTCTACAGTCCAGTAGAGAGGGCCGGGGTAAATATAAGTGACGTGTGTCTACAGGCCAGTAGACCAGGCCGGGGTAAATATAAGTGACGTGTGTCTACAGTCCTGTAGAGAGGGCCGGGGTAAATATAAGTGACGTGTGTCTACAGTCCTGTAGAGAGGGCCGGGGTAAATATAAGTGACGTGTGTCTACAGTCCAGTAGAGAGGGCCGGGGTAAATATAAGTGACGTGTGTCTACAGTCCAGTAGAGAGGGCCGGGGTAAATATAAGTGACGTGTGTCTACAGTTCAGTAGAGAGGGCCGGAGTAAATATAAGTGACGTGACTACAGGCCAGAAGAGAGGTCAGTTCTAAATATAAACAAAATGAAATAAACAAAAAGCTTGCTCGGCGCGTCTATTGATTTCTCGGAGTGCGATTTCTTAACACAACAGCTGGAGCTGACAGGGTTGTCGGTTCTTGTTACACTCGGCTCCACGTGAATCTATTCTGTGACCATATATAGGACCGTACAGTTTCTGTTGTGCTTCAATTCTGACGGTGAATTCTTGCTGTGAATGTATTCAGTAACATTCAAAGTATATACCCCGACTGTAGGACATCTGTTTGCTCTCCGACAAAGCTATAAGCATTAAAATAAACTTTTCCCTAGAAGCCTGATATATTTTTACTTAATATTGATAGAGGGAATTATTTATAATTTGATAAATGTTTTAAAATATTTCTATAAATTCAATGAAATGCTATGATGTTTCTCTATAAAAAAAAAGGTATGAAGATGATTAAAAAGTTTAAACCTGGAATAAATTCGTAGAGGAAAAAAACGGGGGAAATCAAGCCTTTATCAACGATTAAATTTACTTTTGGTAGAAATATTATATTTATTATTTTTATTTTTAAAAAATGATTGTTTGAAAAAGGTATAAGATAGGCAAATTTCAAATAAAAGTGTTTCTATCAAAACTAAACAAATCTATCTAATTTAATTTTTAAATTTAAAAATAAAATATCTAAATTTCTATAAAAGCACGCTATTATTAGTGTGAAAAATATTGTTATTACAAGGTAAAATGTTGCTATTAAGTGCGTAATGTTCTTATTAAGTGTCCGGGTAGTTGGCGACTTCTGTACGCTCCAGGAACCTGGGTTACTTAAATAAAAAATAAAATTATTAAGTGTTGTTATTTAGCAAAAGGTTGTTTTAAAATGCAAAACCTATCAATTGTGAAGACGTTCATCACAATCAATCACCTTTTTGAATGATTAGAGCTTCGAAAATTATCTACTTAGCCTCAATGGGGCTTAATAAGCTGTAAGATATATTAGCCCAACACTTCCTGCATCAATTATATCAATTTACCTTGAATAATGTACGTAATAAAGGAGTTCTCTCGTTAACACCATGTCCATTTAATTAACTATTAATGTGTTGCTTAAGTTTGCAGAGCGCCCCTTTATGAACACATATTTAATTAAATATCAACATATAACCATATCTAGATAAAAAAAAATAATATATTGTAACGTTTTTGTGTAAAATGTTAAAATTTGTTTTACATTGTTAATTTATGCTTGTTGTTGTTTTATAATAATGAAGATGCAAATTACATTGTTCTTGTTTTTTATCGTTTTTTTTTAATAATACATTGCATGTAATGATGATAACAAATGACTTTTAATTTAATATGCAGAAATCAGTGAAAAAATAATTAATTATAAAATTCACGAACGGGACAATATATTTTAGGCAAAATACTTTTGTAAAAGGTAATAATTAAATACCTTATATATAATTAAATTAGCAAATAATATTGGATGTTTTCGTTTTCATCAAAAGATTCGAATATTTTGTTTGTCTCGAAATATCTTCTCTTAAACGAAAAAAAAAAAAAAAATCTAAATTGAAATACAAATTTTTAAAATTAAACTCTCATTTTTCTAAAGATATAAATTCCTTAAATTCCTATAAATATATAATATATAGATGTAATTATAATTAATAATATTAGAATTATATTAAACAGAGAGAGTTCAATAAATCTGTGTGTGGTTTTTTTTCCTCAATAAAATAATTTATATAATATATATTTTAATATATATAATATTATATAAATTGATGCGAAAATACCTTCTAAATAACTTTCAATGTTTATAATTAATTATTTCATACGAAATGTTTGTTATCTAAAAAGCTTTCTATATTCAGCCTAAGTGTAAGTGATATTTACAAATTATTGGTTAATAAATAATTATTTGTTTATAGTAATGTAATTAATTTTATTATTTTATGTGTGTCGTGCGAGAGAGATATATTTCCTATTTATTTTACAAATAAAAATTGGATCTATTCGTATAAGAATTTACGCGTATATCGCGATTTTAACAAAATTCTAAAGCAAAATATTTTTCTTTATTAATGTTCAAAGAGTAGAAATTTTTTTTGCTATTATTAACATATGTTTTAGTTATAATTCCGATGTTTCAATTTTAAATGTTTTAATGTAAGAAGGCCTTCTAATTAGGATTTAAAAATCAATTTATTACCAATTTTGATATTTATTACTAAAATTTATATTTATTATGTGTATTATATAATATTACTTTTCATAAATTATATTTTAACTATTTTATATTCCCCCACATTCTATATACAGTTACGAGCGTCATGCGTTCTTAATAATTCTTCATCTCTGTCACCGTTTGCTTTTTTTTTTGGAATGGCGCTCCCCTATTGGTTGGCTACGATCACGCCACCTTTGCCCCCCCCCCCCCCCACTTTCTTTTTGGTTTTTGTAACTATTGTGTTGGAGCGGGTCGCACCTTAAATAAATGCATATATTAGTTAATAACTAAATGGAATCCTCTCTTTCTTTTTCCCAGTAAGAGACGCCTACGGAAGCCAACAGTACATAGACAGATAAAGCACATAGGCTATAGTTATTAACTAATATATACATTTATATAAGGCGCCAATTTATAATTGTAACAAATAGTATTTGAATAAAAACATTCAATCGGGTAAAACACGGGCGTTGCCCGGGTCATTCGGCTAGTATAAAATAAGAATAACTATTTTAATGATTTCAAAAATAGGATAAAAAAACATTTTCTGGCAAATTTTATAATGGAACGTCATTGAAAGATGAAATAATAAGATAACAGAGTAACATCTATTTTATAATAAACGAAACATAAAGAAGAGACACAATAGAGGTCACACATCTATCAACTATATAGATAAATCGAATCAGACGAACGTAGAGGTGTTGCCAGACTTACCTTATCCGTTAGATGAGAAGGTCCGTGTTTCCTTTCACCATCACAGCCCCATTCTTCTCCGCGATGCTGATGACGAACAAGATGACGTCACTGTTGCCATGGTAACCATTTCGATCCACACGATCCATTGACAACACTACTCATTGGGGGAATCACGCTTCCGCCTCTAACTGACCAGACGACTAAGCCCGTAAACCTTTTTATGTCCCGACATTTTATAACAGACGATTTGGGAAGGCATTTGATTTGCATAATTAGCTATGTGAGCATCTTTTCGACCTTATATATTACTACAATGGTGTTACATTTTTATAACTTTGTGTAAAGGACCTAGAATCTAAGAATTTTCTCAATATTTCTTTAACTTAGCAAAACGTTTGAATATAAACAGATCTTTATATACTCAACATATAGCTGGCATATATATCCTGGTATTTTTTATTGAAACATTTATTTTTATCCATTCATCCTATCCCTATAATATTTGTTTTAGACCTTGTTGAATGAATGATTTATTTTTATATTATTTTTGTATAAAATACGTCAACATATATTACGTATAGAACATGAGAGAAGACAAACCTCAAAAAATGTGTGGTGTGACCCGACAATTTATTTTTAATACACAAAACAAAATTAAAACTTAGAAAATACAAGAAGGGCAGTGAGGGAGATTTACAAAATATAAAAATATCAAAATTATTATTCTATTTATAAAATAATATTTTTCAACAAAATTAATCAAAGAGTTAATAAAGAAAATGGTCACTGCCTGTCATACTGGGTACTACTGGGTACGATGTCGCGCAAGTGTCCCCAAACCTAACATTGTTGTTGTGTCCAATGTCTCCGTACATATCTATCACAGCAATGTTCTCTATCTTGGGTGTGTAAAGCTGCTGTTCTGGGTCAAATTTCTGTTGTTGTTGTGTCCAATGAAGAGCCTCAGATGTCTCCGTACATCTCTATCACAGCAATGTTCTTGTTGAATTTGAAAAAAAAGGGGGAAGGCCAATCTTACCCAGATTGAAAATAGAGATTCACCAGTTGTGTTTACACAAGTTGTGGAAATGCAATTTGACAAAAATGGCATAAATATATACACTGCGTGACATTTAAAATGGAACACCAAGAAATAGTGGCCAGAAAATTATGCAAATTTCAGGGTAGACGCGCCTAACCGAGTTATGCAAATGATGTAAAATGCGCAGCTCTCGTGCGCACATGGAGTAAGATATAAGGGAAGGAACTTGCAGAAAGGACAGTATTCGTGTCGTTATTTCTTCAAGGAAAATCATTGTAGAAATTTTGTTCTTGTGTCAAAAGACACGTGTAATAACAGAGAATGCCAGGTCATCGTAAACGGAGGCAGTTCAAGCAGACAGACGCTTTTACGAGGGGCATGGTGATCGGACTGAAAAGGGCAGGTTGGTCTATACGTCAAATCGCAGCTGATACACACCTTGGTGCGTCCACGGTGCACCGACTGTGGAGAAGATGGTTGGAACAAGGAAATGTGGCAATTTATAGGAATGTCGGTGCAACCAGAGTGACGTCAGCACGTGTGGATCGGCGTATCCTTCGACAAGCAGTGGCGGCCCCACAAGCCACTTGTACCGCCATCCTGCAACATGTGCAAGACACCCTAGATCATTCCATCTCGACCAGAACCATTTCCCGTCGATTGGTTGCTAATGGCTTGCACTCATGCCGTCCGCTAAGAAGACTGCCATTGACCCCACCGAATAGGCGCCAACGTTTGGAATGGTGCCGGGCTAGATTGACGTGGATGACGGAATGGCACAGGGTCGTGTTCTCAGATGAGTCGCGTTTCTGCTTGTCCAGTGATAGTCGCCGTGTACGCGTGTGGCGTCGACGTGGAGAAAGGTCCAATCCGGCAGCAATTGTGGAACGCCCCACCGTGCGACAACGTGGAATCATGGTTTGGGGCGCAATCGCGTATGATTCCAGGTCACCTTTACTTCGTATTCAGGGCACTATGACGGCCCAACGATACGTTGATGATGTGCTGCGACCGGTGACACTCCCCTACCTTCAGGGGGTACCCAATGCCCTTTATCAGCAGGATAACGCCCGACCGCACACTGCTCGCATTAGCCAACAAGCTCTGCAAGATGTACAGATGCTTCCCTGGCCACCGTACTCTCCTGATCTCTCACCAATCGAGCACGTCTGGGACATCATTGGACGCCGTTTGCATGCCTTGCCACAGCCGCGTTCAGAAGACGAACTGTGGCAAATGGTTGAGAGGGAATGGAGAGCCATCCCTCAGGACGCCATCCGTACTCTGATTGACTCTCTACCTAGACGTGTTGCTGCGTGCATCGCCGTCCGCGGTGGTCCTACTTGCTACTAAGCCGACGCCGTTCTCGCTCTGTATTATGACTATCATTTTGAAATAAAGATCACTTATTGTTCGTCCCTGTCTCTCTCTGTCTGCCGAGTTTAATCACTTTCTGGCCACTATTTCTTGGTGTTCCATTTTCAATGTCACGCAAGTGTATTTTATTTTGCTTATTCAAAATGACTGGTCATCAAAATAAAAATAAAAATAGATAAAAAAGGATGATAATCAAATTGACCTAAAGGTTAGATATATTTGAATTAGAAAAAAAAAAACAAGTGATATAAGATAAATATACATACAAACAAATAATGTAGAGAGCAAAATAACTAGGGTTGGAAAGGCAAAATCTTTTTCAAACAAAGTTTACAAATACTTATCTAAGCTTCTGTTTATAAAAACAAATCTTGTTTTCAATTCTGTCGATAAATCCGATCATGAGTTATTGTAGGATTCTTCACTTGAGATGATTATCCGGATCAATTCTTCTTTTCCATAACAGGAAAACTATATCGCAACCCACTCTTAATTGGTGCGCAATTCTATAACGACGCTCTTCTCGTTATCTTCCTTGTTTCTTCAACACGTGGCTACTCATTCCTTCTGAGGCAGGGAGCTCATATTCCCCCGAGCCTATACACACGTGCTGCCGGTTGTCCTTTCTTCTTTTTCGTCCCCATCACCGCGCATAGGTGCTCGCGCATGGGATGGGGGGCGATGTCTTGTTTGTTTACAAATTTTGCTCCTTCCATTCTTTATTCCTTTCCACCCATTAAGAGAAAGAGGCAACAAAAATAAAATAAAATATATATACATAATAATAATAGGGGAAAATCTATAAAACATACAATTATAAATTATCTATTTTTAACAGTTCTCTATCTTGGGTGTGTAAAGCTGCTGCTCTGGGTTAATTTTCTGTTGCTGTTGTGTCCAATGAAGAGACTCAGATGTCTCCGTACATCTCTATTAGAGCAATGTTCTCTATCTTGGGTGTGTAAAGCTGCTGTTCTGGGTCAATATTCTGCAAGACTGCGACCATTGCTGGAAATGAGAATATGAGGGTAAGTGTTAGTTCCACACCAGAACAATTGTCCTGTAGGTTCTTGTGCCATCTGAATGTATTATATTTTTCAATGAAGAGCGGCTAACATTATAGACATCAGCCTTTCTAGCGGTTATAAACCTGCCAGCCCTACTGTCAAACACTGGACCACGTACTCTCCTGTAGGTGTCCTCCAGTACAATCCATAGATTCAGACCATCAGATACAAGACACCTGACCTCACAGGGAGTTGCTACATGCGGACCTGTAGACGACACAGAACTCTCTGATCGTCTGCTTCTACACATCCAGCGGTACCACAGACTGCGTCACTCTGACACCTACACTACTGTAGAGTCCTGTAAGACCATCTCGTCCAATCAGTCAAAGATGGCTACCGCTCTGACAGATGGCGTCTATCCCACAACATTGGCTATCTCACTAACCCATATCTCTTGTATATGATTATCTTTTTGTTTCTTCACTTATCATTTTGTTTGTTTGTTAATACCATCATGCCCAGCCTTATTGTATATATTCAATTCTCCAATGTATCTTCCAGGAATCCTTCAGGCTCCAGGAATCCACGTTCCATAGACAGTGTTCTCTATAGACAGTGTTCCATTAACAGTGCTCCATAGACATCGTTCCATAGACAGTGAGATAAGAGGCAGCCAGCGGGCGACGTCCCACGCCGGTGCTTCCCACGTGACCGCCGCCGCCGCGCATGCGCGCCGACCGTGACGTCGCCACCAGGGGCTGCGCGCGCAGTTTTCGAACACCGCCTGATGTCAGCCGGCTTGCTTACCGCGCGTCTCTACAACCTACGGCGTTTCCTTCTATTATATAATACTCTAGGCGCTGGTAGAGTAAAAACTGTGCTCCATCTGCCTCTTATAATTGTATGTAATCTTTGGACTTATTAAAATAAATTATTAATTGATAGTTCTCACTGCAGCTCGAACCTTTACCCTAACGCGGTAGAACATGGCGCAGTCGACATTCGGTTAATTATAGCCGTTTTTTAAGTGACAGCTCAGTGACAATTAGTAATCAAGATGCCCTCAAGAAGGAATCGCCGACCATCCCAAACCCCTCCAGAGAACCCTGCCTCGCCGACCAGCACCGACATCCTCAGGTCCATAGCCGCACTGTTGCAGCAGATGGCTACTCGGAATCCGACGCCGACAGTCCCATTAGGAGCTCCTCCTCACCACGCCACAAAAATCATCCAGCTTCCTAAACTGGCTTCCCCGGAGGAGTTAACGATGTCTTGTTTCCGCGATTGGAAACAACGTTGGAACGACTACGTGGACGCCCAACAAGTAGCCACCTTCCCGCTATCCACACAGCAAGTGACTTTGCGTGCCGCCCTCCATTCCGAATGGACCATCCTTTGGCAATCAGGCCGCCTTCATATTTCTACCACCACCACCCTCGATGAAGCCGTGAATGCTCTCGAGGCCTACCTACGCAAGAAGCGAAACCCCCTCCTTGATCGGCAAGATTTTCATCGTAGGGACCAACAAACCGGAGAATCGGTGGATCGCTACTTCGCAGCCCTTAAAGCTCTTGATGACTCGTGTGCACATGAGCTGGATTTTAAGTGCAGCACATGCGGCGACCCGTGTATTACAAGATGCACAAAAAGAGCTTGTGGGAAAACGTTTGCCCTTGCTGGTTATCAACAGCAACTCCGTATCCGTGACAGGCTAATATGTGGCCTGTTTGATAAAGACCTCCAACGAAAAGTACTGGCGGAGCAGTACAATTCCGACCTCTCCCTGGACCGAGTCCTCTCAATTTGTCTCGCACATGAGAGTGCTACCGCCGTGGGCGCGACTCTTTCACCTTCCCCAACCACCTCCCCCGAAGCCTTCAGTGCAACCAGACGTGCACCATCAACCTACAAGCATCAACAAGCCAGCTCGTCTGAAACCTCACCTAAGGCCAACCGTTTCTTTCAGAAACCCTATGATCCTAACGACCCCTGCTCTGGATGTGGGGCTAACCCAAGACACCGCCGTGACCAGTGCCCAGCAAAAGACATAGAGTGTAACAAATGCGGCATCACCGGGCATTACGGAAGGGTTTGCCGACAACTGAAACGGAAACCCACAACCAAACCGAATATCCCGCCACCTGCAACCAGAAACAATCAGTCCCAACCAGGACCCTCAAACACAGTTGTTGCAGCTGGAGTACGCAACGAACTCATAACCATTCCGACCGATATCAACCATAAGTTACACCAAATCCGTTGGCTGGCGGACCCGGGGTCAGATCTGGATC
The DNA here is from genome assembly GCA_030710605.1 of Cordylochernes scorpioides. Classification (NCBI taxonomy): domain Eukaryota; kingdom Metazoa; phylum Arthropoda; class Arachnida; order Pseudoscorpiones; family Chernetidae; genus Cordylochernes; species Cordylochernes scorpioides. The sequence goes on along the minus strand of CP092865.1, from coordinate 122,415,210 downwards.
TAATCCCAGAATCAGAATTCCTGTTACTGGATGAGCAGACCCGATCAGCACTCAACCCGAAGAACGTCCCTTGCGTAGGAGTCAACGGCATCAGCTTAAGTCCTTGTGGATCGTTCGTCGCGGCACTGCATCTCAACGGGAAAACATACAGTACTACCGTTGGAGGCTGCAAGCACCTGAACGCCCCTCTCTTGAGCAAGAGCGGATGCAAAGCCTTAGGACTTCTGCCGGATAACTGGCCCCATTCAATGATCGTCAATGCGATAACCAACGGACCCGTCGGCGAAGCCATCGATTGGTGCCATCCTATGGTAGTCGTCCCCAAAAAAGGCTCATCACAAGTCACTATACCAAATGATCTCGCCGGTGCCATCATTGGGAAAGGTGGTCAACGCATCAGGAAGATCCGGCGCGAGTCTGGTGCGGGGATCACCATAGATGAGTCTCAACCTGGTAGCAACGAACGGGTCATCACCATCTCTGGCACGCCCCAGCAGATCCAGATGGCCCAGTACCTCTTGCAGCAAAATGTAAGAGAACATTCCTTCCGGAAGCGATACAATCGCAACGCCAAGCCACTCTCACATTTGGAAGTGGGAGCAATAGTCCTTGTCCAGGATCACCGCACAAAACATTGGACCCTCCTTGCTGAGGTTCTCGAACAACTTCCACGCGGTCGCAGCTACCTCATCCGGACCGACGCCGGACGCCTTCTTCGCCGTAATCGCAGAGTCTTACGACCTTTCGTGCCTCCACCGTACACCACCCCACCCAACTCAGCTCAACATCAGCAGACCTTATCCCCTCGAACCCGAGAACCGAACCCGCGTTATAGCAACTACGTTGGATCGGTCCCAAGTCCCAATCTCCAGGGGGGGGCATGAGATAAGAGGCAGCCAGCGGGCGACGTCCCACGCCGGTGCTTCCCACGTGACCGCCGCCGCCGCGCATGCGCGCCGACCGTGACGTCGCCACCAGGGGCTGCGCGCGCAGTTTTCGAACACCGCCTGATGTCAGCCGGCTTGCTTACCGCGCGTCTCTACAACCTACGGCGTTTCCTTCTATTATATAATACTCTAGGCGCTGGTAGAGTAAAAACTGTGCTCCATCTGCCTCTTATAATTGTATGTAATCTTTGGACTTATTAAAATAAATTATTAATTGATAGTTCTCACTGCAGCTCGAACCTTTACCCTAACGCGGTAGAACAGACAGTGTTCCATAGACAGTGTTCCTTAGACAGTGCTCCATAGACAGCGGAAATTCTATAGCACCTATAGATGTATATATCTAGAAGCTATATGGGAAGTTAGAATAGATTTAATCATCTAGATCCCTCAGAACCAGATGGGTTGAGAGGACGTGCTACGATGTTGCTTTCTCCACGTCGACCTCAGACACCGGCTGAGAGGAGGCCGGCTGGGGAGAGAGCGGCTGGAAGCCGTGGCTGGGGTTGAGCTGGAAACCTGGGAACGCCGCCTGCAGCGGGAACAAGAGGTCACACAGGAAGTAGATCTGACCGGCGAAACCCTCGTAGAGAGAATGAGCCGCGTGGCTGAGGTTGATCGCTTTGACGGTCGGGCGGGACTTGGCGCCGATCCACTCGGCGCACGCCACGGCGCGGTGCAGGTAGAGCTCCTCCCTCGTGGCCTGGAACATCCTCAGGAAGGCGTAGCCGCTCCCCGCGGCCCCGCGGCACAGGTCGTAGCGGTCGCCCGGCCCCGCGGTCCACACTATGTCGGCGTACTGCCGAGCGAGGTTGAGATACCGCGGGCTTTTATAGACCTCGGACGCCTTGGTCGCCAGGAAGATCACGCCTGTGAGGCCGTTGTACCAGTCAGTGCCCGGGGAGTTCTCCTCGGCGCCCAGCTGGCTGGTGAGCTGGTCGATGGAAGGCCGGACGAGAGAGAGCAGGTCGCCGCGGGAGAGGAACCGCCTGGCCTGCAGCAGGACGTACAGCACTCCCGCCGGCCCACGGGCCGCTCCCGGAGTCTCAGCGTCGCTCCGTGACCATGCTAGAGGACATTTGGTCTGGTACTTCTTGGCTAGCCTCTTCCCGTTCCTCAGAATCATCTCTACAATCTTCCTGATCAGAGTGTCTGGAACGAGCTTGGGACCGATGTACTTGCGCAGGAAGAGCAGCGTGTAGAGGAAGCCGGCTTTGCCGTCGATGAGACTGTCGAGCGCCATGTTGCCGGCGTTCTCTGCCGTCAGGTGGATCTGGACGATGATGCTGCGGACGTCCAGAAGGGAGCTTCCTCGCAGCCGAGCCACCAGGGCGCTGAGGGCGCTGATGCCGGACTCCCCGTGCAGGAAGGAAAGCCGGGCCAGGCTGGAGTACTGGCAGCCCAGCGCTAGGAAGTTCTTGGCCGCCCGCAGCGAGCCGGGCAGGTTGAGCACTCGGTGCAGCTGCAGGTAGAGCAGCGCTACGCCCGACAGACCCGTGTAGACGGAGCAGTCGCGCAGCTCCGTGTTGCTCTCTATCGCCCGCTCGTAGACGCACAGGAACCGACGGACGTAGGGCACGATCTTCCTTTCGACGCTCGGCACCAGCCGGCCGGTGGTCGGCTCAAACAGCCGGCAGTCGTGGTCGTACTCCGGGCGGTCCATCCGCCGCCACGTTCACCTCCCCCGGCCAACAATCATGGTCCACTAACCCCATGTCCGAAGAATCATTCTAAATTCTTACATACAAAACCGCATTCATATCAAAACTTCGTGTCGCAATGGCGAAATGGAAACCTACGGTTTTCTATTCTCAGCATTCAATTCAAGAACTTCCATCATCGTCTGCTTTAATAACTTAAAACGCTACAAATATTGGGAACAGCCACTTTGTGTGAAGGCGCTGGTTGAACTGACTCTCACATAAATCAGTAGTACTCGGCACCTGAGTGGAGATGACGGACAATGCCGGTATTGCCGGGCATCAGCCGCCTGTGTCAGCAAGGAAGAGAGGCACAAGTACGGGGTAAAGTTTTCCATCTAAATATCTTGATTTTTATAGTTATTTTTTGTATTATTCATCCTTAAGATATATAGAGAATTTTAAAAATAAAATATCCTATGATTACAAAAAAAAAAAAAAAAAACGCGTTAAAAAGATCTCCAAGAAACTTCAACAAATAAATTTCACAAGAGTAGCTGGTAGAACGCCGGGGGAGGTGCCGCCATGTCAGACCTGGGCTCCACGGACCAGGACGACGGTCCGACTGCCGTGCGGCTGACACCGACCAAGTACAGGTCCGCCGAGCGCCTGTCCCAGCACACCGGCAGGAGGCTGCGGGCTGCCGAGGTGTACCACCGGCGGCAGATGTCCCCGCAGGTCCTGCCGTCGGAGTCCTCGACCTGCGAGTCCTCAGCCACAGACCTGGAGGATCCACCGCCGCAGCAGTTCGAGCTCCTGTCCGTGGAGCGGGTGGCGCTCATGAACTACCTCCTGGGGCTGTCCGCGGACACCGAGGACCCAGACGACGTCATTCCCTGAACTGCCTCACCCAGCACTGACCGTGGCGATGGACTATTAAATTCAACGATAATCTCTCATCCAACATGCGATGGGAAAAAAATTTGGTCTGTTTGTTTTTCAATGTCTTTTCAAAACCTTCATCAATTTTCTTCAAGAGACTTCAGCCAAGTGTGTGGCTAGAGCTGACGTCTACGTGTCACGGGCTCTTAGACCTGTATCTGTCAGATACTCATGGACAAAACTTACGGAAGTTGTACCTTTTAGCACGTATATCGGGATTCAGACAATAACTCTGAAAGATACACTCATGGACAAAACTTAAAGAAGTTGTACCTTTTACCATGTATATCTGGATTCAGACAATAACTCTGAAAGTTACACTCATGGACAGTACTTAAGGAAGTTGTACCTTTTAGCATGTATATCTGGATTCAGAAAATAACTCTGAAAGATACACTCATGGACAGAACTTAAGGAAGTTGTACCTTTTAGCATGTATATCTGGATTCAGACAATAACTCTGAAAGATACACTCATGGACAAAACTTAAGGAAGTTGTACCTTTTAGCATGTATATAGGGATTCAGACAATAACTCTGAAAGATACACTCATGGACAAAACTTAAGGAAGTTGTACTTTTTAGCATGTATATCGGGATTCAGACAATAACTCTGAAAGATACACTCATGGACAAAACTTAAGGAAGTTATACCTTTCAGCATGTATATCGGGATTCAGACTATAACTCTGAAAGATACACTCATGGACAACACTTAAGGAAGTTGTGCCTTTCAGCATGTATATCTGGATTCAGACAATAACTCTGAAAGATACACTCATGGACAAAACTTAAAGAAGTTGTACCTTTTACCATGTATATCTGGATTCAGACAATAACTCTGAAAGTTACACTCATGGACAGTACTTAAGGAAGTTGTACCTTTTAGCATGTATATCTGGATTCAGAAAATAACTCTGAAAGATACACTCATGGACAGAACTTAAGGAAGTTGTACCTTTCAGCCTGTATATCGGGATTCAGACAATAACTCTGAAAGATACACTCATGGACAACACTTAAGGAAGTTGTACCTTTTAGCATGTATATCGGGATTCAGACAATAACTCTGTAAGATACACTCATGGACAAAACTTAAGGAAGTTGTACCTTTTAGCATGTATATCTGGATTCAGAAAATAACTCTGAAAGATACACTCATGGACAAAACTTAAGGAAGTTGTACCTTTTAGCATGTATATCTGGATTCAGACAATAACTCTGAAAGATACACTCATGGACAAAACTTAAGGAAGTTGTACCTTTTAGCATGTATATAGGGATTCAGACAATAACTCTGAAAGATACACTCATGGACAAAACTTAAGGAAGTTGTACCTTTTAGCATGTATATAGGGATTCAGACAATAACTCTGAAAGATACACTCATGGACAAAACTTAAGGAAGTTGTACTTTTTAGCATGTATATCGGGATTCAGACAATAACTCTGAAAGATACACTCATGGACAAAACTTAAGGAAGTTATACCTTTCAGCATGTATATCGGGATTCAGACTATAACTCTGAAAGATACACTCATGGACAACACTTAAGGAAGTTGTGCCTTTCAGCATGTATATCTGGATTCAGACAATAACTCTGAAAGATACACTCATGGACAAAGGAAGTTTTACCTTTTACCATGTATATCTGGATTCAGACAAAAACTCTGGAAGATACGCTCATGGACAACACTTAAGGAAGTAGTACCTTTACCATGTATATCTGGATTCAGACAATAAATCTGAAAGATACCTTCATGGACAAAACTTAAGGAAGTTGTACCTTTTACCATGTATGTCTGGATTTAGACAATAACTCTGAAAGATTCACTCATGGACAACACTTAGGGAAGTTGTACCTTTTAGCATGTATATCGGGATTCAGACAATAACTCTGAAAGATACACTCATGGACAAAACTTAAGGAAGATGTACTTTTTAGCATGTATATCGGGATTCAGACAATAATTCTGTAAGATACACTCATGGACAACACTTAAGGAAGTTGTACCTTTTAGCATGTATATCGGGATTCAGACAATAACTCTGAAAGATACACTCATGGACAACACTTAAGGAAGTTGTACCTTTTAGCATGTATATCGGGATTCAGACAATAACTCTGAAAGATACACTCATGGACAAAACTTAAGGAAGTAGTACCTTTTAGCATGTATATCGGGATTCAGACAATAACTCTGAAAGATACACTCATGGACAGAACTTTAGGAAGTTGTACTTTTTAGCATGTATATCGGGATTCCGACAATAACTTTGAAAGATATTACAGTGACCCTTATTGAAGACACACGAGATAACCACGTGTGAACAACCTCTGTCTCCTTCAAAGAATAGATAACCGGTGACAACAAAGACTTTCCATTTCCCTAAGTTTTGTCCACAAGTTCTTAGCTATTTGCTCGCATCATAGCGATGTCAATTTACGCCGTTCTCTTCATGCAGTTCTTGTGACCAGACGTGAGGTGATGATCTGACAATTACTGTCATAGATATTTGAGCAGCATTAGACCTACCGTGTGTGATGTGCTTGTAGTTATATTTTATAGAGAAACATCGTTTCAATCGCAACCAGCCACATTTATTCTCCCAATCGAACCAAGTGTAATACACATATTCTTGTGTAGACAGCCATAGAGACATAGACAGACATTGATACATAGACAGACATAGACAGACAGACATAGAGACATAGACAGACATTTATTCCCCCAGCACGATGGTGCGGACCAAGGCCTCCGCCACGCTGTACGGGTCGCAGTTGGACGACGGCCTGCGGTCCTCCAGGTAGCCCTGGCCCTCGACGTGGACGGGGCGCGGGATGCGGACGCTGGTGCCGCGGTCGGCCACGCCGGACGTGAACTTGTCGATGGGCGCGGTCTCGTGGTGGCCGGTGAGGCGGCGCGCGTTGTCCCGGCCCTGCTTGGGGTCGTAGGCCTCGATGTGGCGGGCGTGCTTCAGGCTGAGCCGCTCAATGGCCTGCTCGATCTCCCTGGATGCCACAGCAGGGTCAGGAGCTGTGTCCACGGGGTCTATAGAATGGAGTACACTGGATGTACAGGTGAACACCAGACTTTTATTCTATTTACCTCAGACCTTACTGCAAGGGTTAGATGACACTGATGAGCCATGCCCTCTCTCTCATCTTTTAATGTCTATCTTAGCAGTAAGATCTGTGGAGAGAGACAATATTTTGAAAATATATTTTGTTACAAACATTTATCGAAGAATGATAATTCCAAAATTTCCTCTAAGACAATGGTACTGTAACACCGTGAGTGTCTCTGTTGTATATGTGAGCGTGCGTGCGTGTACATGTGAGCGTGCCTGTATGTGCATGCGTGTATATGTGAGCGTGCGTGTACATGTGAGCTTGCGTGTATATGTGAGCGTGTTAACCAATTTCTCTCTAATACAACTAAGATTACACAATACAATCTACGTGAGTGTGTGTGTACAGTACAACATACTTGATGCCGCCGGGCGCCCTCATGCCCTTAGTGCTGAAGTTGGTGTGAGCTCCCGCGCCGTTCCAGTCCCCGGGGATGACCTTGGGGTCGAAGGAAACCTTGACATCGAACTGCTCGGCCACGCGGTGCAGGATGTACCGGGCCATCCACACCTGGTCCCCGATGGCGATACCTTCCACGGGGCCGACTTGGAACTCCCACTGGACACACGCGGCCGTCGTACACTCAGCCGTAACTTCATACATTGGCCCTAGTACCTGTAGACGGACATCTTTGCTGAAAACTTGTACGATGCCGTCTTATATAAAGAATCTCTTCTCCCTGACTTGTGTTTCTTCTATAGCGGATAGGGAGATTTGTCTTAATTTGATACTTCTATACACTCATGGGCAAGGAAGACGAATGTCTTTAATATCGCAGGTCATATATTTGTTTGAAGGAGACAAAGCTTGTTCACACTTGGTTATCTCGTGTGTCTTCAATAAAGGTCACTGTAATATCTTTCAGAGTGATTGTCTGAATCCCGATATACATGCTAAAAGGTACAACTTCCTTAAGAATTCGCTTTCGTCCGGTGACATCAGATGTCATAATGTACATCGTTAGACGCATGTGATCCCTCATGAAGCCCAGCAACAGTCTTTGTTGTCCTGTCATTCACTGGAGCCGTGCGTGGTTCGGAGCCATCGTCGGGCAGAGAGAATACAAGAAAGATGTGAGAGTTTCACTTATTGGGAGGAGACTGTATCATCAACTTTCGAAACTCAGGTTCCTTCGTCTGGTAGAAATTAAGCTCGTGGCCTCTCTTCCAAAAAAAAAAAAACTTTTGGTATTTGTGTCGTAATTTCGAGGCAATCAACGGCTCTTCATCTGGCGGTTAGACCGCTCTACAATCAGAACGATAGAAGACAGGTGAGATATCTACCAGAGCTCGGTGTAGATCGGGTCTACATACCTGGGACGGCATCACCTCGGCGTTGGTGCCGCACAGGTTGATGCCGGCGTAGAGACAGGCGCGGTAGTGGGCCTCCACCACGTCCCGCCCGAACACCTTCCCCGTGCCGGCGCCGCAGTAGTACGGTCCTGCGTGTACAGTACCTTGTAGCTTCTACACTCTCGTGTAACCTGTCACCTTGTGGCTTCTACACTCTCGTGTAACCTGTCACCTTGTGGCTCCCACACTCCCGTGTAACCTGTCACCTTGTAGCTCCCACACTCCCGTGTAACCTGTTACCTTGTAGCTTCTACACTCTCGTGTAACCTGTCACCTTGTGGCTTCTACACTCTCGTGTAACCTGTCACCTTGTGGCTTCTACACTCTCGTGTAACCTGTCACCTTGTAGCTTCTACACTCTCGTGTAACCTGTCACCTTGTGGCTTCTACACTCCCGTGTAACCTGTTACCTTGTAGCTTCTACACTCTCGTGTAACCTGTCACCTTGTGGCTTCTACACTCTCGTGTAACCTGTCACCTTGTGGCTTCTACACTCTCGTGTAACCTGTCACCTTGTGGCTTCTACACTCTCGTGTAACCTGTCACCTTGTGGCTTCTACACTCCCGTGTAACCTGTTACCTTGTAGCTTCTACACTCTCGTGTAACCTGTCACCTTGTGGCTTCTACACTCTCGTGTAACCTGTCACCTTGTAGCTTCTACACTCTCGTGTAACCTGTCACCTTGTGGCTTCTACACTCTCGTGTAACCTGTTACCTTGTAGCTTCTACACTCCCGTGTAACCTGTTACCTTGTAGCTTCTACACTCCCGTGTAACCTGTTACCTTGTAGCTTCTACACTCCCGTGTAACCTGTCACCTTGTGGCTTCTACACTCTCGTGTAACCTGTTACCTTGTAGCTCCCACACTCTCGTGTAACCTGTTACCTTGTAGCTCCCACACTCCCGTGTAACCTGTTACCTTGTAGCTTCTACACTCCCGTGTAACCTGTCACCTTGTGGCTTCTACACTCCCGTGTAACCTGTCACCTTGTTGTATCCCACTTTCTACACACCCGTGTAACCTGTCACCTTGTTGTATCCCACTTTCTACACACCCGTGCAACCTGTCACCTTGTTGTATCCCACTTTCTACACACCCGTGTAACCTGTCACCTTGTTGTATCTCACTTTCTACACACCCGTGTAACCTGTCACCTTGTTGTATCCCACTTTCTACACACCCGTGTAACCTGTCACCTTGTTGTATCCCACTCTCTACACACCCGTGTAACCTGTCACCTTGTTGTATCCCACTTTCTACACTCCCGTGTAACCTGTCACCTTGTTGTATCCCACTTTCTACACACCCGTGTAACCTGTCACCTTGTTGTATCTCACTTTCTACACACCCGTGTAACCTGTCACCTTGTTGTATCTCACTTTCTACACACCCGTGTAACCTGTCACCTTGTTGTATCCCACTTTCTACACACCCGTGTAACCTGTCACCTTGTTGTACTCACTTTCTACACACCCGTGTAACCTGTCACCTTGTTGTATCCCACTTTCTACACACCCGTGTAACCTGTCACCTTGTTGTACTCACTTTCTACACACCCGTGTAACCTGTCACCTTGTTGTATCCCACTTTCCACACACCCGTGTAACCTGTCACCTTGTTGTATCCCACTTTCTACACACCCGTGTAACCTGTCACCTTGTTATATCTCACTTTCTACACACCCGTGTAACCTGTCACCTTGTTGTATCCCACTTTCCACACATCCGTGTAACCTGTCACCTTGTTGTATCCCACTTTCTACACACCCGTGTAACCTGTCACCTTGTTGTATCTCACTTTCTACACACCCGTGTAACCTGTCACCTTGTTGTATCTCACTTTCTACACACCCGTGTAACCTGTCACCTTGTTGTATCTCACTTTCTACACACCCGTGTAACCTGTCACCTTGTTGTATCCCACTTTCCACACATCCGTGTAACCTGTCACCTTGTTGTACTCACTTTCTACACACCCGTGTAACCTGTCACCTTGTTGTATCCCACTTTCTACACTCCCGTGTAACCTGTCACCTTGTTGTACTCACTTTCTACACACCCGTGTAACCTGTCACCTTGTTGTATCCCACTTTCTACACACCCGTGTAACCTGTCACCTTGTTGTATCCCACTTTCTACACACCCGTGTAACCTGTCACCTTGTTGTATCCCACTTTCTACACACCCGTGTAACCTGTCACCTTGTTGTATCTCACTTTCCACACATCCGTGTAACCTGTCACCTTGTTGTATCCCACTTTCTACACTCCCGTGTAACCTGTCACCTTGTTGTATCCCACTTTCTACACACCCGTGTAACCTGTCACCTTGTTGTATCTCACTTTCCACACATCCGTGTAACCTGTCACCTTGTTGTATCCCACTTTCTACACTCCCGTGTAACCTGTCACCTTGTTGTATCCCACTTTCTACACACCCGTGTAACCTGTCACCTTGTTGTATCCCACTTTCCACACACCCGTGTAACCTGTCACCTTGTTGTATCCCACTTTCTACACACCCGTGCAACCTGTCACCTTGTTGTATCCCACTTTCTACACACCCGTGTAACCTGTCACCTTGTTGTATCTCACTTTCTACACACCCGTGTAACCTGTCACCTTGTTGTATCCCACTTTCTACACACCCGTGTAACCTGTCACCTTGTTGTACTCACTTTCTACACACCCGTGTAACCTGTCACCTTGTTGTACTCACTTTCTACACACCCGTGTAACCTGTCACCTTGTTGTACTCACTTTCTACACACCCGTGTAACCTGTCACCTTGTTGTATCCCACTTTCTACACACCCGTGTAACCTGTCACCTTGTTGTATCCCACTTTCCACACATCCGTGTAACCTGTCACCTTGTTGTACTCACTTTCCACACATCCGTGTAACCTGTCACCTTGTTGTATCCCACTTTCTACACACCCGTGTAACCTGTCACCTTGTTGTATCTCACTTTCTACACACCCGTGTAACCTGTCACCTTGTTGTATCCCACTTTCCACACATCCGTGTAACCTGTCACCTTGTTGTATCCCACTTTCTACACACCCGTGTAACCTGTCACCTTGTTGTACTCACTTTCTACACACCCGTGTAACCTGTCACCTTGTTGTATCCCACTTTCTACACACCCGTGTAACCTGTCACCTTGTTGTACTCACTTTCCACACATCCGTGTAACCTGTCACCTTGTTGTATCTCACTTTCTACACACCCGTGTAACCTGTCACCTTGTTGTACTCACTTTCCACACATCCGTGTAACCTGTCACCTTGTTGTATCCCACTTTCCACACATCCGTGTAACCTGTCACCTTGTTGTATCCCACTTTCTACACATCCGTGTAACCTGTCACCTTGTTGTATCTCACTTTCTACACACCCGTGTAACCTGTCACCTTGTTGTATCCCACTTTCCACACATCCGTGTAACCTGTCACCTTGTTGTACTCACTTTCCACACATCCGTGTAACCTGTCACCTTGTTGTATCCCACTTTCCACACATCCGTGTAACCTGTCACCTTGTTGTATCCCACTTTCTACACACCCGTGTAACCTGTCACCTTGTTGTACTCACTTTCCACACATCCGTGTAACCTGTCACCTTGTTGTACTCACTTTCCACACATCCGTGTAACCTGTCACCTTGTTGTATCCCACTTTCCACACATCCGTGTAACCTGTCACCTTGTTGTATCCCACTTTCTACACACCCGTGTAACCTGTCACCTTGTTGTATCCCACTTTCCACACATCCGTGTAACCTGTCACCTTGTTGTATCCCACTTTCTACACACCCGTGTAACCTGTCACCTTGTTGTATCCCACTTTCTACACACCCGTGTAACCTGTCACCTTGTTGTATCCCACTTTCCACACATCCGTGTAACCTGTCACCTTGTTGTACTCACTTTCCACACATCCGTGTAACCTGTCACCTTGTTGTATCTCACTTTCTACACACCCGTGTAACCTGTCACCTTGTTGTATCTCACTTTCTACACACCCGTGTAACCTGTCACCTTGTTGTATCCCACTTTCCACACATCCGTGTAACCTGTCACCTTGTTGTACTCACTTTCCACACATCCGTGTAACCTGTCACCTTGTTGTATCTCACTTTCTACACACCCGTGTAACCTGTCACCTTGTTGTATCCCACTTTCTACACACCCGTGTAACCTGTCACCTTGTTGTATCCCACTTTCTACACATCCGTGTAACATCAGCATTATGTTGTATTGTCACGCTATCTGTTAAAAAAAATTCAAACTTTTATTAACGCGTATGATTCTTTTTGAATAAAAAAGTTTATTACTGCCCTCATTTTACTGCAATTATTAAATCAGGCGTACAGACTAGGTAGCCCCCACTATCCACTGCTGGAATTATCAATTAGCATGGATAGGATTGCTGGAGATTTGGACTTATCGGAGTCAAGAATCAGATTTCCATCATTATACGAACGAGAAGTGCTCCTCAGTGAAATAGGCCTTGAGGGACTCTCTTTGGAGCTCCTGTTGAATGAGGTGGTGAGAAACAGCAGCTGGAGCGTTTGCGTTGTTCAAATTTTGGAAGACGGCTGAAGAGAAGAGGAGGTTATATACATAATCTAATTGATGTAAATAATTATATGCAAATAATCTATGTCAGGATTAGAATGACGAATCCTGTATGGGACTTTGATTCCAGTAAAAGGCTTGTTGCAGCTGTTGTATATAGTCACAGTGTAGAAATACTATACTAACCTACTACATATAGGTTTCTCTCTGTATTCTTAGTTCTCTTCTCTTACTCTTACATCTGGCTGGTGTCTACACTGCCCCAACACTTGGCTGGTATCTACACTGCCCCAACATTTGGCTGGTAACTACACTGCCCCAACGTCTGGCTGGTATCTACACTACCCCAACGTCTGGCTGGTATCTACACTGCCCCAACATTTGGCTGGTATCTACACTGCCCCAACGTCTGGCTGGTATCTACACTACCCCAACGTCTGGCTGGTGTCTACACTGCCCCAACACTTGGCTGGTATCTACACTGCCCCAACATCTGGCTGGTGTCTACACTGCCCCAACACTTGGCTGGTATCTACACTGCCCCAACATCTGGCTGGTATCTACACTGCCCCAACATCTGGCTGGTATCTACACTGCCCCAACATTTGGCTGGTATCTACACTGCCCCAACGTCTGGCTGGTATCTACACTACCCCCAACATCTGGCTGGTGTCTACACTGCCCCAACACTTGGCTGGTATCTACACTGCCCCAACATCTGGCTGGTGTCTACACTGCCCCAACACTTGGCTGGTATATACACTGCCCCAACATCTGGCTGGTATCTACACTGCCCCAACACCTGGCTGGTATCCACACTGCCCCAACATCTGGCTGGTATCTACACTGCCCCAACATCTGGCTGGTATCTACACTGCCCCAACACCTGGCTGGTATCTACACTGCCCCAACACCTGGCTGATGTCCACACTGCACCAACACCTGGCTGGTGTCTACACTGCCCCAACACCTGGCTGGTATCTACACTGCCCCAACCTCTGGCTGGTATCTACACTGCCTCAACATCTGGCTGGTATCTAAACTGCCCCAACACCTGGCTGGTATCTACACTGCCCCAACATCTGGCTGGTATCTACACTGCCCCAACACCTGGCTGGTGTCTACACTGCCCAACACTTGGCTGAGAGAAATTGTTTCAATCACTCCAGACTTGGGAATTTGGGTAAGCCATTCCAGTGACCCGCGCCAGCAAAGGTGTATCCAGCCTAGATCTCCCAGTCTAACACAGGTTTTTCCAGCCTAGACCTCCCAGTCTAACACAGGTGTATCCAGCCTAGACCTCCCAGTCTAACACAGGTGTATCCAGCCTAGACCTCCCAGTCTAACACAGGTGTATCCAGCCTAGACCTCCCAGTCTAACACAGGTGTATCCAGACTAGACCCCCTAGTCTAACACAGGTGTATCCAGCCTAGACCTCCCAGTCTAACACAGGTGTATCTAGCCTAGACCTCCCAGTCTAACACAAGTGTATCCAGCCTAGACCTCCCAGTCTAACACAGGTGTATCCAGCCTAGACCTCCCAGTCTAACACAGGTGTATCCAGCCTAGACCTCCCAGTCTAACACAGGTGTATCCAGCCTAGACCTCCCAGTCTAACACAGGTGTATCCAGCCTAGATCTCCCAGTCTAACACAGGTGTATCCAGCCTAGACCTCCCAGTCTAACACAGGTGTATCCAGCCTAGACCTCCCAGTCTAACACAGGTGTATCCAGCCTAGACCTCCCAGTCTAACACAAGTGTATCCAGCCTAGACCTCCCAGTCTAACACAAGTGTATCCAGCCTAGACCTCCCAGTCTAACACAGGTGTATCTAGCCTAGACCTCCCAGTCTAACACAAGTGTATCCAGCCTAGACCTCCCAGTCTAACACAGGTGTATCCAGCCTAGACCTCCCAGTCTAACACAGGTGTATCCAGCCTAGACCTCCCAGTCTAACACAGGTGTATCCAGCCTAGACCTCCCAGTCTAACACAAGTGTATCCAGCCTAGACCTCCCAGTCTAACACAAGTGTATCCAGCCTAGACCTCCCAGTCTAACACAAGTGTATCCAGCCTAGACCTCCCAGTCTAACACAAGTGTATCCAGCCTAGACCTCCCAGTCTAACACAAGTGTATCCAGCCTAGACCTCCCAGTCTAACACAGGTGTATCCAGCCTAGACCTCCCAGTCTAACACAGGTGTATCCAGCCTAGACCTCCCAGTCTAACACAGGTGTATCCAGCCTAGACCTCCCAGTCTAACACAAGTGTATCCAGCCTAGACCTCCCAGTCTAACACAAGTGTATCCAGCCTAGACCTCCCAGTCTAACACAGGTGTATCCAGCCTAGATCTCCCAGTCTAACACAGGTGTATCCAGCCTAGACCTCCCAGTCTAGCACAGGTGTATCCAGCCTAGACCTCCCAGTCTAACACAGGTGTATCCAGCCTAGACCTCCCAGTCTAACACAGGTGTATCCAGCCTAGACCTCCCAGTCTAACACAAGTGTATCCAGCCTAGACCTCCCAGTCTAACACAAGTGTATCCAGCCTAGACCTCCCAGTCTAATACAAGTCGACGTTACCTTGTGGAGCCGGGTATCCGTTCCTCGGCCACCCCAGCGGCCTGTCTTCCTTGTCCAGGAGGGAGTATTCCTGCTCCAGACCGAACCACGGCTGGCAGTCTCTGGCCTTCTTGATGGTGTCCTCGCACTTGGCTCTATTGTTGCCCACTGGGAACAATCCGGGGTTAGGTTTCTTCATGAGACAGCACACATGATGTCTGCAGTTTGGTCATTTGGGAGTTGCGAAAATCTTAGTAAATTCAAATGCTATTGTTGCATCAATGCGCCCTACATTTATTCAAAATATTGTATGATATTTAATATTTATTTAAAACAGATTATTTAGATTATTTGTCATTCCTTTTAATAGTTTCTTTCCTTTTGTAATATTTATTATACACATATCTTGATTGGTTATTGGAGCGAGAGAGGACCTAGACGAAAACTGCGGATCACGACCTACGAGGAAGATAACGAATAAATAAACGTAATAACTTTGAAATGTAATTTATTTTTATTTACTTTTATTTATTTGCAGTGACTATGGAAACCTGCTCGGGAAACGTGTATAACACCAAGAAGGAGGAAACCAAGGTCGACGACCCTGCAAAGCTGCAACTTGGTGCAACAATATATTTGTATATTATATTTAGAAAATACGATGGCATGATATAAAACATTGATCAATTAACCTATATACCATTACAAGATATTTAATGATTTAAATTCCTATTTAGGTGGTGTTTTTATAAATACACTCATGGACAACACTTAAGGAAGTTGTACCTTTTAGCATGTATATCGGGATTCAGACAATAACTATGAAAGATACACTCATGGACAACACTTAAGGAAGTTGTACCTTTTAGCATGTATATCGGGATTCAGACAATAACTCTGAAAGATACACTCATGGAAAAAACTTAAGGAAGTTGTACCTTTTAGCTTGTATATCGGGATTCAGACAATAACTCTGAAAGATACACTCATGGACAACACTTAAGGAAGTTGTACCTTTTCGCATGTATATCGGTATTCAGACAATAACTCTGAAAGATACACTCATGGACAACACTTAAGGAAGTTGTACCTTTTCGCATGTATATCGGTAATCAGACAATAACTCTGGAAGATATTACAGTGACCTCTATTGAAGACACACGAGATAACCAAGTGTGAACAAACTCTGTCTCCTTAAAAATGAATAAATGAAATTTGCTCAAGCTGTGTCCATGACCGCAGTGTCTACCTGTAGGAGTGCCGGTGTATGTCCTGGTCTCACACAGCACCAGCTTGTTGCGGCCGCCGCGGAACGGATCCTTGTAGATGGCCACGGGATGGAGGTAAACGTCGGAGTCCTTCCCCTTGGCCTGGTAGGTGCTGGAGCCGTCGTAGTTCCAAATGGGCAGCTCTACACACATAGAGTCATCTACCTACACCGAGACATCTACAAACATCTAGTTTAGGACAGAGGTCGCGGAAACTGCGGCTCTTTAGATGTGAAACTCTTTATATAGTTCCATACGTAAATATTATTTATGTGAGGACTCTTTATTGTTGGCAAGAAAACATTTTGTGGCTCTTTAAAAACTTTGAAAATGTTGAAAATTGTAATTTTTGACTCTTTCGACTCAAAAGATTTCAGACCGCTGCTTTAGGAGATCATTACACATAAAACAAACTTCTTCTGTCTTTACTGCTATGAATAATATTGGGAGAGCTTGGCTCATCAGTCGTGAACCCTTCCAGAAGTTCACCAATCCAATCTACCAGACCGCTTCTATGAGCTCTAATACTGTATTGGATCATTCTGTTTATATATGCTACACTGAAGGGTGGAATCTTAGAAATGGTATTTAAGTAAACTATGGACATAAGCTTTTAGGACATTAGAATTACATACAAATATTTGCATCGAGCAATGTTCTTACAATAAGGACAAGATGTTAGGCTTTGATAAAGCAAGAACACGCCATCTATATATATATAGTAATTTTTTTTTTGCTTATCCCTAGTACACGTGGTACAGGCCATGATAATCATGGTGGGTAGTTAGCGACTGCTTTTTACTGTAAGCGCACCACATGTCTACACATGTGAAAGCAGTTCGACTTTGCACTTACAAATGTGCCAGAGCCCCGTTTGGTTACTTGCACTCGCTGGTGGGGTTGGACTTTTGCAAGAATTGGGGGGGCCTTTGGAGCTTTTTTTTTTTTTTAAGAGAAAAAAGTGTCCAATGCGGGAATCGAACCCGGGTAATATAGGAAATGAAAACATTAAATTACGAATGTTTGTTTTATGCACAGAAGAAACAATTCGTGATTTAATGATATCATTTGCTATGTATATATGGCGTGTTCTTGTTTTACATCGACACATGGTTAGCTGCCGTGGAACTTGGCCATTTGAATATGCAGAATTTGTTGGGGGATCCGGCCAACGGCTTCTGTACATATTGTCAAAATATATTTGAATATATATTTCTATGAATAGTTTTTGTTATGTTTAATTATATTCGAAAACATTGTAATTGCTATATTTAGAACTCTCGTTTGTTTTTGCATATGTAGTTTTGTAGATTTAGAGAGAGTTTGCTGCCAATTGGTATGTAATGTTTTTGTTTTAAATTTCTATTAATGTAAAATAGGTTAATATGTAAAGTTTTTCATTCTGTCATAAAAATAAATTTGTTAATCGAAGATGTCTTGATTTTGAACGTAGTCAAGTAAAAATATACCCAACATTGATCTACAGAAGAATATTTTGATACTAGATAAATATTTAAAATACCATCAGATTTGTCCGTTTTGATCTATCATTTGATAGCTACATTTTCTAACTATAAGAAATTTGAACTCATTTTGACGCATATGATTATTTTTAAAATAAATCAATTTCCTACTGCCCTTACTGTAATGATAAAATAATGGGAGTGCCTGGCTCATCAGTGG
Source organism: Cordylochernes scorpioides (assembly GCA_030710605.1). Taxonomy (NCBI): domain Eukaryota; kingdom Metazoa; phylum Arthropoda; class Arachnida; order Pseudoscorpiones; family Chernetidae; genus Cordylochernes; species Cordylochernes scorpioides. Next base: position 122,397,101 of record CP092865.1, on the reverse strand, counting down.
TGAACCCTCCCAGCGGTTTCGCTTGTTTAATCTACTATACCGCTGTAATATTGCATTTAGTTGTTTTCCTTTTATACCAATACAGAAGCAAAACTCTTGGATTTCAAATGAACTATGGACATATGGTTTGAGAATAGTAAATATGGAAATACATGACTCTGCAGTTGTGAATCACTGCTGGGAGGGTTCACCACTGATGAGCCAGGCCTTTCCATTATTTTATCAATGCAGTAAGGGCAGTAGGAAATTGATTTATTTCAAAAAGAACCATACATGTCGAAAATATTTCAAAATTTTCATAACAGATGGCGCGCTAATGCATCATAGGACAAATTGGCTGATGCAGCCTGTAGTTAGGTGGTTGTCACCAAGGCACGAGGCTGACTGACCTTTAGGTGACGTGGGCTCGTAGTTGAGGGTCCGGGTCTTGGAGCGCAGGTCTTCGCCGGTGCCGTCGATCCAGACGTACATGCACTGGACGGCGTTGTCGGGCTGTGTCAGCCGGTAGTAGTGCTGCAGGATGGCAGGGTCGGACATGGCTGCCGTCACACCACGGGACGTGACACGGGAGGTGACATAAGAGGTGACATGGGACGTGACACGTTTTGGAAAGGTAACTTCGCGGTCCCAAGCCGTGTAGAAGATAAACCAAGTGGTAAATTCAACCCTTCAACTCACAACGTACAATTCTGCGTAGTGTTAGTAGGAGCCATTGACAGCGCAGGTCCTCAGTTCTTCATCAAACTGCCTTTGATAATCCCAAGCCCGGATGAAAAAGGAGGAGGAGGAGCAGTAACAAGCTCACTATAAAACCTGGGCTCAGCTGGCCATGCTGATAGTACCCTGTAAGGACTCCAGGGATACAGGATGTACTCTATGTTAGCTGTACATGTTCCTCATGTCAGACATATTGGAGCTAAGTCAGTGGCCTGCTACTGAGTCTAATTCTTAATGACAAACACATTCTACTGTAAGGACTCCAGGGATACAGGATGTATTCCATGTTGGCTGTACATGTTCCTCATGTCAGACATATTGGAGCTAAGTCAGTGGCCTGCTACTGAGTAGTGCTCCCAGTCTTAATGACAAACACATTCTACTGTAAGGACTCCAGGGATACAGGATGTACTCCATGTTGGCTGTACATGTTCCTCATGTCAGACATATTGGAACTAAGTCAGTGGCCTGCTACTGAGTAGTGCTCCCTGTCTAAATGACAAACACATTCTACTGTAAGGACTCCAGGGATACAGGATGTACTCCGTGTTGGCTGTACATGTTCCTCATGTCGGACATATTGGAGCTAAGTCAGTGGCCTGCTACTGAGTAGTGCTCCCTGTCTTAATGACAAACACATTCTACTGTAAGGACTCCAGGGATACAGGATGTACTCCGTGTTGGCTGTACATGTTCCTCATGTCGGACATATTGGAGCTAAGTCAGTGGCCTGCTACTGAGTAGTGCTCCCTGTCTTAATGACAAACACATTCTACTGTAAGGACTCCAGGGATACAGGATGTACTCCATGTTGGCTGTACATGTTCCTCATGTCAGACATATTGGAGCTAAGTCAGTGGCCTGCTACTGAGTCCCAGTCTTAATGACAAACACATTCTACTGTAAGGACTCTAGGAATACAGGATGTACTCCATGTTGGCTGTACATGTTCCTCATGTCGGACATATTGGAGCTAAGCCAGTGGCCTGCTACTGAGTCCCAGTCTTAATGACAAACACATTCTACTGTAAGGACTCTAGGAATACAGGATGTACTCCATGTTGGCTGTACATGTTCCTCATGTCAGACATATTGGAGCTAAGTCAGTGGCCTGCTACTGAGTCCCAGTCTTAATGACAAACACATTCTACTGTAAGGACTCTAGGAATACAGGATGTACTCCATGTTGGCTGTACATGTTCCTCATGTCGGACATATTGGAGCCAAGTCAGTGGCCTGCTACTGAGTCCCAGTCTTAATGACAAACACATTCTACTGTAAGGACTCCAGGGATACAGGATGTACTCCATGTTGGCTGTACATGTTCCTCATGTCGGACATATTGGAGCCAAGTCAGTGGCCTGCTACTGAGTCCCAGTCTTAATGACAAACACATTCTACTGTAAGGACTCCAGGGATACAGGATGTACTCCATGTTGGCTGTACATGTTCCTCATGTCGGACATATTGGAGCCAAGTCAGTGGCCTGCTACTGAGTCCCAGTCTTAATGACAAACACATTCTACTGTAAGGACTCCAGGGATACAGGATGTACTCCATGTTGGCTGTACATGTTCCTCATGTCAGACATATTGGAGCTAAGTCAGTGGCCTGCTACTGAGTCCCAGTCTTAATGACAAACACATTCTACTGTAAGGACTCCAGTGATACAGGATGTACTCCATGTTGGCTGTACATGTTCCTCATGTCGGACATATTGGAGCTAAGTCAGTGGCCTGCTACTGAGTCCCAGTCTTAATGACAAACACATTCTACTGTAAGGACTCCAGGGATACAGGATGTACTCCATGTCAAATGTCCAAGGTGGAAATATGAGGCTCACGTGACCGATAGCTGGAGGCTTATGAAAAAAATGGAAGAAGAATTTATCCCCGGAGTCTCCACCATCATTGTGTTCATATCGCCTGTGATTGGATTCAACACAATCTGATTGGACTCCCACTAAACCTCAATGGAACAAAAACATATAAAATAAATGAAGCAATATAAAATATATATGAAAGTGTAGAACGACATTTGAAAATATCCCGCACGTGTTTCTTTTGAACGAAAAATATAAATTTATTTTAAGAAGAAATAACGATTATTTCCAACCTTGGGGATGAAGTATGAAAGGATGAATTGTGAGAAGAGTAATGATGAACGGAAAAATAAAAGTGTCCAGGGATGGGAACTCCATCATTACTCTTCACAATTCATCCTTTCATACTTCATCCCTAAGGTTAGAAATATTCTTTATTTCTCCTTAAAATAAATTTCAAATTTTCGTTCAAAAGAAACACATGCGGGATAGTTTTCAAATATCATTCTACAATCATAAGCCGCATTATATTGTATATATATAAAAGTATAATCTGATGCATTAGCGTGTGCCATATCTGTTATAAGAAATTATTTTAGACGCGTATGATTCTTTTCAAATTTAAACAAATTTCTTCTGCTTTTACTGTGAATTTATCATTGATGTAAGGCCAGTTGAAGTTGTTTCATTTTGAAAGAATGAGCGTCTAAATTAGCTTCGATTGCTCATACAGGTGTAAGGTAGATAATAGTATTGTGATACATTATCGGTTAGGAAAATTCTAAACTATTATAGACACGTATGATTCTTTTTAAAATAAAATAATTTCTACTGTCCTTACTGTAATGGAAAAATTGATGGGAGGGCCTGGATCATCAGTGGTGAACCCTTCCAGCGGTTTCGCCAGTTTAATCTACCATACCGCCGTTATTTTGCATTATTCGATCTTCCTTTTATAGTGAAACTGATGCTAGACTCTTGGAATTGGTATTTTAGATGAACTATGGACATAAGATAACAGTATATCACAGCCGAGGAAGCTGTTCTCCCGACAGAGTCCACCTCCAGAGAGCGTCCTCCTACAGAATCTAACACATTGTCGCCCAGGGGCCCGACCACTTACCTCAAAGTCTGGCGCCAGTTGGACCTCTACCACGGACTTTATAACATTTCCCGGCACTCGAGGCCAAGTGCTCTCTTTCGTAATGCAGTCATTAGGTCTCCAAGTGCCCAGTTCGTTACACTACAGGCTGTATCTACACCCGGGATACAGTGTCTACATGTACGCCAAGTGCCCAGTTCGTTACACTACAGGCTGTATCTACACCCGGGATACAGTGTCTACATGTACGTAAAGTGCCCAGTTCGTTACACTACAGTATGTATCTACACCCGGGGTACAGTGTCTACATGCACGTCAAGTGCCCAGTTCGTTACACTACAGGCTGTATCTACACCCGGGATACAGTGTCTACATGTACGTCAAGTGCCCAGTTCGTTACACTGCAGTATGTATCTACACCCGGGGTACAGTGTCTACATGCACGTCAAGTGCCCAGTTCGTTACACTACAGGCTGTATCTACACCCGGGATACAGTGTCTACATGTACGTCAAGTGCCCAGTTCGTTACACTACAGTATGTATCTACACCCGGGGTACAGTGTCTACATGCACGTCAAGTGCCCAGTTCGTTACACTACAGGCTGTATCTACACCCGGGATACAGTGTCTTCATGTACGCCAAGTGCCCAGTTCGTTACACTACAGGCTGTATCTACACCCGGGGTACAGTGTCTACATGTCGTCAAGTGTCCAGTTCGTTACACTACAGGCTGTATCTACACCCGGGGTACAGTGTCTACATGCACGTCAAGTGCCCAGTTCGTTACACTACAGACTGTATCTACACCCGGGGTACAGTGTTTACATGTACGCCAAGTGCCCAGTTCGTTACACTACAGGCTGTATCTACACCCGGGGTACAGTGTCTACATGCACGTCAAGTGCCCAGTTCGTTACACTACAGGCTGTATCTACACCCGGGGTACAGTGTTTACATGTACGCCAAGTGCCCAATTCGTTACACTACAGGCTGTATCTACACCCGGGGTACAGTGTCTACATGCACGTCAAGTGCCCAGTTCGTTACACTACAGACTGTATCTACACCCGGGGTACAGTGTTTACATGTACGCCAAGTGCCCAATTCGTTACACTACAGGCTGTATCTACACCCGGGGTACAGTGTTTACATGTACGCCAAGTGCCCAATTCGTTACACTACAGGCTGTATCTACACCCGGGGTAGAGTGTCTACATGTACGCCAAGTGCCCAGTTCGTTACACTACAGGCTGTATCTACACCCGGGGTACAGTGTCTACATGTACGCCAAGTGCCCAGTTCGTTACACTACAGGCTGTATCTACACCCGGGGTACAGTGTTTACATGTACGCCAAGTGCCCAGTTCGTTACACTACAGACTGTATCTACACCCGGGGTACAGTGTCTACATGTACGCCAAGTGCCCAGTTCGTTTCACTACAGTATGTATCTACACCCGGGGTACAGTGTCTACATGCACGTCAAGTGCCCAGTTCGTTACACTACAGGCTGTATCTACACCCGGGGTACAGTGTCTACATGCACGTCAAGTGCCCCGTTCGTTACACTATAGGCTGTATCTACACCCGGGATACAGTGTCTACATGTACGTCAAGTGCCCAGTTCGTTACACTACAGTATGTATCTACACCCGGGGTACAGTGTCTACATGCACGTCAAGTGCCCAGTTCGTTACACTACAGGCTGTATCTACACCCGGGGTACAGTGTCTACATGCACGTCAAGTGCCCAGTTCATTACACTACAGGCTGTATCTACACTCTCTAATTGTAAATACGCTGCTGTATCACCTCATAAGCATAAATAAATAAAAATGTACGCCAAGTGCCCAGTTCTTTACACTACAGGCTGTATCTACACCCGGGGTACAGTGTCTACATGCACGTCAAGTGCCCAGTTCGTTACACTACAGGCTGTATCTACACTCTTAATTGTAAATACGCTGCTGTATCACCTCATAAGCATAAATAAATAAAAATGTACGCCAAGTGCCCAGTTCGTTACACTACAGGCTGTATCTACACCCGGGGTACAGTGTCTACATGTCGTCAAGTGTCCAGTTCGTTACACTACAGGCTGTATCTACACCCGGGGTACAGTGTCTACATGCACGTCAAGTGCCCAGTTCGTTACACTACAGGCTGTATCTACACCCAGGGTACAGTGTCTACATGTACGCCAAGTGCCCAGTTCGTTACACTACAGACTGTATCTACACCCGGGAAACAGTGTCTACATGTCGTCAAGTGCCCAGTTCGTTACACTATAGGCTGTATCTACACCCGGGGTACAGTGTCTACATGGACGCCAAGTGCCCAGTTCGTTACACTACAGGCTGTATCTACCCCCCGGGGTACAGTGTCTACATGTCGTCAAGTGCCCAGTTCGTTACACTACAGGCTGTATCTACACCCGGGGTACAGTGTCTACATGTCGTCAAGTGCCCAGTTCGTTACACTACAGGCTGTATCTACACCCGGGGTAGAGTGTCTACATGTCGCCAAGTGCCCAGTTCGTTACACTACAGGCTGTATCTACACCCGGGGTACAGTGTCTACATGTCGTCAAGTGCCCAGTTCGTTACACTACAGGCTGTATCTACACCCGGGGTACAGTGTCTACATGTACGCCAAGTGCCCAGTTCGTTACACTACAGGCTGTATCTACACCCGGGGTACAGTGTCTACATGTCGCCAAGTGCCCAGTTCGTTACCTTACAGGCTGTATCTACACCCGGGGTACAGTGTCTACATGTCGCCAAGTGCCCAGTTCGTTACACTACAGGCTGTATCTACACCCGGGGTACAGTGTCTACATGTAGCCAAGTGCCCAGTTCGTTACCTTACAGGCTGTATCTACACCCGGGGTACAGTGTCTACCTGCACGTCAAGTGCCCAGTTCGTTACACTACAGACTGTATCTACACCCGGGGTACAGTGTCTACATGTACGCCAAGTGCCCAGTTCGTTACACTACAGGCTGTATCTACACCCGGGGTACAGTGTCTACATGTACGCCAAGTGCCCAGTTCGTTACACTACAGGCTGTTTCTACACCCGGGGTACAGTGTCTACATGTAGCCAAGTGCCCAGTTCGTTACACTACAGGCTGTATCTACACCCGGGGTACAGTGTCTACATGCACGTCAAGTGCCCAGTTCGTTACACTACAGGCTGTATCTCCACCCGGGGTACAGTGTCTACATGTACGCCAAGTGCCCAGTTCGTTACACTACAGGCTGTATCTACACCCGGGGTACAGTGTCTACATGTACGCCAAGTGCCCAGTTCGTTACACTACAGGCTGTATCTACACCCGGGGTACAGTGTCTACATGTACGCCAAGTGCCCAGTTCGTTACACTACAGACTGTTTCTATACCCGGGGTACAGTGTCTACATGTACGCCAAGTGCCCAGTTCGTTACACTACAGGCTGTAACTACCCCCCGGGTACAGTGTCTACATGTTCGTCAAGTGTCCAGTTCGTTACACTACAGGCTGTATCTACACCCGGGGTACAGTGTTTACATGTACGCCAAGTGCCCAGTTCGTTTCACTACAGGCTGTATCTACACCCGGGGTACAGTGTCTACATGTACGCCAAGTGCCCAGTTCGTTTCACTACAGGCTGTATCTACACCCGGGGTACAGTGTTTACATGTACGCCAAGTGCCCAGTTCGTTTCACTACAGGCTGTAACTACCCCCCGGGTACAGTGTCTACATGTTCGTCAAGTGTCCAGTTCGTTACACTACAGGCTGTATCTACACCCGGGGTACAGTGTCTACATGCACGTCAAGTGCCCAGTTCGTTACACTACAGGCTGTATCTACACCCGGGGTACAGTGTTTACATGTACGCCAAGTGCCCAGTTCGTTTCACTACAGGCTGTATCTACACCCGGGGTACAGTGTCTACATGTACGCCAAGTGCCCAGTTCGTTTCACTACAGGATGTATCTACACCCGGGGTACAGTGTCTACATGGACGCCAAGTGCCCAGTTCGTTACATTACAGGCTGTATCTACACCCGGGGTACAGTGGTCTACATGTCGTCAAGTGCCCAGTTCGTTACACTAAAGGCTGTACCTACACCCGGGGTACAGTGTCTACATGTTCGTCAAGTGTCCAGTTCGTTACACTACAGGCTGTATCTACACCTGGGGTACAGTGTCTACATGTACGCCAAGTGCCCAGTTCGTTTCACTACAGGCTGTATCTACACCCGGGGTACAGTGTCTACATGGACGCCAAGTGCCCAGTTCGTTACACTACAGGCTGTATCTACACCCGGGGTACAGTGGTCTACATGTCGTCAAGTGCCCAGTTCGTTACACTAAAGGCTGTATCTACACCCGGGGTACAGTGTCTACATGTCGTCAAGTGCCCAGTTCGTTACACTACAGGCTGTATCTACACACGAGGTACAGTGTCTACATGTACGCCAAGTGCCCAGTTCGTTTCAATACAGGCTGTATCTACACCCGGGGTACAGTGTCTACATGGACGCCAAGTGCCCAGTTCGTTACACTACAGGCTGTATCTACACCCGGGGTACAGTGGTCTACATGTCGTCAAGTGCCCAGTTCGTTACACTACAGGCTGTACCTACACCCGGGGTACAGTGTCTACATGTCGTCAAGTGCCCAGTTCGTTACACTACAGGTTGTATCTACACCCGGGGTACAGTGTCTACATGTCGCCAAGTGCCCAGTTCGTTGCACTACAGGCTGTATCTACACCCGGGGTACAGTGTCTACATGCACGTCAAGTGCCCAGTTCGTTACACTACAGGCTGTATCTATACCCGGGGTACAGTGTCTACATGTCGTCAAGTGTCCAGTTCGTTACACTACTGGCTGTATCTACACCAGGGGTACAGTGTCTACATGGACGCCAAGTGCCCAGTTCGCTACACTACTGGCTGTATCTACACCCGGGGTAGAGTGTCTACATGTCGCCAAGTGCCCAGTTCGTTACACTACAGGCTGTATCTACACCCGGGGAACAGTGTCTACATGTCGCCAAGTGCCCAGTTCGTTACACTACAGGCTGTATCTACACCCGGGGAACAGTGTCTACATGGATATCCGGCAGTTATGATTCCATAACCTTTGAATTCAACATTGATTTTTGTCCATATCCTTCAAACGTAGATATTTATTACAATTTACATCTAGTCAAGAGTCAAATATAGATTGTATCACCAATATATCCCTAAAATAGAGAGCTATTAATCGGGTTAACTTGCTGAGAATGTATTCCTTATATACACTCATGGACAAAGCTTAAGGAAGTTTCATTTTTGATGTCGCCAGTCATCTATTTTTTTTTTGAAAGAAATAGAGGTTGTTCACACTTGGCTATCTCGTGTATCTTTAATAAAGGTCACTGTAATATCTTTCAGAGTTATTGTCTGAATCCCGATATACATGCTAAAAGGTATAACTTCCTTATGTTATGTCCATGAGTGTATCTTTCAGAGTTATTGTCTGAATCCCGATATACATGCTGAAAGGTACAACTTCCTTAAATTTTGTCCATGAGTGTATCTTTCAGAGTTATTGTCTGAATTACGATATACATGCTGAAAAGTACAACTTCCTCAAGTTGTGCCCATGTGTACTTCAACCACACAACAAACCTCCCTTAGTGCTCTGATATAGTTTTCCTTTATATTTGTTCGCCTCCTCTTTCTTTGTGTAAATCATTCATAGTTTTCATTATAAAATCCATAATATTCCCTGTGACAAAAAGTATACTTTTTAGAAACTTTAAAAACTCTGAGTCCTCGCACTACAAGGACCCACATCTCAACGAGAGACACCAAACTGAACCTACAAGTAGTGGGCTGGTGTTACAGGGACGAAGGACAGACAGCGATTGGTCTATTTAGACAGGAGGAGGTAGTCAAACAGACTGCTCCAGATAAGATAGGGTCAAATATAGACAAAATATGAACTATTTTTGACGTGAATGATTATCTTTAAAATAAATCAAGTTTCTACTGCCCTTACTGCAATGATAAATTAATGGAGAGACTTGGCTCATCAATGGTAAACCCTCCCAGCGGATTCGCCTGTTTAATCTACCATACCGCTGTTATATTGCATTCGGTTATTTTCCTTCTATACCAATACAAATGCTAAACTCCTTGAAAAGGTATTTCAAATGAACTATGGACATAAGCTTTAAGGACAGTAGAAATACGTATAATTATAAATATATAATATTCTTCGAGCAATTGCTCCTTCACAAACATAAAGTAAATAACGATTATTTCTAACCTTTTGGATGAGGTATGAAAGGGTGAATTGTGAAGAGTAACGACCGGAAAAATATGTCCAGGGTAGCCTAGTGGACATAGCATCTTCTCGGTAGGCGGAACACTGTGGGTTCGATTCCCATCCCTGGACAATTTTATTTTTCCGTTCATCATTACTCTTCACAATTCACCCTTTCATACCTCACCCAAAAGGTTAGAAATAATCGTTATTTCTCCTTGAAATAAATTTTGATTTTTCTTTGAAAAGAAACACATGCGGGATAGTTTTCAAATGTCGTTTTACAATCATAAGCTGCATTATAATGTATTATATTGTATTATAAAGTAAACAGCACGAATGTGATATTGTACTGGGAAAAGGTGCATAATTATGAGAAAAGGCATCTCCTTATCGTGCAACTTATGGCGCAAGCCATCAGCAACTTTCAGTTGCACGATAAAGAGATGCCTTTTCTCATAATAAAGTAAAGTGTTTATTTATCATTACAGTAAGGACAGTAGAAAATTGTTTAATTTTAGAAATAATCATACGCGTCTATAATAGTTTCAATTTGTGATAACAGATGGCGCGCTAATGCATCTTATTACAACATCTTTTTTTTATCCATTTGTTTTTATTGTGTCTGAAGTAAGTCAGTCTTTATTTGCATATTTGGTATTCTAGGGATCTACCAGGATTGATTTCATTTAAGATTGAAAAAATTATAGTGTAAAAAAACTCTCACACTTTCTTCTCTCTCTTTATTAGGAATGCGAGTATGTGTAAAAAAAACTCAATCATATATTTTTCAAGTGTTTTTTGAACGAACTTTTTGATGTTTAAATGAACGAGAAAGATTTAGTTTCCACACAAATCCATTATCCATTTTGGCAATTCTTGCTGTGTATGATTGAATTTTGATTATATTCTAAAAGCTTTGGAATGCAGCCATATATAGAGAGCTGAATCTAAAATGGTTTCCTTTATTTTGTTACTAATAGAAAATATTTTCGCTAAAAAATTTACTCTTTATGAAAAATGTGCCAAATTTATATTATAATTTTTTCTAAACGTATTTTGCAAACGGTAAAATTATGAAACGTTTTGATTAATCACAAAATAGAAAAATATTTTATGTAATTATATTCATGAAGGGGGAGAGAAAATAAAAGAGAGAATAAAAAAGAAATACAATTTTAAAATTTTAAAATATTAACAGTCACACAATGAGCAATTGAAAATATTTGAAGAACTAAGAACTATCAATTATTGAAATTGTTATTACAATTAATATATTGATAAAATTAATAGTTTTAGTTTCACAAATATTTTTCAATTATGTAAAATGTTGCATATATATATATTTTTTAATTAATTAATTTTCTTCACAGAATATAAGTGTGTAAGATCACAAGTAAATAGGCGCTAACCGTAAGAAGATAAGTTTCACTTTGTTTACTATGCTTTTTATATATGTTTCTTTTTTATATTCTGTTCTCTTTTGTAAATAAAATAAAATGACATTTTATTAATCTACTTGGAATCAAAATATTTAAAAGTTTAAGAAAAGTCAATAATTGGTAGCAGAGTCTCGTGGTTTGATATAAAGCTCAAATATTTAATCAGAAGATTAAGCAGGAAGTTTATTCTAAACGGTGACAAGCGCTTCTGGAAAGATTTAAGGTATGTAAATAGATTAATATATCTATATATTGCATGTTTAAGAGCTATCCAATATTTACATAAATTTAAAATATATAATTGTATTTAAATTATATTTGGTTTGTTAATTAGTTCACACAAAATGTCTGAATATACAAGGTATGTCCCATAAGTTCCCGGACTGGGTCCATAAAAAAAAAGGTAAGATTTTTTTAAAATTTTTTTATTAAAACTTTTCAAAGTAATCCCCCCCTTGCTTCAACGCACCAGCGCCATCGTTTCTCCCAATTGTCGAAACAGTTTTTATAAGCCTCTTTTGGAATGCTCTTCAATGCTAACGGCGATTTTTCTATTATGTCATCCCTGGTGTCAAAATGTCTTCCTTTTAGAACTGCTTTAAGTTTGGGGAACAGGAAAAAGTCATTTGGTGCGATGTCTGGGAAATAGGGTGGTTGAAGTAGGATTTGTGTCCCGTTTTTAGCCAAAAAGCTAGTCATCAAGTGCGCTGTGTGAGGGCGAGCATTGTCATGGTGTAGGATCCAGCCACCATTAATCCATTTTTCTGGCCGTTTTTTTCGAATCGCTTCCCTTAGACGGCGAAGAATGCCCAAATACATTTCCTTAATAACTGTTTGGCCTGCAGGAAGATACTCGTGATGAACAATGCCCTTGTTATCCGAAAAAGCGACCAGCAACACCTTGTTTCTGGATTTTTTGGGTCTAGGCTCACCCTAACCTCTCCACTCGGCAGATTGAGGTTTGGTTTCAGGGTCATAGCCATAGACCCATGTCTCGTAGCCTGTGATTATCTTGTCTTTCCATTCCGGATCCGTTCTTGTCATTTCCAACATGTCCTCACAGGTTGCAAGCCGACACAGTTTTTGCTCATTAGTGAGGAATCTTGGGATGAATTTTGCAGGAGTCTTTTTGATTTGGTTACGATCCTTCCAATCGTTTATTTAGAGATGCCTGTGTCTTGCTCTAGCTCCAGCAAATTGGTTCGAGGATTTTCTTTTATCAAATCGGTGATTTTTTGCACATTTTCATCAGTCCTTTGAAATTTTTGGGCGTCCTTGACGAAGATCATCTTCAATGGAAATTCTGCCAGCTTTAAATCTAGAATGCCATTCAAAAACAATTGTTCTCTTTGGGGAATGCTTTATTAAGTATTTAAAAAGTTTCGGTTGCTGATATTTGAAATTTTACACAAAATTCTATGCAAATCCTCTGTTTCAATTTTCGTTCCATCGTAAAATCGCCGCAGCGCTATGTGTAACCTCTAAATAAATTAGAATAACTTTGGGGCGCGTGCACGTACCGCCTCGATATTGGTACCACCGTGTAGCCAGATATTTTTTCTATAATAAACAGTCAAATTCATTTACATTTTTTCATTTATTTATTTTTTTATGGACCCAGTCCGGGAATTTATGGGACATACCTTGTATTTTTAGCCTAAAACAAAAATGTAACCATTAACAGGATACAAACTGATATACATTTAAATATTTGAAATATATCACGCAATGTTTATTTTTGCGAATGCCATTATCATTGTTATATTTTAATTTAAAAAAGTTATAGCGTCAGTTGAAATTTGAAATATTTTAGAAAAATGAAGACAATAAGACTAAAAGGAATGAAATGGCGTAATATCTCCATAATAAACAATGGCATAAATAGTCGTCTGCAATTTTAAATATTCTCGAATCGTATATTCTCTCGAAGCAAATTATTCTTTCAGTAACACTTCCTGCGTCTGTGAATAATGCATGACTCTTTATTTCTACATTTCAACAAACTTTAAATCCTCGAGAAGAAAGAAAAAAAAAACTTTGCCAAACTTTCAACTTCTCGCACAAAAATAAGATATTGGCCTTTTTAAAAGTAAAAAATTATATAATACTACCCCACAAACTATATTTAGAGAGATTTGGTCAATTTTAGCCCTTGTATAATGTGCTATTTTGATGTTAAATTCACAATTTGAGGTTCAACTTTGATTAAAAATAAACATTACATATAATGCCATATAACATTAATTCCATTTTTGTATCAATTTTATGTTTAAATAAGATTGTCCCAAAAGTTCGTGTTTTTCTTAAAACTTTGTTTTTCTTATTGTTTCCTGTGATGATCCTGAAACGCTGAGGAGCGCGATTACAGGGCTCTTAAAAACAGCGGCAGACCAATCTATACAAAACGACCTTACAAGAATGGATAAATCTAAGCTATACTCTCACTACAAAGACATTCACATATATCTATCATGACGGAGGGATACCTTTTAGGGGATTTTCCTTTCCCGGTTGTAAGACTACTCGCACAAGTTAGAATACTTTCAAGTTTTTTTAGAGAAAACCACACCAAGATGCTCTGCGGTGAGGACCCGATTTGTACCTTCTGTAATTCAAAACTAAAAAATGAAATCACTCACTATATTTTTGATTGCTATGCTCTGAAAGAAGAAATAAGAACCCTTATGCTCAAAACTGGGCAACTCTGTGCTTCACTTCCATCAATAATTGACAATATGACCCAGAATAAGTATATTGCTACGGCGTTTTATGGTTTCCACAAGTCCATATCTCAGAAGAAGGCCAAGTGACACTTACTCCTCACTTTCTTACTGCTACTCTTTTTGTGTTGTTTTTCTTGCTTCCCTCTTTCTCTTTCTTGTTTTTTTTCTTTTTCTTCTGTATATATCGTTATTTCCTTTGTCTCACTGCTTTGTTCTTATGCATACCTCTGGTGAATCCTGTATAGGGTCAGTGACCCTGAATAAAGGCTTTTTGTTGTTGTTGTTGTTTTTCTTATTACTTGGGGAATATTATTATTACGATGAATACATAATAATACATAATACAATTACTTTATACATAATACAAATACATTATACATAACGGCGAATACATAATAATACATAATACAATTACTTTATACATAATGCAAAGACATTATACATAACGGCGAATACATAATAATACATAATACAATTACTTTATACATAATACAAAGACCGTGCGGCCACACGTCGCGCGAGCTCCGTATTTTTCGCTTCTGGCGAGCGATGTATCATCTGTAAACATGCCGAATTCGGCATCACCAAGGAGCCCAGGACCTGCTGGACAAGAGCCTGGAAGGCCCAGCATCCTACCTCCAACCGGTGGCAAGAATTCGTTGAAAAACGAATTACATCGAGAAATCTCTAGAGAGAATTCTGCAAATAAAGATTATGCAAATCCGCCGTCAGGCGATTGGAAAGCAAATCTGGCCGCCGCGCGCGGTGACGTCACGACCAGCTCGGCGGCAGCCACATCAACCAATGGCGCTGCCCGTGCCCTGAGAAACTGGGCGGACTGCCCTGAAGATCAAGGCCCTGGAGCGGACGACGACTTTACCATCGTGAGGACCAAAAAGAGGCGCCGCGAATCTGCGAACTCGCCTACAGCGGCTGCACCATCCTCCAACATCGGAGGTGCAAGAACCAGTCGCCGACCGCAATCTTCGGCAGGATCTGTGCCCCGGGCACAGGAAGTAAGAACAACCAGGGCCCAGATCACAGAGGCCCGGGCGTGGCAGGCATCCTCAACTGAGGACCACTGTGTGTACCTGGAGCACGGCCCCGAGCTACAGCCCTTCCACTACCTGAGGGCGCTGGACAGGATGTTCGGAGGAACCGCCGGAGTCATCCAAGTCTCCAAGGTGAACGGCCACCAACTCCTGGGACTGGCGAACAGAGGCCTGGCCGAGCGCCTCATAAACGAGGGCCTCGAGGTTGAGGGCACACTCCTCAGGGCCTTTCCTTTCCGCAAAAGAGCGGAAAGGATAACTGTGGGCAACCTCCCCTTCTTCGTGGAGGACTCCGCCATCATCAGCGCCCTAAAACCTTATGGGCGCGTAACATCAATTGCGCCCAAACTGATGAAGGCCGGCCCATACACCTACAACGACGGCCGCCGCGAGGCATTCATTGTCCTCCGCGAGGGAATGACAACTGAGAGGCTCCCCACCCGCCTTGAGATCCTTATTAAAGGCGAGGCCTGGCCCGCCTATTTGTCCTCGGGCATCAAGTGCTCCAGGTGCCACGGCCAAGGACATCGCAGGGCCAACTGCCCCCTGCTTGCAGGGCGAACCAACGCTCCTAGACCGGCCACACCTACCTCTCCCACCAGCGTCCCACCAGTGACCTCGCCTGGGCTGCCTCAGCAGCCATCTGCCCATCCTCCACCTCCGGCGTCCCCCAGTCCAGCCATGGAGACCAGCTGTGACCCCATCTGCAGCACCTCGGCCATCTACACCAGTGGCCCCAGCCGTACCTGTGGAGATGGCGCCTCCTGCCCCTCCACCTGTGACCCCTTCTCCGTCCTTGCGGGCTCCTGGGGGTTCCGTGAGCCCCCAATCAACGAAGTCGGGACCCCCCGCTCAGGACATTGAAATGACCGCCATCGAGGAGTCCTCCGCTTCCTCTACATCATCGAGCAGGACATCCATGAGAGATGACCTCGTGGCGTTCATCCGAAGAAGCCCCACCGTGTCCTTTACTGGGACGGACGCTCTTGGTCTTGGGCGCGAGGAGGTCTTGGACCTCCTCTCCTCGAGGACCAAGGCCCAAAGAAAGCGCTGGCTCCTGACACCTCCGCAGACCGATGCTCTTGCCGGTCTGATTAAACAAATCCTTGGCCTGAAGCCCGCAGGCAATACCAATGTATACAAGATCTTGCACCAGGTCAAATCCGAATTGAAAAAAGGACCGGCGGCAGTGCCTCCAACACCCCCACTGCCTGCGCCTTGGCCTGCCGAGCCAGCACCACCCGCTCCCCAAGAGAGGGAGTCGACGCCGGCCATGGCCACACGTTGCGATGAATTGCGGCTTTTAACCATCCAATTGATGAAGGAACTCAACCTCTGGCCACAATTGGACACTCTATACCCTGACCTCGTGGAAGCGGTGCTATGCCCTGAGGATAGGAAGGGCTTCCTCAGGAGACTTTTCCCGGAGGACAGGAAAGCCATCATCCAAATCCTGGACAAGCTTTCCGAGCACACTCGGGACTTACACTCCCTTACTCTCAGGGACCTATCTGAGCTTAGGGCCGCCTTGCCGTCCGACCTCCTGTTGAAATAATTGTAAAATAATTGTAAATATTTAAGCTTTCTCTCCGGAGTGTACTAATTGACAGTGCAGTCAATAAAATCTGTTTAATTGGTAAAAATTGGTACATAACGGCGAATACATAATAATACATAATACAATTACTTTATACATAATACAAAGACCGTGCGGCCACACGTCGCGCGAGCTCCGTATTTTTCGCTTCTGGCGAGCGATGTATCATCTGTAAACATGCCGAATTCGGCATCACCAAGGAGCCCAGGACCCGCTGGACAAGAGCCTGGAAGGCCCAGCATCCTATCTCCAACCGGTGGCAAGAATTCGTTGAAAAACGAATTACATCGAGAAATCTCTAGAGAGAATTCTGCAAATAAAGATTATGCAAATCCGCCGTCAGGCTATTGGAAAGCAAATCTGGCCGCCGCGCGCGGTGACGTCACGACCGGCTCGGCGGCAGCCACATCATCCAATGGCGCTGCCCGTGCCCTGAGAAACTGGGCGGACTGCCCTGAAGATCAAGGCCCTGGAGCGGACGACGACTTTACCGTCGTGAGGACCAAAAAGAGGCGCCGCGAATCTGCGAACTCGCCTACAGCGGCTGCACCATCCTCCAACATCGGAGGTGCAAGAACCAGTCGCCGACTGCAATCTTCGGCAGGATCTGTGCCCCGGGCACAGGAAGTAAGAACAACCAGGGCCCAGATCACAGAGGCCCGGGCGTGGCAGGCATCCTCAACTGAGGACCACTGTGTGTACCTGGAGCACGGCCCCGAGCTACAGCCCTTCCACTACCTGAGGGCGCTGGACAGGATGTTCGGAGGAACCGCCGGAGTCATCCAAGTCTCCAAGGTGAACGGCCACCAACTCCTGGGACTGGCGAACAGAGGCCTGGCCGAGCGCCTCATAAACGAGGGCCTCGAGGTTGAGGGCACACTCCTCAGGGCCTTTCCTTTCCGCAAAAGAGCGGAGAGGATAACAGTGGGCAACCTCCCCTTCTTCGTGGAGGACTCCGCCATCATCAGCGCCCTAAAACCTTATGGGCGCGTAACATCAATTGCGCCCAAACTGACGAAGGCCGGCCCATACACCTACAACGACGGCCGCCGCGAGGCATTTATTGCCCTCCGCGAGGGAATGACAACTGAGAGGCTGCCCACCCGCCTTGAGATCCCTATTAAAGGCGAGGCCTGGCCCGCATATTTGTCCTCGGGCATCAAGTGCTCCAGGTGCCGAGGCCAAGGACATCGCCGGGCCAACTGCCCCCTGCTTGCAGGGCGAACCAACGCTTCTGGACCGGCCACACCTACCTCTCCCACCGGCGTCCCTTCAGCGACTGCGCCTGGCCTGGCCTGCCTCAGCAGCCATCCGCCCAGCCTCCACCTTCGGCGTCTCCCAGTCCAACCATGGAGCTCTCCGACGTGCCTCCCGCGAGCCGTGCCGCGCTACTTCCACCTGCTGCACCCCGGCCACCACCACCAGCGCCTTTGGCCTTACCTGTAGAGGACACGTCTCCTGCCCCTCCACCTGCGATACCAGCTCCGTCCTTGCGGGCTCCTGGGGGTTCCGTGAGCCCTCAATCAACGAAGTCGGGACCCCCCGCTCAGGACATTGAAATGACCGACATCGAGGAGTCCTCCGCTTCCTCTACATCATCGAGCAGGACATCCATGAGAGATGACCTCGTGGCGTTCATCCGGAGAAGCCCCACCGTGTCCTTTACTGGGACGGACGCTCTTGGTCTTGGGCGGGAGGAGGTCTTGGACCTCCTCTCCTCGAGGACCAAGGCCCAAAGAAAACGCTGGCTCCTGACACCTCCGCAGACCGATGCTCTTGCCGGTCTGATTAAACAAATCCTTGGCCTGAAGCCCGCAGGCAATACTAATGTATATAAAATCTTACACCAGGTCAAATCCGAATTGAAAAAAGGACCGGCGGCAGTGCCTCCAACACCCCCACTGCCTGCGCCTTGGCCTGCCGAGCCAGCACCACCCGCTCCCCAAGAGAGGGAGTCGACGCCGGCCATGGCCACACGTTGCGATGAATTGCAACTTTTAACCATCCAATTGATGAAGGAACTCAACCTCTGGCCACAACTGGACTCTTTATACCCTGACCTCGTGGAAGCGGTGCTATACCCTGAGGATAGGAAGGGCTTCCTCAGGAGACTTTCGCCGGGGGACAAGAAAGTTATCATCCAAATCCTGGACAAGCTTTCCGAGCACACTCGGGACTTGCACTCCCTTACTCTCAGGGACCTATCTGAGTTTAGGGCCGCCTTCCCGTCCGACCTCCTGTTGAAATAATTGTAAAATAATTGTAAATTTTTAAGCTTTCTCTCCGGAGTGTACTAATTGACTGTGCAGTCAATAAAATCTGTTTAATTGGTACATAACGGCGAATATACATAATAATACATAATACAATTACTTTATACATAATACAAAGACATTATACATAACGGCGAATACATAATAATACATAATACAATTACTTTATACATAATACAAAGACATTATACATAACGGCGAAAAATATTGGTATTTCATTTTTTTGCAAGTGTTTACGAACTTTTGGGACAACCATATTTTAGGGTAAACTTACAAAAAAAAATCAAAAATATTATTTATAGTAACGTAAAATATGTCTTTATTTTATATTCAAAGATATATTTTAAAAATGTGAAAAATAATGTTTTAATCTCTCTATGAATAGCATTATTTTTTATCAAAAGAAAAACATCGTGCGGCGAAGAGATTCTTGTTTTTCATTTAGCCGAGAGAGAGAGAGCATTTCTGTCCTTATACATTCTTCTTTTCCCCCGTAGAATGGCAGAAATGTTCGGCTAAATTACAGTTTCAGACATTTTCTACTTTAGCTAAAACTATAACATCAATTATTTATTTGAAATTTTTCGATTTCGAAAAATATTTTAATACAATAACGTTTTAATACAAAAATCTTTCATCGAATCATAAGTCTATTTTTAAACTTTCCTATCGATTAGAATGGAAAGCAATATAAATAATGGCAGATTAAACTGGCGAAACTGCTGGGAGGGTTCACCACTGATGAGCCAGGCCCTCCCTTTAATTTTTCCATTGCAGTAAGGGCAGTAGAAATTGTTTAATTTAAAAAAGAATCATACGCGTCTAAAATAGTTTTTAATTTTCATAACAGATGGCGCGCATCGTAATATAAATAATACATCTGAGATTTCTCTCAAGTAAAGAGTAAATAGCTTTTTATTTGTATTTGACTTTTTACCATATTTCCGGTACAACCTGCTTCCCAGTTTAAATTTCAACTAATGTGTAATATATAATATGTATATATGGGGGGGTTTGACCAAGGACTTATTGTTTTGATGTAATCAATATATAGCGTGAGATAGTTCTTATGATAATTCTGTAATAATATTATACAAATATATAACATACAATATCTTTTAATAGAAACTACACTACCTAAGTTTATGGAATATTAGCTAGAAGTGTACATAACATAATGCAATAACATTTTTTTTTTTAATCTTTCATTTAACTTGATTCCATGTCATTCTGTCCACACACAAATCATGTTATCTATTTTAAAATATTTGAAGAGCATGTAGAAGTATGAAATTCGGCACACTAGTTCATTCGCAATGACAATGCAAGTTGACAAAATTATATATCTATTTATATGTGAATAAAAATACATATATTGGATCAAAATATCATTTATTTTATCAATATTTCAGTTGGCTGAACGCCAACCTTTATCAAGGCATTATAGCATAGGTGTGTCAATAACAAACTCAGCGCCACATAACGTCAATAGACGTTTGTTGTTGACACACATTAAATATGTTATAACACCTTGATAAAGGTTGGCGTTCAGCCAACTGAAATATTGGTAAAATAAATGATATTTTGATCCAATATATTCCTTTTTATTTAAATATTTATTTATGGATTGCTCTGTTTTCAAAACGATATATATATATATGTAAAAAAAGAATAATAAAATAAAAAAGTCAGGTGTTTATATTCAAAACAAGAAGGCATATCCTGACCAGGAGCACATGCGCTTTTTAGATAGCAGAGCGCCATCTAGTGGAACAGAAATCAACTAAACATTGATTTAGCCTGTCTCCCGAGATTTGGCCAACCCATTTTCTTGAAACGCATTCGTGGATGGCTTTTCTTGGTTTATCAATATATATATAACTAGCCGAATGACCCGGGCAACGCCCGGGTTTTACCCGATTAAATGTTTTTATTCAAATAATAACAATTATAAATTGGCGCCGTGTATGTCACTCTTGTGAAACGTCCCTTTCCAAACTTTGTGTCTGAGAAGCGATATTTTTATAGTCGAATGACCCGGGCAACGCCCGGGTTTTACCCTATTAAATGTACCCTATTCAAATACTATTCGTTACATGTTTTCTGCTCGAATGAATGTTTTTCTGTTAGAATTTTGTTCCTGCATGACCCGGGCAACGCCCGGGTTTACACGATTAAATGTATATTACATATGGAAGATGGACGTAGTTCCCGGAGGTCACCCGCGAGGTCACTCTGCCCCCGCGCGCCAGGACCTCTTGATCGGTGGTCGGTGTGAACTGGGACTGGCCAACCGGCCGGCAGCCGGGCGATCACATTTACTCGGCGGGGGGCAGGGAGGTCACGTGCGCGCGCAATGGGCGCGCGCCGCCGTCAGACAGCCCCCGCGTTCTAGAGGGCGCTGCTCGTGAGCTAAGTCGAATAACTTGAATATATAGTTTTAATACTTGATTTATATATTTTTTAAAATAGCCTATCGTCATCCCCGTTATTTTTTACCTATGTATGGAAATTTTGGTTTGAATTAGTGAACTACTGCGAATTTGTATACAGTGATGTATATAGTTGTTCATTTATTTTAAATAAATATTAAATTGATGTATATATTTGTTCGGTTGTTTTGCATATTTTTCATCTGTGAATTAATCTCATAATTTGGTCTATGAAAATAAAAATATTGGACCAGTGACCAAAACAAACTGTAAATAGATCACTTAATGTTATATAGTTGGTATAGAGAATTGTTAGGCAGGATATATATATTTAAATGTTATGCTTATGTAATTTTAATCTTAATTGAATAAAATATATAAATTATAAATGTGTTATAAATCTTAAAACCAAGCATTAAAACAACTGGCGACGAGAAAAAGCGAATTTTGTAAAGAAAAAAGAAATTGATTTGTGAAAAGAAATTATACTTTAAATATGTCTTCAGGTATTTTCGAAAAATTTGACAAGAATTTAGAAAATGTTGAAAATTATATATATCGATTGAAGCAATTTATGCTAATTTCTAAAACAAAGGAAGATTTTAAGACGCCATTTCTTATTTCAAGCATCGGCCCCAAATATTTTGGTATCTTGCGAAATTTAGTTTTTCCGGAGGAAGTTGATCAAGTTCCCTTTGATAAATTATGTATGATCTTATTGAAACATTTTAATCCTAAAACTAATATAATATATGAAAGATTCATATTTCAGAAAATGGATCAAAAATCAGGCGAAACAATTTCTAAATATATGATACGCCTAAAAGAACAGGCTCAAAGGTGTAATTTTGGAGATTTTTTTGCAAGAATCCCTACGAGACAGATTTGTTGCGGGCATCATTGATACATCTACACAAAAGAAACTCCTACAGGAAGAAAAATTAACTTTTGATGGTGCATTAGACATAGCTCTGTCTGCGGAATCAGCGGATCATGACCTACATAACATCAAAGGATCCGAAAATGCCCATCAGTCCCCACAGCATCTTCATGCCATCAATAATACCTGCAAACACTGTGGTAAGACTAACCATCTACATTATAATTGTTTTTTTTTTAAATCAGCTACTTGTAGAGTTTGTGGTAGAGTAGGTCATATTTCTACAATATGTTATAAAAAAGACAGTTCTGCCCGTAAAAAAAAAAAAATTGCCCAGAAATTCTAAAAATACTTTTAATAAATTTAAAAAGCACCCTAATGATAATAATCCTTCGGGATCTCAAAATAGTTTGTCATTGAATAATATAAATTTACATCCTCCTTTGACTGAAACTGTATATGTAAATGATATTGAACTTTTGGCCGAGATTTATACTGGAGCAGCCATTACAACTTTAACTAAAAGCAAAACCAAATGGCCAAATTAGACTTTGCGCTGATTTTAAAAAGAGTTTAAATCCTTACTTAGAGGATGTCAAATATCCTATTCCTAACATAGATTCAGTCTTGAGTAATTTTCAAAGGAAAGAAATTATTTACTAAATTAGATTTGTCAAAGGCTTACCATCAAATTGAGATGGATGATATTTCAAAAAAGTATTTGGTTGTCTCCACTCACAAAGGTTTATATAAATATAATCGTTTGGCCTTTGGTATAAAGACTGCTTCTGAAATATTTCAGAAGACAATGGAATCCTTCTTCTCGGGAATCAATGATGTTTACATTTATTTTGATGATATTCTTATTGCATCACAGAGGATTTGGAAAGCCATTTAGATATTTTTAAGAGAACACTTAATATTCTTAAAGAAAATAATTTTACAATAAACAAAAATAAGTGCTTGTTTGTTAAAAATGAGATTGAATATCTTGGACATAAAATTAATGAATTTGGTATATACCCCTTGAAAGACAAGCTAGCTTGCATAAAGAATTGTCCAGTTCCTAAGAATATAACTGAATTAAAAAGCTTCCTTGGATTTTTGTCATTTTATAGTAAATTTTTGCCAAATCTTTCAGATTTAGCATATCCTTTATACAACCTATTAAAAAAGAATGTGAAATGGTCTTGGAATGCTGGGACAGATAGATCCTTCAATTCCTGTAAAAATGCATTAGATGAGACCACATGTTTATCGCATTATTCCCTAAATTTGCCTTTGATTCTCTCTTGTGATGCAAGTCAGGTGGGAATAGGAGCAACCCTTTCACATTTGAAGGATGGGGAGGAAAGGCCTGTGTGTTTCATTTCCAGAACTTTAAATGTTCATGAAAGAAAATATTCTCAAGTTGAAAGAGAAGGACTTGCAATTGTTTTTGCAGTAAATAAATTAAAAAATTACCTTTTTGGTAGGAAATTCACCATTTATACTGATCACAAGCCCTTAATAACTATTTTTGGAGATAAAACAAATTTGCCTCCACTCATTGCAAATAGACTTCATAGATGGGCTCTAACTCTTTCAAATTTTAGTTTTGAAATTAAGTATAAAAAAGGAAAGGATAATATTATTCCAGATTTCCTTTCTAGATTTCCAGAGTTTCAAGAGAGTAATTTGGAATATAATGATGGGAGTGGTGAAATTTTACTCTTAAATACTTTCATCATTGACCATGTTCTTGTGGCTCATGAAACACAATTAGACAGAACTTTATTCAAATTATATAAAATTATTGAGACAGGGGAGTTACCCTCAAGTCCCAATGATGATCTCATTCCTTATTTAAAAAGGATTGATGACTTTACCATTCTCCAAAAATGTATTTTTCTGGAGAATAGAATGGTTATCCCAAAAAGTCTACATGAAAGGGTACTTCAATTATTACATGAGAGCCATGCAGGAACTAATAAAATGAAAATGATGGCACGTTCATCTATTTGGTGGCCCGGCATGGACTCTTCAATAGAAATAATTACAAAAAATTGCAGAACTTGTCTTTCTAATGAAAGTTTGCCTCCTCAAAGGACTGAGAGTTGGCCTAAATATGCAGGACCATGGAGGAGGGTTCACATGGACTATTTCAATTTCAAAAACAAACTGTTTTTACTAGCAGTAGATTCATTTTCTTCATGGGTTGAAGTTTCTGAAGTACCATCTACCAGTGCATATTTTTGTATAAATTTTATGAGAAATTGTATTGCTCGCTACGGATTTCCACAAGTAGTGGTTTCTGATAATGGTCCTCCTTTCTTTAGTAGTGACTTTGGTGATTTTTTGTCTAAGAATGGCATATCCCATGTGACATCTCCCCCATATCACCCAAAATCGAATGGACAGGCAGAAGTCTCTGTAAGAGAGGTAAAGAAATTGCTAAAAAAGCAATTATATGAAAATGAGCAGGTGGAACTAGATTTGGCTCTGTCCAGGGCTTTGTTCTTTATAAGGACCGATGTAAATATTAGGAAAGGGACATCACCTGCGGAACTGTTTCTTGGAAGAAAGATCAGATCAAGACTTTCTGTGTTGTCAAAAGAAGAAGTAAAAGTCTCCAAAGTCAATGGTCAATATGTTAACAGTAAATTTAAAGTGGATGAGACTGTGAAATTTAGGTGGATTACTAATGGGCATCCCTCTTGGTATACAGGAAAGAAAATTAAAATACTAGGAAGGAATGTTTATTTAATAAAACAAGGTGACAGTAAAAAAAAGGTTCATCAAAACTACATTAAAAAAATGTTGCCTGGTAAATCACATCCCACTAATATGAATGATGCTGAACGTGTGCCAACTCCAATCTCGGAGGAGAAAAGTGTTACAACCCCCAGGTATCCTCAGAGGGAGCGCAGATGTCCGCAGAGATATGGAGAGTAAATAAATAAATAAGGGGGGGCCAAGCCTAAGAAGGGGGAATTGATGTATATAGTTGTTCATTTATTTTAAATAAATATTAAATTGATGTATATATTTGTTCAGTTGTTTTGCATATTTTTCATCTGTGAATTAATTTCATAATTTGGTCTATGAAAATAAAAATATTGGACCAGTGACCAAAACAAACTGTAAATAGATCACTTAATGTTATATAGTTGGTATAGAGAATTGTTAGGCAGGATATATATATTTAAATGTTATGCTTATGTAATTTTAATCTTAATTGAATAAAATATATAAATTATAAATGTGTTATAAATCTTAAAACCAAGCATTAAAACATACAGGTCATACAGACAGACAAACATACAAACATTCATTTTTATATATATAGATATATATATTAAAAATAAAGAAGGAATATCCTGACCAGGAACACATATGCTTTATATATATATATAGAAAAAAGGTCAGGTGTTGATATTATAAAAAAGGCATATCCTAACCCCTTACATATAACCTCTTACATATATTTAACAATTAAATATATAGGATAAGATATTATCATTAAAAAAAAAAACAGTCTTCGAGGAGCCGCTATTGTTTCATTTTCATCTGCCATTCTTCCAGCGTACCAAACTTGAATATATACAAAACCAAGTTATTATTGATTTAAAAAATTCCCTATGATTATTACAACGCGCAGTTACCGTTATTTATATTTTATACAAAAGAAAATAAACTAAAAAAAAAAATAATATAAAATAAAAATGGTTAAAGATAGGCTCGATATTAAAATATTTTTCTATTTATTTAAGCGTGAAATAGTTAAAACCAAGGGTGAAATTGGATTTAAATTCTTTTTTTTTCCCCAACAAAATATCAGTTTATTAAGCTTCTTTATATATAAAAAAAAGGTTTTCCTCTTCAGACGAAATTGCCTTAATTCAACCTGGCATTTTGGAAAGAACAAAATCTATTGTGAAGAAGATTTGAAAAGTTTAATACACTATTCTCAAATAATGGCGTATTTTTGTCGTTAAATATTTTTTTCAAAAAAATCCATCTTTGAAGAAAATTTTAAAAGTTCATTTAAAAATCAATAAAATTCTCGGAGAATAAATAATCTCTCATTAAAATAATTAATAAAGATCAAAACGGTATTTTTCTGTGAAATATGAGCACACATTTAATTAACAGCTATGAAAAAATCAATATATTTAAAAATATTTGACTAATTTGAGTTTTACGTTTAGACGCCGTTTACTTTCTGTTCATTAAATATTTTAATGTCATTTTTTCCATATTTGTGAGAAGTAGCAATTACTATTTTGTTTGAACTTTAAAATTTTTATTAATGTAAATTTAATTAAAAAAAATTCAAAAGGGCTATCTAACCCCTTTAAGTAAATTATTTTGAAACCTATATTTAAAATCAAACCTATTATATATATTATTTTCTTTTTTAAATTATTAAATGGTTTTATTAATAATTATTTGTCAAAGTGTGAGTTATTGCAATCTATCTATATTAATAAAATGGAAATTTCATAAGTGGACATCACTAAAAACTTTCGTTACAATGCATCAATTTCAACCAAATTTTCAACATTTATGTAAAACGAGATGGAGCAGGTTTTGCTTAACATCAAAATATATTTCCTAACATTAACATGCGTAACTTCGCTGTTATCGATTAAATACAAAAAAAAATTATTTCTGGTATTATTTCTCCTATTCTTTGGAATATATTACTTAATGATTTCAACTTATCTTTTAACGAAAGTTTTGCTAGAGTGATTGCTTTCGCGGACGATGTGACATTTGTGGTATGGAGTTCAAACATCTATGATCTTCAGTATAATATTACCAAATGTTTAATAAAAATCAAAGCATGGTGTGAAAAGGTAAAACTTTCACTAAGTCCAAACAAAACAGGTATACTCTATCTACATAACTATGAAAAATTGCCCATTAATTTTGATGGAAAAATAATTCAACCATCAGAAACTGTTAAAATTTTGGGAGTTATTTTTAAAAATCATAGACAAAGGAATAAGATTAATTTTGGAACACATGTTGACAATATAATTATGAAAGCTACGAAACTTAAGAATATATTATTCTCATTATGTGCACGTACTTGGGGCATTGATACTCGACGTAGATTGATCTTATATAAAGCTATGATACGCTCTACAATAAGCTATGCATCAAATATTTGGTTTCCTTTTATCACTGCAGCAAAAAGATCCAAGTTGAATTCTATACAATATCAAATTCTTATTAGATGCATTCATGCTTATAGGACTTCATCTTCTTACATCACACATATACTAGCGAAAACCCCTTTACTGTCCGATTATCTTGAATTATTACAAACAAAGTATAATATGACAAATTCTCTCACAGATCGAACACTCAAAAAACCCCTTCAAAAAGAATTGAACAAACTATATCTGGATCTAAAATTTAAGTTTTATCTTTCTCAATCTAATGAACTGTTCAAGAAATTCTTTCCAATTGCTGTCCCAAATTTCATTTCCTCTGATAAATTCACTACATTATTCTTAACTGGCAAAGGACCCTTCTTAAGTTTCCTATTCAAACTGAATGCTATCAATGATCCAACATGTGAATGCCGCTTAGATGTTGAATCACCAGAGCATCTTCTTTTATCTTGCCCTCTGACTAATCAAATTGTATGTAGATACTTTGAAACATTACCAAATTCTCTTTGTGTATATACTCTATCTTATGAGAACTTTGTTAAGTTTAGAACTATTTGTACAATAATTTACAAAACAATACTAATCCATCGTGTAAATAATTAATCATATATATATAAATAATACTAGCACAGCACAATAGTCCTTTGGACTTCGTGCTTTTGTAAAAAAAAAAAAAAAAAAAAAAAAAAAAAAAAAAAAAAAAAAAAAAACAGAGTTAATTTTATTTATATATAAATACAAAATTAAATTTCAACAGAGTTAATTTTTTTACATACTAGCTAATAATCTCTATCTAAAAAATATTCAAAACAAGCAATTTTAAGATAACACCATATGTAAAACAGTCGGCCAAGAAAACAACAACGATATTACATCTTTCTCACATATTCACACACAATCTTGATTAATAATTAAAACTAATCTTTAACATTGTTTATTATACTTCAACTTTTATTTCTACATTTGTTTTTAAATACCCAATTGTTTTATCATGTTTCTAATTTCTCCTAACAAATATACAAATTTATAGTGACCAACATATGCAAATTTTATCTTTGTTTTTATTTAACTTGATATCGTAAACATAACATCCATTGTAAGCATTTTTCTGTTCACCTTCCGTGGTTTCTCTTTTCTCTGATAGTTTTTAGGTGTGGTATATTTTCTTATTACTAGACTACAAACATTCCCTCGAGAAAAACCTGGGCGAAGCCGGGTACATCCGCTAGTATATATATAAAAATGAATGTCTGTGTGTGTGTGTTCTCTATAGATTCAAAAACCATACATCCAATCGCCGTGAAATTTTGGGATATTATTAGGCATATCCCCGGAAAGGTTTTCGAAACATAATTTCTTGAATATCTTTAATATCCTTAGAGTTATTTGCAGATTTGTAGCTTTAACTCGCAAGCAGCGCCACCTTGCGACGGAGATAGGCTTATGTCTGCCCCCCCCGTCGAGAAAATGTAATCGTCCGGCCGCCGGCCGGTTGGACAGTCCAAGTTCCCACCGACCAATCAGAGGGATCAAGAGGTCCTGGCGCGCGGGGGCAGAGTTGGTGACACAGCTGTGCCAAGTAGACAAGAAAAAAGCCTCGCGGGTGACCTCCGGGAACTACGTCCATCTTCCATAAACGACCATGATTTTATTCAACTTATCGAGTATTTTTCAAGGGACCGGGAAAAAATGTTCACTAGATAAAACGATGATTTTGTAATGTAGAAAATTAGGAAAGACAAAATTCAGGATGACACGGCACACAGGGACCGGGAAAAAATTATCATTTTATCGAGAGATTCAAATTTACGAGTTTCAAATTATCGAAATCAACTTATCGAGTATTTTTAAGGGACCGGGAAAAAATGTTCACTAGATAAAACGATTATTTTGTAATGTAGAAAATTAGGAAATACAAAATTCAGGATGACGCGGCACACAGGGATCGGGAAAAAATGATCACTTTATCGAGAGATTCAAATTTACGAGTTTCAAATTATCAAAATATATATATTATTTTTTTATATGTTTATAGAGAATTGTTTTAGCAAATGTTCGTTATACAAACCTTTACTCGGGTAAAACCCGGGCGAAGCCGGGTACATCCGCTAGTTATATATATATATTTATAACTTGTATATTACGATGCACGAGCGCGCCATCTGTTATCAAAATTCGAAACTATTATAGACACATATGATTATTTTTAAAATAAAACAATTTCTACTGTTCTTACTGTAATGGAAAAATTAATGAGAGGGTTCACCACTGATGAGCCATGCCCTCCCATTATTTTTTCAATTACAGTAAGGGCAGTAGAAATTGTTTAATTTTAAAAAGAATCATACACGTCTATATTAGTTTCGTATTTTGATAACTTATATATACAAGGGGGGATCAATAGAAAGGGTGAATTATCTTATTTCTTAAAAATTAAAAAAAGCAAAAATAATTTAAACCACAGAATATTAAAATATAACATCGAGGGACTATTTAAGGTGTTCTGTTCTTTTTTCCCACGCGCGGCGCGAGACTTATAAATAAACTAAAATGGAAGCTCCCTTGAAGGATTGCACCACGCTTGAACAACGTGCAGTTATTCGTTTCTTGAATGCAGAAGGTATTCAAACAACTTAAATATGCCAAAGAATGAAAGATATCTATAGTGAGTCTTGTTTGTCTAAAAAAAAAACATTTAAAAATGGGTTAACGAGTTCAAAAATGGACGAATTACATGTACCGATATTGAGCGGCCTGGACGACCAAGTGTTACAGCGACGCCAAGCACGATAAATGCGGTTGAAAACTTAATTTTGGAGGATAGAAAAATATCCATTTTTACCATAGGCAACGTATAGACAGCAACTTTTATTGTGACATTCTTGTAAATAAGCTAAAGCCCGGTATAAGAAACAAAAGAAGAGGGAAGCTTAGTAAAGGTGTTCTCTTCCTTCATGATAATGCAAGGCCGCATACATCATGTAAACTGCATCTACAATCATTAAATTAGGTTTTGAAGTTTTAGAACAACCTGCATATAGTCCAGACCTAGCCCCCTCTGACTATTTCCTTTTTGGACTACTAAAAAAGGAGTTAAAGGGAAAGCGATTTGACTCGGATGAAAATGTCCAGAAAGTGGTGCAAGATATTTTTCACACGCTTCCTAAGAGTGCCTATAAAGAGGGTATTTACAAGTTGCCAGAATGATGGAGACGATGTATAGAAAGCCAAGGTGATTATTTTGAATAAATCAAGTCCTAATTTTTAATATCATTCTTATTTCTTTTAATGAATTATAATTCACCTTATTTATTGATCCCACCTTGTATTTAAATATTTCATTATGCAGGGCTTTAAACAAATCTAAACTGTTTGCGGAAATTTAAACAATACCTGCAAAAATAATATCTGAAACAAAGATAAACCCCGGGTTTTACTGCAATATTTACTGCAATAATAAAATTAATGGGAGGGCCTGGCTCATCAGTGGTGAACCCTCCCAGCGGTTTTTCCAGT